>CM056381.1:32840943-33130236 GCA_029718625.1 Synaphobranchus kaupii | reverse complement strand
AACCGGGTCAGTACTCCAGTACTCCCTCAGGGTAGATTTCCTGACCAGTCCCATCAAAAGGGCAATGGCGAGGAATGTGTACACTTCATTTATACATGTAGGTACCCATTTGGAAAGCTTTCCAATTACGCCAATCGCTGTTTTTCCCTGCTGCTCACTGGCGTATCGGTTGGTCTCCTCCACAATCTCTCCCACTGTCTCTACAGAGAGAAACATCTTGAAGCAGTTTACTTCAGTGGGAGTCTCCGGAGGATTTTGGACACCAGAAATTGAGCTGTCAAACTCAATTCCTGGCCCAGGGGGAGTGAAGTCGACGGCAGTCCTCCAGTCACTGGACCTCACCTCCTCAACTGGCACCGGACCTTCAGGGCGGCTACAGGGGACTACAGATGGACCCTCCTCAGGGTTTTCCTCCACATCATCATCTCCCTCCCCGAGCTCAGGGTTCCTCTCAAGGGAAACTAAATTTGGGGGTAGTCTCTCCTCAGAATCGCTGTCACTCCCACTTGATTCAGTATTGTAATCACCCTCATCATCTGAATTAAAGAAAATTTCCCTAATTCGCCTGCTGTTTGTAAACATATTTCTTCTGCATCTGTACTCTAGCTCGCTGATACTGTTCTCTGATACTCTGATACTGGTGTTCAGACTGAGGTGAGGGCTGCACGTAACCCCATATTTTAATAGTGGGAACACTTAGATAGAAATCAATGCAAGCAAAGAGCATCTCTGGTAAAAATATTTTATTTGCTCATCTTATATCATGCTAGTACATTTGATGAAAAGGTCTGACATTCCGATTCTGATATTTGTAGATTTGTTTTGAGAATTATGTCTTAATACAACATCTTGTTATCGATAAAAAAAGCTAATGCTAAAAATAAAGTTCGGTCATGTACGCAGCCATGTTTGTTTACACTCGTCATCAGGCAGGGCCATGGGAAAAACGTCATAACTAAATGCACCCCAGACAAGCCGATGTAAAAATAAAAACTGTCTTTGTTACTTGCTTCGATAAATGTTTGGATAAAATGACGTTACGATATACGAGTACATGAATATGGAAATAAAACCAAGATGTTATTATCGCAAATGTGTAGCGTAACATTTCCAAATATGTACGTAGATATTTGAACGTGTAGGACAAGATGCTAACACGTAACCTACTCAGATTCGTGAACGTGTACCCATAGGCTGAAAATGTAGCGCTGCATTAGCAAATATGTACTCGGATACTTGACAGTGCTGGACAAGATGCAAATGTATAGCCTATCAAGATTTGTGAATGTGCATGTAAGTGAGATCGTCGGTATAATACAACTAGCTACGTAGTAACCCATATGCATACACTGCTAATTAAACTAGATGACTATTCGGATAACAACGTTAACATAGTAACATTTGCATTTCAGTACAACAATAAACGACTTTTAGGTACCGCACTGGAATCATGTTTGCACTTTTACATTAGGATGCAATTGTTAGCTTGTGTTAAGGAGGTTAAAAACCACCAAACTGCTAAGCTAGCTCAGTGTTGAAGATATTCGATGCACAGCAATGTGTCATTTATCGTTCATTTCAGCTTCTGAAATCGCAAGATGGTTTATTTTCCATAATATACGCACCTCTGTGACGTGTCTAGACCGCGTTTAGGCGGCAGTAAACCATTGTGACCGCATTCTCAACGGAGCGTTCCAATGATACTTTCTAATCACATATTTGTGATGGTACGCGTTTG
The DNA here is from genome assembly GCA_029718625.1 of Synaphobranchus kaupii. Classification (NCBI taxonomy): domain Eukaryota; kingdom Metazoa; phylum Chordata; class Actinopteri; order Anguilliformes; family Synaphobranchidae; genus Synaphobranchus; species Synaphobranchus kaupii. Next base: position 33,128,498 of record CM056381.1, on the reverse strand, counting down.
GGCCATGTCTGGAATGATCACATATTTGTGATGGTACGCGCAAAAGGGTTAAATAAAGCGAACAAAACAATTACTGACCTGGAGGAGGACATCCGACGGCTCTCGGATGAATTAAGAAGAAAAATGCGCTTTTGTCCAGCTTTATGGACGTGGCTCTTGGGCAGTCCAAGAAGATTGCCTCTCTCGGCGCAGCCTTGCAGGATACAATTCCGTGGGACCCCTCCTCTCATCCACGGCCTTCTTCCTGCTCGACTCCGAACCACCAGTCGCCCTGGACTGAAGTGGTGGTCCGTGATCGCAGGAGAGACTCAAACGGGGCCGCCTCTCCGCCTCGCCTAAACTGCTCAAACCGCTTTGCAGTCCTGGCTGACGACGCTCCGGTCCACCCAGCTGATGCTCCGACACCTCCTAACACTGCAGCTTTTCCACTGGTGCCTGGCGGCACTTTGGTGGCTCACCGCTCCACTCATCCAAGGCGTTGACCTCCGCTTCCTGGCAAAGGATCCTGAAGGAGGCAGTGCTCCGACGCTCTGAAGGTCTTTCCTGCCCTGAGCCGGTAGTGAACCCTCCCCCCAGGGCTGTTGTTGCTGCCTCGCCACAACTCCCACTTGCCCGGACACATGCTATGGATTTGTCATCTCCTCGTCCCCTCTTCTCCCCGACCACTTTAATAGTGGGAGATTCCATTACCAGGAGCCTCCGCTTTTTTAACGTAGCCACACACTGCTTCCCCGGAGCCACGGCCCCTATCACTCCCGTCTTCCATAAAGTTCATGTGGGATCAAATGATATAGCTCGTCAGCAGTCTGAGCTGACAAAAAAGGATTTTAACGACCTTTTTAAGTTTTTAAATAGCTGTGGAAAGTCGGTTTTTATTTCCGGCCCCCTGCCCACGCTGAGGGGAGCGGCGCACTTCAGCCGAATCCTCAGCCTTAACACCTGGCTCCAGTCCGCTTGCAGAGCGAACAACATAGGTTTTATTGACAATTTTAATTTGTTTTGGAAGAATTTCTACTTTTTTAGATTTGATGGAGTCCACCCCAACAGGCTGGGTAGCCGAATGCTAGCTGCTAATTTGCAGCACGCTGTTCAAAACTATCCACGGGACTGACTATTTACATCCCACACTCCCTCATCGGAAATCATTCCTCTTCCGTTCATGTTACCTCAGCCTACTGTCCCCCCTGCTAGCGACATTCTTAGAACCAAGGGTTCCAACCCTGTCAATACATTGAAAAATAGAAAAAAGAGAAATAAACAAAACTGGAAGACCCCCAAAACAGTGAGTCATCTTAAACATACTTTCATCATATCTATTAGAAAGATCACAAATAGATCAATTTAAATCCACTTCTACTACAAGCAATATCGGTGTACCACAAGGATCTATTCTAGGACCGCTATTGTTCATATTATAGATTAATGATCTGCCCTCAGTATGCTCGTCAACTCAAGTGCTTCTATACCGGACGACACCGTTATCTTTACTTCTGCGCGTAAAATAGATTACATTTATTCCGAACTTTCATTGGACCTACAAGCTCTTCACCACTGGCTTCACAGAAAATAAAATATATTGAAACAAAACCGGAAGAACATCAGTTGTATGTGTAGTGAAGTGAGCACGGGGAAAAAACACATAATGTTCATTTATACAACTTTTCAGTAACATACAATTGTTCCTAAATCAGATCTTGATTTTTTAGCGTGTAGAAACTGTACCAAGAGTTTTTTTGATATGCATTTTATTGCCTGTGACTGCGGCGAGGTGAAGGCTGTAAACAAAAAAAAAAAAGTGGGTTGGGCTATTAGCACCCTGCTGCTTTATGGCTCTGTAGTGTAACCTGAGAGCTGATAAGCATATAAACGAATGTGTTCGCAGGCTGTGACTGTTTTTAACAATTTTGCGTCGAAAGTTCCGTGTTTTATTAACGTTATAATTTAGAATTTGAGAGAAATATGAACACTATAAAAAATTGGGGCACATGCGTCCCACCACTAGGGGGCCAAAGTCCATAGGTTAAACCCTCAAATTAAAGCTGAAAGTGTGCACTTTAACCTCATAGTCACTGTTCCATTTCAAATCCAATGTTCTGGAGTACAGAGCCAAAAGAACAAAAATTATTTCACTGCCCGAATACTTTCCGTCCCCTCTGTCTATCTATCTATCTATCTATCTATCTATCTATCTGTCAGCCAACGCCCTCGTTTTTTAATGTTCAGCACTCTGAATACCGAGCACAAGTGGCATCAACGTTTAAAACTCCTCCCTTATCCAACACTTAAAATGTATTTATTTGATTTAATTTGTTAATGATTATCAAGCATATCAATTAACAATTAAATCACCAAATTAATTGATAGGCAGAGCAGCCTGTTGGATCAACCTTGTAGGGAACATGCCTCTATATTCCTACATGTGGAGTATTACTCATGCAAGGTGTTTACATATACATTTAGCAGTAATGGTGATAGACAATTAAAACATGTTCATTTTACCAGTCTTCACCTGGGCACCATAAATGTAGAGAATATCCTTGACGGGGCGCCATAAATGTAAGGAATATGCCTCTATATATATATATAAACTCTTACATGGGATGCCAGAAATATAGGCAATAACTAAGGAATAATGAGGTTTACCCTTATTATTCTTAAGTTAGGTTAAAATTAAATCAGTCTCATTTGATTATTATGGATTATAATTACTACTACTTCAATTTACCATCAAAGCACTAATAACTAATAATTCATAAGCGTTGAAGGTATTACGTTCTAATGATTAGGTTTGACTCAGTTCTCGTGTTCATACGACATCAAAACAGACACCAGGTTTAACAAAAAGATTTATTAAACAAGGGGAAAAAAACATGAATATTACGTTCTACTAAATGGACATATCGTGTGGTGTGCGTATTGTAGCATTTGTGTGTGTATGCACATATGTGCGTGTATGTGTCGGTGTGTAGGCCTATGCCACGTGTGCGTTCAGGGAACAAAGGAATCACGTGGAGCAAGCTAACTGTGTATTGATCTCAAATCTGATATTAACCTACTATAAATCAGTTCACGCACTTCGGTCAGGAAATAACGTATTTATCATCTACAGTAAGCTAAAATGAGATCATATCACACGAATGTTAGTACGTGTTAGGATAGAGGGACAAACCAGTGAGGCCTGCTCGGGTTAGTTAGTTGCACCACATTAGCAATAAAAGGTAGGCCAGCCGGCTAGCTTGCTAACCAGCGCAACACGTTTATACAGCTCCTATCGTACAAAATCGAGATGCAATCAAATTACCGATAAACAGTTAACTTAGTTAAACAGACTAAAATCCTAAGCTATGCCTGGGATGTTTGATCAGTCTTACTGAAGTCCGCGGTAAGTTGATTATAGCTGGCTTGTCCGTGATGTGGATGGTAAGGGCGTCTCCTGGTAGGGATGTGGGTCGTCTGGTCGTCTTTGTCCGTGGGTGGAACACACCTCGGTCGGAGTTGCGTTTATTCAGTTCTATGGTTAGATGCCGTAGGCAAGCTAACCCGTTTGCGTCGCTCTCCGCGGCCTTTGATGCTGTTGCCGCTGTATTGCTGGTGCAATGGAGATCCACCTTAGAAATTGCAATGCTGCCTCTTGTGCAGTTGCGTGCCGCAGGACCGCGCGAGAGAAGAAGAAGTAAGTATATAAAAGGGGATAGGGGGAGAGAGACTGGAATTCTTCAGTCTTCTCTGCTTTATGGTTTTATGACCCTTACTCGTATTTCCGAGCTACAGGATTGGCTACGGAAATCACGCTGGGGTCCATTTTGACCATGTGGCTTGTGTTACCTGTGGAATGAATGGAAATGTAGTCCATTGTCCCTACATCCCCCCTTTTGGTCTGGGAATGCGGCTTAAGCCAGTATTCCTTGAGCACAAAAGTCAGTTGACAGTTCACAGGTCCTCAAGTTCATTTAAAATGTCACAACAAAATGGCAGTCCAGGGGAGCTGACAAGTGTCACAATGCTGAAACACACTCAAGAAATGTACATGACTGTCAAACATCCAGGCAGTTTATAAGTGACTGACAAACACCCAGGCATTCATCATCAGTTATCTAACTGGCCTAAAATAAATGACATGGCACAATGTAAAACATCTGAGTTCTAATCGTAAACAGCTTGGTTACAAAACAAAAGAAACCTTGGTGAAATGGTTAGTTGTTTTGTTACTTCTGGTGTTATTAGGCAGTGTCCAGAAGGTGGAGCACTAACAGGTATGACCCAGCCATTAAATTACTTAGATGACATGAGGATTAAGGATGGATAGGCCGTAGCCTTTGGTAAAGTCTGGTTCAGACTGACAAATTATTTTGGTCCCTTCACAAAGGTTACTGGTGAGGGCTGTCATCTGGCACATGTGAGGAGGCCATTTTTATATCAGGACAATGTCCTGTATCCAAGTTTTAAGCTAATGGCTGTGTCATCAAGAGGGAAATGGAGGTATGATCTCATTTCTAAATGACGGTATAATTTGTTGCTCCTATGTGGTACAGTAGGTGAGCTTAACATTAGGGGTTCTTGTCAAAAGTCCTACATAATACAATTATGCAAGGGAAGTTGAGTAACAGAAGATAGGGACACGGCGTGTCAATACATCTGTAAATGTTGCACTGTAGTCTCTACTTGCACTAATTTAACCATGATTCAACCAATTTTTGAGGGAAGCAATGGTAATGTAGGTGTTAAGACAGCATGTAATTTTACAGGGTCTGCTTACGATCTGCGTTTGCTGCTGCTACATACAAATCTAAGTGACTGCTGTAAACCGCCTGTAGATTACGCACCCCCCTTTTTCCGGTGGAAAAGGTGTGTGGAAAAGTAAAAAGAAGTGGAAGTGAGCCTGTGAGGCTACCACGGATATCAATCATAACTCTACTCGACATCTTCTGACGGAGACTGACTAAGATTGGATAGCTTTGTGGAGTGGTTACTCACGGCATGCTTGCTATTGAATTGATTCAAATGTCCAAGCTGTCCTCAGAAGAGCTGAAGAAGCTTTCTTCAGATGTGGCGTCTTCCCTATCAGAGTCATGCTTGTGACTCTCAAGCTTAGGCCTACCTGGTCTGTCTTCTCTCCAATTCTGGCTAGAATCGGAGTGTGAGAAGTGACCACAGTGGCCCTTAACTGGGAACCTATTGTTTATCCGTCTTTTTAAGTCTTTAGGTTTAAAAGTGGAAATCTGGAAAGTGCCAGGGGGTTTAGTTAGACCATCCTGCTTAGATGGTTCTACTCTCTCGTTCTTGGGCACAATCCTTAATGTGTCCCAGACTGTTTGAGCCACATTGCGTAGTTCAAGAGCTGAACACTGGCCTCTTGAAAACAATGAAACATGGGTTCGTACAAATGGGTGCAGGTTGTGCACGAACAGGGATCTAAAGGCTTGATCTTCATCTAAGCCTGGTCCATTTCTACCTTGGAAGAACGCATTTTTGAGACGTTTGTAGTAAATGCGGGGTGGTTCTGTGCGACCATGTTTGATGTCCACAGCTTTAATCATGGCTGCTGCCTGATCAAGCTGGGGCATGTATTCTGCTACTAATGCTTCACAGAGCTTAGGGTAGCTAGAATAAACAGTGGATGGAAGTTCTTCCATGAATGTATGCATCTCTCTGGTAGAGGTTTTCCAGATGAGTTTGGCCTTCTCTCGATCGGTTGCTCTGGGCAGATCAGAGAGGCAGTTGTCAATTTCCCTCAGGTAACACTGAATGTTGTATTCAGTGTTCTTAGGGTTAAAATGTTCAATATCCCTAGCCATGGATTCTAGCTGTTCAAAGCGAATACCATGTGAGGTATCACGAGTCTGCCTGTTTGGGGAAGGCGAGACTGACGTCACATCTGAACATGAGCGCGTTTCATACTGAGCTCGACGTCCTCTGTTTGGTTGTGAGGGCGGAGCAGTAAAGCAATCATCATTCTCTATATGGCTAGAACAAGAGGTTGAATTGTCGCTATCTGGGTAACGCACCAAGCTGTCGTATGTTTTCTCTGTTCTAGAGTGAAAACTAGGGGCATGAGCATTGCACTTTGTTTGCCTAAGAGGTGAAGTGGAACCTCTTTTGCCATATTCAGAGTGAGATTCTCTGGTCCCCCCTTTGGAGGGAGCAGGGAAGGTGCAATCTTGAATTGGCCTAGCTGTCTCTCCTTTGCGGAGATGGACAGAAGTTGGAATTCTGTCCCCCCTTTTCCTGTCTAGGGAGGAGCTGGACGAACCATCGCAAGAGAAATCTGAAGCATTGCGATCTGAATAGTCTCGGTCAGTGCAAGATATCAAACAGGGGTCTGACAAACCTGAATCAAGACTGGGCGTCACTTTTCCCACCTTGTGGGGTAAGGGGGAAGTGACGGTGCCAGAGAAAGCTGAATGAATGAGCTCTGGGAGATTTCTCTTGTCTGTGTATTTTGAGGTCAGAGTAGGTGGCAAGGTGCTTTGGCCACTAGGGTCTTCCTGCTGGGAGGAAGTAAGAAAACCTGGAGATGGGAAAGCCTGAGAAAGCAGGTTTGGAGATGAGAGTGGATGCGGTAGCATGAGATGTCCACTCTTAAGCCTGAATAATTCCTCTTGGTAGGAACTGAGATCTGATTCGGCCGAATGCAGATCATGCAAGTACCGTACTGCTTTCTTACCCACAGTCTGGAGCTCAAGTAGAAGGTTAGCCTGTTGCACTTTGAGGCATTCCATCTCTGCTCTAATTTCATTGTTGATCTGAATAACAAGACTAGTCTGTCTGGAGAAATTCAAGATCAGACAAGAAAGAATTGGGTCTTGTGACTGTGTGAGGGAGTCACCCTTCTCATTGACCAGTGAGAGAACTTCTCTCCTACACTCAGTGAGGTTCAGCTGATTCAGGAAACCTACATAACCAGGTGCTAAGCCTTGGGCTAAAATGGAAAGGTAGGCTTCAGTAGATATGGGTTCCATATCTAATTCACTGAAAGCTAAAGGCTGAATATTAATAACTTGAGGGGAAACTCGAAGTTCGCTATTACACAAGGGCCTTGAGCGCCTAAAGGTGCAGTGAAACTGATTATACACCAAAGTGTGCAAATCACAATCCAACATACAAGTTGTGATGAAGGATAAGAAAATTTCTAGGAATGTTTTCTAGCTATAGTACAAGGTAGCTACAGCATCACAGAGACTTATGTTACACTAGCATTAATGCACTGTAACGACAGCAAACTTACACAACATAAGGTTTATGTTCAAGTTTTCCAGCGAACAATTTGGAATTGTGATAAGAATCACAAATATCAAATATCAGAATGTGAAATTGTCTGAATTACAATTGCTACTAAATTTTCGATTTAATAGTAAAATGCAATTAATCAAATTAATTTAAATTACTGTGATGAAGTAATCAGTTATTAATACAGCATGGTTAATAATACTATTATTGATAATAGGTATTATACCAGAATGTAAAGGCAATTAACAGACCACAGCGCCAAATGCAGGTGCAATAACACAACCGTACACGAGGGGGCAGTGTATTGGGAGAAAGCTGGGCAGGCAGACTTTCAGATATGCTGCGAGGGGGACATCTGGTGGTCGTTCGGGGAATTGCACTTTACGTTTATCTAGCTGAGAATGGGAGTATGGAGAACGTATACTCTGAAATTAATTTTGATATCATAAGAACACGGATTTTGAGTCAAATACCAATCATCCTCACACGGGGCACCAGTAATGTAGGGAACATGCCTCTATATTCCTACATGTGGAGTATTACTCATGCAAGGTGTTTACATATACATTTAGCAGTAATGGTGATAGACAATTAAAACATGTTCGTTTTACCAGTCTTCACCTGGGCACCATAAATGTAGAGAATATCCTTGACGGGGCGCCATAAATGTAAGGAATATGCCTCTATATATATATATAAACTCTTACATGGGATGCCAGAAATATAGGCAATAACTAAGGAATAATGAGGTTTACCCTTATTATTCTTAAGTTAGGTTAAAATTAAATCAGTCTCATTTGATTATTATGGATTATAATTACTACTACTTCAATTTACCATCAAAGCACTAATAACTAATCATTCATAAGCGTTGAAGGTATTACGTTCTAATGATTAGGTTTGACTCAGTTCTCGTGTTCATACGACATCAAAACAGACACCAGGTTTAACAAAAAGATTTATTAAACAAGGGAAAAAAAACATGAATATTACGTTCTACTAAATGGACATATCGTGTGGTGTGCGTATTGTAGCATTTGTGTGTGTATGCACATATGTGCGTGTATGTGTCGGTGTGTAGGCCTATGCCACGTGTGCGTTCAGGGAACAAAGGAATCACGTGGAGCAAGCTAACTGTGTATTGATCTCAAATCTGATATTAACCTACTATAAATCAGTTCACGCACTTCGGTCAGGAAATAACGTATTTATCATCTACAGTAAGCTAAAATGAGATCATATCACACAAATGTTAGTACGTGTTAGGATAGAGGGACAAACCAGTGAGGCCTGCTCGGGTTAGTTAGTTGCACCACATTAGCAATAAAAGGTAGGCCAGCCGGCTAGCTTGCTAACCAGCGCAACACATTTATACAGCTCCTATCGTACAAAATCGAGATGCAATCAAATTACCGATAAACAGTTCAGACTAAAATCCTAAACTATGCCTGGGATGTTTGATCAGTCTTACTGAAGTCCGCGGTAAGTTGATTATAGCTGGCTTGTCCGTGATGTGGATGGTAAGGGCGTCTCCTGGTAGGGATGCGGGTCGTCTGGTCGTCTTTGTCCGTGGCTGGAACACACCTCGGTCGGAGTTGCGTTTATTCAGTTCTATGGTTAGATGCCGTAGGCAAGCTAACCCGTTTGCGTCGCTCTCCGCGGCCTTTGATGCTGTTGCCGCTGTATTGCTGGTGCAATGGAGATCCACCTTAGAAATTGCAATGCTGCCTCTTGTGCAGTTGCGTGCCGCAGGACCGCGCGAGAGAAGAAGTAGTAAGTATATAAAAGGGGATAGGGGGAGAGAGACTGGAATTCTTCAGTCTTCTCTGCTTTATGGTTTTATGACCCTTACTCGTATTTCCGAGCTACAGGATTGGCTACGGAAATCACGCTGGGGTCCATTTTGACCATGTGGCTTGTGTTACCTGTGGAATGAATGGAAATGTAGTCCATTGTCCCTACACCTTTATCAAAATGTTGTAGGATATCTAATATTTAGATATAAAGAAAGTACCCCCGGCGGCACGGTGGTGCAGTGGTTAGCACAGCAAGAAGGTACCGAGTTCACGCACTTCGGTCAGGAAATAACGTATTTATCATCTACAGTAAGCTAAAATGAACCGAGGGCCTTTCTGTGTGGAGTTTGCATGTTCTCCCCCGTGTCCGCGTTTGTTTCCTCCGGGTACTCCGGTTTCCTCCCACAGTCCAAAGACATGCAGGTTAGGCTAATTGGAGACTCAAAATTGCCCATAGGTATGAGTGTGTGAGTGAATGGTGTGTGTGCCCTGTGATGGATTGGCGGCCTGTCCAGGGTGTATTCCTGCCTCTCGCCCGATGCATGCTGGGATAGGCTCCAGCACCCCCCGTGACCCTGACCAGGAATAAGCGGGTTAATGGATAATGGATGGATGGAAAGTACCCCCCGCCCCCTTTATCTCTATCTCTGTCTCTCTGTCTCTCTCCCACTCACTCACTCCCACAAACATCAAAGATAAGCCAGTCTTTGTCATAAATAACCCCTCTTCCCCCCCTCCTCCACACCTTAACCCAATCAGGACAGGGATGCTCTCCCTGTAAAGATATTTTATGGAGCTGCAGAAAGGGAAGTTAGTCAGTTTTGGAGTGTTTGGGGAAGAAATCATCCTTTTTGGTTCCTTGTGCGTTTCCTTTTGTTCCTGTTCAGCTGGAGGGTAAATAATATTGGCAATTTTTGGCTTATCTCTCTCTTTACTGGTATCTTCTAATTAATGTCTGGTTTAATGTCTTCCCTTTTGTAAATTATAAGTAGTCAGCCTACATTACTTAGTGAATGTATGATTTCCAGTCATTATTCTAGTTGACTGTTTTTCATTTAATAAAATTATTTAATTTACTGAGTATCTGATTTCACCAGACAGTGATGAAACCAAGTGCAGGATTGTCCAAGGGATAAGGTCCTACCTAGAGAAAAGACAACATTTTCTCTACCTCCGGCGGTCAAAGCAGGCATGGGATGAGGCAAACCAAATGTAGAAACTGGCTTGGGAAAAGCACCACTCTAAGTCAGAAGTTACTGCCAAACCAGTTTCTTCTTGCTGGTAGGCACAGTGGATGGCGCCATCACAGCCATAACCCAGGCACCACCCCCCACCGAGGACAATACACCACTCTCCATTGACTCATCCCCACCCCCTTCAGGCTTGGACAATTCTGTGGATTTTGTCACCTCCACAGACAATGTAGCCGCCCCCCTGGTGAGCCCCCCTTCCCTGGAGGAATTTGGGGGAAACAGCTCTGTGTCTTGTATCACACCAGCCACCACAGAGGATGTGACCCCACAGGATGTGGAATCCGCTGCTGCAGTCCTCTCAGCTGAGCCAGGTGAGGAGACCGTCAAACCCCTGGAGGCAGAACCTGCTACTGCAGACACAGCAGCCCAGCCTGGCGAGGAGGCCATTGAACCCCTGGAGGCAGAACCTGCTACTGCAGACATAGTAGCCCAGCCTGGTGAGGAGACCGTCAAACCCCTGGAGGCAGAACCTGCTACTGCAGACACAGCAGCCCAGCCTGGTGAGGAGACCGTCGAACCCCTGGAGGCAGAAACTGCTACTGCAGACACAGCAGGCCAGCCTGGTGAGGAGACCGTTGAACCGCAGGATGCAGAACCGGCTTCTACAGGCCCATCAGCCCTGCCAGGTGGAGAGGTCTACGCACCCCAGCAGGTGGAGTCAGCCCCCACAGACCAGTCCACCCAGGCCAAGGACCCCACCCCACCCCTTGTGGACTTTTATTCCCCTCCTGCTGAATCCGGGGAACCTCTGTCTGCTGCACAGACGGAAGGGGTGTGCTCTGTGAACTCTCCCACTTCCACAGTTCCTGTGATGGAGGAGATATGGGGACCTCTGCAGAAGCCTCGCTCCCCTATCAGAGCTGCAAAGGGACCCCGGGAGAAATGGAGCAGGAAGTCAACCCCCGGCCGATTTACGACCCCTCGGGCCCTCAAAGTCTCTGCCAGAGTGTTGTCTTGCACTCCAAAGCAAGATGGAAGCAGCCAAGTTGGAACAACAGCTTCCCACACCCTTATCTCTTCACCCCCGAGCCACACCTGCAAACTTCGCACACACACGTCATCCAGGGAAAGTGCAAGAGCCCCTTTCCGACGTCAGAAGTGTTCGGAGAGCAGTGATGGACTGGAAGCCTACGAGCGACGATCAGCCCAGCTGCCCAGAGAGGGAACCAAAGCCAAAACTGGCATAGACCCCTGGACAGAGATGAGACCGGCGTGGTTAAGGGGCATCCACGGGCGGAAGAAGCAAGATGACAGGATGCCTTCTGTCATCCCGGTTTGCTGAATGCTGTGGCCCTCCACAGCCAAAGGACTGCCAGTAAGCACACTGGGGTTCTAGGAGGTAAAACGGGCGCCCTGCCCCCCCCCCCCCCCCCCCCCCCTCCCCTCCCCTCCCCACATCGCTACCATCACCTTTTAACATAAGACCATGCCCATGTTTTTAAGTCCCTTTTCTAAAGTGTAGGTGCCCCCTCCAATGCTGTTCCTGGACACGTATGGACAAGTCTGCCCTATTCAGGTGATTATTTGGACTGGCAATCTTGTGGATGGTAAATCCTGTCCGTAAGGTTCCCCTGAATGGACTAAGTGCTTATAACATGCAGTGTTCCCCTCGTCACATGTTGCTGTGAGCGATAAGGCCTAAGCCCTCAAGTCCCACAGTCTTCTCATGCCACTCCCTGAAGGACCCCCAGAGGCACAAGTGCAACCGGACCCATACCCCGGAAGCTAGCCTAAGCGACTGCCGTCAGCAGTCCACCCAACTGGACCCAAGCTCAAGGAGCCAAAACTGATTCCGACAGGGAAAGAGGCGCTTCCCCGCCCGTCAGAAGAAAGGTCCTGACCACACTTTACCACCTGTGGATCGTCCAGCTGCCTGTCACAGGAGACAGAGCCCCCCGCACGCTGTGCAGAATTGGTAGAGACACTGGATTAGGCTGCCTTTCACTCACGCAGTTACAACATTAATGGGAAAAAGCACTGCATGTCACCCAAAGAAGTCCAGGGAACCTCTTCCCTTGCCAGTCCAGATACCCTGACACTGGTGAAAGAAGAGACTGAACCAAGGTGCCATGACAGCAGTGACACAAAAAATGTCTGCACCACACCGGTTCATTGTGAGACATACGTCAGTGTGTCCATATATCTGCTGGACAGCAGATCACAATGGGACTATTAAACTGGACATGGACTAATTGTTTTAGAGATGGTTAGTGAACCATTTGGACAGTTGTTTTCATACGGCTATCATTGTACAGTGATATATGGCCGCTGAGTAAGGAAGCCGAACTGAGCTAAGGTCTGCATTTCCTCTATTTTCTGATTTTGTAGCGCTGTATGGTCTTATAATCATTCACAATTTTGGGGCACTAAAGTTCTTATTAGTTGCCCAGTAATGCATTCTCAAAGGACATATTACTTCCACTTTTTGCCAACCTACGAGCTAAGTCACCAAACAATGGAGCAAGAGCAGATGAAAACGCTGTCCGATGCCATCCAACAAATAAAAACGGATATGATGGCCTATTTTGACACGAAAGCTGAGGCTATTCTCAGCACATTTAATTGCATGGAAAACTCCTTTTCCACACTAGGAGACTAAGTTGTGCAATTGGAACAATGAGTCGCAGCGAATGAGGATAACGTGAGTGATCTAACTACCAGAGTTAAACAACTCGAGAAGCATAACACTTACCTGATGGATAAAGTTGAGGATCTGGAGAATCGGAGTAGGTCCCAAAATCTCCGCTTTGTTCGAGTACCAGAAGCTGCAGAAGGTCGTGATATGCTCGGATTTATGTCCCATCTGATCCCACAGCTTCTGGGTCCAGAGAACTTCACTTCTCCGTCGCCTATCGAGCGGGCTCACCGCACTCCTACTGTTCGGAATCACGATAGAGCCAGCCCGAGGTCTATCCTGATCAAACTGCTACACTTCCAGGATAAAGTTAAGATACCTCGACTGGCTCGCGTTAAGAAGGAGCTGACCTTCAACGGGAACCATATCTTCATCTACCCGGACTACAGCGCCGACCTGATGAAGAGGCGTCGCTCCTTCGACCCGGTCAAGAGAGGACTTCGGGAGCTTAACTTAAAGTTCTCCCTCCGTTACCCCTGCACATTGAGTGTATGGGTGGATGGCAAGGAACAACAATTCACCGACCACAAAGCTGCCGAAGACGCCTTCATATCTCTTAGGAACTCGTCCATGAACTCTCCACCGTAAGGTCCTATGCCTGGACATCTCGCTGAAGGCTATCCGTTTCTAAGTTTAAATCTACTAACACTTTAAACCATGATCAATGTTGACACTTGACTTATAGTTACTGATCTCGAAACTGAAGAAATCACCTATTTTTTTTATTTCTATTTTTTTTTGTTTGTTCTCTCTGTTTGTTTTCTGTTATATTGCTTGATGGGATGCCAACAATTTCAACAGGCGGTTCATTCGGTTCCTTGGTATTGTTTGCCGTAAATGGATGCGATTTTTTTTTTCTTCGCTTGCCGCAGTAAGGCAGAATAGTGTCGTAATAAAGTGCTGTAATTATTGAAACAAGGGGAATACCCTCTTTCTTTTTTTTCTTTCCTCTTCCAATTAAATTAAAACATACTGCATCAAGGACTGAAAATAATTCATCTTAATATCAGAAGTCTTTCACCAAAAATTGACCTACTTTGAGCATGGGTCGAACGGCATAAACCTAATGTTATAACTCTACCTGAAACTTGGCTCACCAACAGACTATCTGACATTGAAATTGAACTTGCCAATTATATACTGTACAGAGCTGACAGAGGCACTAGGGGCGGTGGTGTAGCCACTTACGTGTCATCTAACCTGGCTTCTGAGCTAATCATCCCTGAGGTTCAGCCTTTAAATTTTGAATGTATTTTTGTTAAGGTAACTCTGCATGATAACAAGTACATAACTATCGGAAATATATATAGACCCCCCTCTGCACCTGTTGATTCCTTGATTTACTTTGGCCCTTTTGAGGCAATTTCCTCCTGGTTTCTACTTGTTTTATTTAAATGTCAATATCTAAAAAAATATTCCCTGCACATCCATGGTTTTAAGTTCGAACTGAAGAAGAAGCTGTATCATTCAGAAATTTGCAGAATACATTTATTTCAGAATAGTCACATACAGTATATATATAATAACCATAACATACGTCGCCTAATGTATTTAAATACGTTTAAAAAAGAACGTACGAAAGCGTGTGTGTATTCACACAAGTACAGCAACGTATTTCAGCCCTCAGTGCGAGGGGTGGTCACTGCGGAAATGTCGACTGTACGGGACTTTGGCGAAATATAACAAGATAAACTCTTCAGGGTTCATGAGAAAACAGCTGTAGCTGAATATACTGGTAAGTACTTGGTTTCTTAAACATATTTATACGAGAGATTTTGGAGCAAAAAATGAGGTGTCTTCTAAACCGAAAGTGGATCAGGTACTGTATATAGTACAGTAAGCAAGGGAAAACGGCGAATACTCATTTGTACAACGTTTTAAAAATATATTATTGTTTATATACGTGAACATGATTTTCTTAGCGTGTATAAACCGTGCATTTGATGCATTTTACAGTCTGTAGCTGTAGCCAGAGGAGGGTCGTAAGTGCTGTGGGCTACTAATAGCACCCTCCTAATTTATTGCACGGCAGTGTAACTGGAGAAGTTGAGGTTTTCGCAAGAGGCTACCCTTTAAAAAAATACTGCGTCAAAATTTTCGGGGTTTTCTTAAAGCTGTAGTTTATAATTTCAGATGAACATGAATACTGTAATTGAGACGGATACGTCTCAAACCACTAGGGGTGAAGTTTATAGGGTTAATTGTATGATTTCTACTATAAATTCTATCTCCTGTAAGAGTGAACTTGTCATACTTGGTGATTTCAACAAGAACTGGACTGTTAAATCTCTCACTAAAGAGAAAAACATTTTTGGAAATCTAAACCTAACTCAGCTGATTAGTGAGCCCACACGGGTCACACTCACATCCCAAACACTACTCGACTGGATACTGGTTTCACATCCCAATAGGTTTTTAAAAGCAGGGGTTATGTCTGACTGCCTCAGTGATCACTCAGCTGTGTACTGTATTTGGAAAATCAAACTAACCAAACTGCCACCCAAACTAATTAAAATCAGACAATACAAGAACATGAACATAGATCTCTTCATTAATGACCTGATTGCAATTAATTGGGATAGGTATCAACTAATACCAAATGTTCAAGATGCCTGGGATTTTTTATTTTCTGAATTTACTGAAGTCATCAATAAGCATGTACCCCTGAAAACAACCAAAGTCAAGGGAAGGCATCTCCCCTGGATAACATCTGATCTCATTAGTGTTTTCAGGCAGAGAGATCATGCATGGGTCGCTTTTCGGAAGTCTAAGGATTCTGCTGACTGGGAAAGGTATAGACAGCTCAGAAATACAAGTAAAACTATGACGAGAAATGCCAAATCGAATTACTATAGAGAATCTCTTGCTCATGATTTTAAAACTCCTAAGCATTTCTGGAATAAAATCAAAACTATAAATAATTCATCAGATACAACTTTATTGAATAAGATAAGATCTAACAATGTTATATTGCATGATCCACTTTTAATTGCGCAAGCATTTAACCAGTATTTCTCCTCGGTTTGTTCTACCTCGATTCCTGATTCTTCTACTTCTCCTGGTCATGATTTTAACAATGTATTGGCTAGGTATAGCTCCTTCTCCTTCAGGAGAATCACACCTGTTGAGGTCCTGGATGCAATTAATGATTTAAAAACTAGCAGTGGACCTGGGTTAGATGGCATGGAATCCAAATTTCTGAAATTATCATCACATATTCTCATGTACCCTCTTAGTGATCTGTTTAACATGTCCTTATCCACATGTGAATTGCCTGCAATATGGAAATGGTCACGTGTCACTCCAGTTCACAAAGGGGGTGATGCCTTGGAACTCAACAATTACAGACCAATCTCAATGATTTGCTCTATTGCAAAAGTATTTGAAAAACTAATTTACAACCAATTGTCATCTTATTTTAACAAGTACAATATCTTATCACCTTCTCAATCCGGTTTTCGATCAAATCACTCCACCACAACTGCTTTGTTAAAATTAACAAATGATATTTTTTCTGAAAGTAACGATGGTAAACTAACAGGTGCTATTTTCATTGATTTAACAAAGGCTTTTGATCTGGTTGACCACTATCTTCTCCTAGATAAATTACACTCTATTGGTCTGTCACGCAACGCTCTACTCTGGTTCAACTCTTATCTCCATCACAGAAAACAATGTGTTGTCATACAAGGTAACAAATCTGATACAACAACGAGGCGTGCCACAAGGCTCAACCCTAGGTCCACTTCTTTTTTCAATTTTTATTAATGAAATCCCTTCTATCTGTACTAACTGTTGTGCTCAGATATATGCAGACGACACAGTAATATACACTTCAAAATCCAACTTATCACATATTGAATCAGCCCTACAGACTGATTTTAATACTTTACAAAACTGGCTCACAACCAACAAATTATTACTTAACAAAAACAAATCTCACACTATGATCTTTGGTACTCACCAAAGAATAGAATCTAAATCCAAAGCCACCACATGTGCTATTGCCTGTCTTGATGGTACACCACTCGATAAAGTGGAGCAAATCAAATACCTGGGAGTATGGCTGGACTCTGAACTTTCATTTAAACACCACATCAGCCAGACTGTCAAGAAAATTAATTTCAGTATCGGGACTCTTTATAGATCTAGAAACTGTTTTTCCTTCTCTGTCAGAAAGAAACTTGTGCTCCAATTTATTCTTCCAATATTGGATTATGCTGATGTTGTATACCAGGCTGCCTCCACAACTAATCTTCTTCCTCTCAATATAGTCTATAATAGGTTATGTAGATTCGTTATTGGATGTCCATTTATAACTCACCATTGTACAATGTATGAAACACTCAATTGGCCCTCTCCCATGGTAAGAAGACAGCTGCAGTTCATTTTTAAATGTATTAATTTCAATTTTACCCATTACTTAAAGCAGCTGATGGTACCCTTCTCTTCCAATTATCAATTGAAACACTCGACACAGTTTTTCTTTTCTGTTCCTTTAGTTTCCAAGTCACTAACTAAGAAAGCCTTTAAGTTTAAAGCTCCATCTGATTGGAACAATCTACCTGTCAATATCAGATCCATATCTTCTTTTCACTTGTTCAAAACTGCCCTGTCTTCCTATTACATGGTCAGCTGTACATGTACATAATTAATACCCATATTGTCTCAATCTTATTATTATCATTCTTGCTGATACCAACATTTCTTCACAGTTAAGGAACTAAAGATCCATTTTTTTTTCTCTTCATGTTGCGTGATGTGTTATTTGATTTTTATTTATTTATTTTTATTTTTTGTTTGTTTTTCTTTTGTTTGTTGTTGTTGTTTATTTGTTTGTTTGCTAGTTTTGTTGCTGTTCGGTTTCTGTCTTGTGTCGCATATGCTGTTGTCTAATTAATTTGTTGCTATTCCTGTTCTCTGTTAAATGTTGTTAATTGTGTTGATCGGGACCCCCTCGAAAACGAGATGGGTACATCTCAAGGGGTTATTCCCAATAAAACAAATTTCCAACAAATATATACAATGTCCGAATGTGTGGTTTTTATGATGATGGAACGATAGGCCCTTAGCAGCTGTGTGCACCTGTCGTTCCAAGAGAGGGAATGACAGGATGTTGCCTAATGTCTTTTGCTCTCTCTCTCTCTCTCTCTCTCTGTTTCTCTCTCTCCCTGTCGGCCTCTCTCTGTCTCTGCCCCCCCCCCATCCCTACCAGCACCTTTTAACCTAATACCATGCCCATGTTGTTTTTAAGTCCCTTTTATAGAGTGTAGGTGCCCCACCAAATACTGTTCCTGGACACTTATGGACAAGTCTGCCCTATTCATGTGATTATTTAGACTGGCAATCCCGTGGACAGTAAACCCTGTCCGTAAGGTTCCCCTGCATGGACTGACAGCGGTCATAACATGCAGTGCTAGCATTAATTGTTCCCCTCTTCACATGTTGCTGTGAGTGATAATGCCTAAACCCTCAACTCCCACAGTCTTCTCCTGCCATTCCCTAAAGGACACCCACAGACACAAGTGCAAACAAGTGCAACCGGTCCCACACCCTGCCGCGGGAAGCTAGCCTAAGCAACTGCCGTCAGCAGTCCACCCAACTGGACCCAGGCTAAAGGAGCCAAAATGGATTCCGACAGGGAAAGAGGCGCTTCCCCACCCGTCAGAAGAGAGGTCCTGACCGCACTTTTCCACCTGTGGATCGTCCAGCTTCCTGTCACGGGAGACAGAGCCCCCCGCATGCCGTGCAGAACTGGCAGAGACACTGTTGGGAGTAGGTTGCATTTCACTCATGAAATTGCAACATTAATGGGAAAAAGCACTGCATGTTACCCAAAGTCCAGGGAACCTCTTGTCCCTTGCCAGTCTAGATACCTGGACACTGGAGAAGGAAGAGACTGAACCAGGGTGTCATAACAGCAGCGACACAAAAGAATGTCTAATAGAGATATGTCTCCGCACCACACTGGATCATCATGGGACATACGTCAGTGTGTCCATATATCTGCTGGCCAGCAGATCTCCAGTGTCTCCATTAGACACTCTTTTGTGTCGCTGCTGTTATGACACCCTGCTGTTATGACATCCTCCTCCAGTATCAAGGTATCTAGACTGGCAAGTGACAAGAGGTTCCCTGGACTGTGGGTACCATGCAGTGCTTTTTCCTATTAATGTTGCAATTGCATGAGTGAAATGCAGCCTACTCCCAATAGTGTCTCTACCAGTTCTGCATGGTGTGCGGGGGCTCTGTCTCTTGTGGCAGAAAGCTGGACGATCCACAGGTGGCAAAGTGCGGTCAGGACCTCTCTTGTGACGGGTGGGGAAACGCCTCTTTTCCTGTCGGAATCCATTTTGGCTCCTTTAGCCTGGGTCCAGTTGGGTGGACTGCTGACGGCAGTTGCTTAGGCTAGCTTCCCGCAACAGGGTGTGGGACCGGTTGCACTTGTGTCTGTGGGTGTCTTTCAGGGAATGGCAGGAGAAGACTGTGGTACTTGAGGGCTTAGCCCTTATCACTCATAGCAACATGTGAAGAGGGGAACAATTAATGATAGCACTGCATGTTATGAGCGCTGTCAGTCCATGCAGGGGAACCTTACGGACAGGGATTACCATCTACGGGATTGCCAATCCAAATAATCACATGGATAGGGCAGACTTATCCATAAGTGTCCAGGTATGTCCAGTATTTGAGGGGGCACCTACACTCTATAAAAGGGACTTAAAACAACATGGGCATAGTATTAGCTTAAAAGGTGGTGGTAGGGATGTGGGGGAGAGCCAGAGGGAGGCCGACAGGGAGAGAGACAAACAGAGAGAGAGTGAGAGCAACAGACATTACACAACATTTACACTTCTAATAGCTACCCCCGTTGCCTGTTCTCTATATCTTATCTCTAGGCTGCTCAGGGTTTTGAAGTTTAGCCCTTTGAAATTTCCTAGGGCCGAGGACTGGCCATATTTTCAATTAGAGGTCCTAAATTCCCTCTCTGTGAAGGGTTAATTACCACCACTGTAAGTGATAAATCCTTCACACCAACATGACCTATTCTTATGAGGGAAACTTCAATTTACAGAACAACAAGAGAGACTAAATGGAGCTAGGTTACAATAGGTGACACTAAGATTTACATTTACAAGGCAATTAGGTTTGCATTATTCCAATCAATCCCAAGAAGAGAATGTCCACCTTTGATTACTGCCCTGAGACCACCGTCTATGTTCCTTGAATAGACTCCAGCAGTCTGTGCTCGTTTCAAGCTGTGTAGTGGATTAGAGACATCTCGATGCCTCCCACAATGTCCATCAAGAGATGCATCTATTTGTTGTGTTAACCAGAAGTCTCTTCAATTGTTTTTGTTTTTTCCCTGTTTCTAGCACTAATGAGGAAGTTCTCTGGACGGTTTTGCTGGATTAAGGGTGATGTTAGAGCCCTGTTGTGTCCGATTTTTCTCTCAACAGACAGTCCTTTGGAGCCGGTCCCCCCCCCTGGGGGAGCTACTGTGTGACTATTTGCAGACCAGCATCTCTTCCGCACTCCTTTTTGAGCTCCATTACCCTGTTGGATTCTTCGCCACCTGGCCTGTGATCCGGTCGGGTTTCAACTGCTCCTTGCAGTCTGGATCAGCTTCTTAAGGGGGGGTAGATGTGTTGCATGTTCCATCACTGTGAGTGTCCTACTCTGAAAATGGCATTAGGAAAATGGCATTAGGATCCTGTCGTCAGAGGAGTATTCTGGACTTGGGCTCCGACAATCACCCATTCCATCGGTAGTGCTATATTATTTGTCAACAAATAGTGGTAATAGCATGCACTTACAGCAAATACATAGGTCCAGTGTGAGAACTTCCTAACAAACATACTGTTCAGCGCCTTTGTTGAAACAGGTACAAAGAAAGAGTTACACATTTAGACTGACACCTCCACACAACACTACATTCCACTGGAAACCAAACCAAACACCAGGGCTTCATAGCTGTGGTTCCTGTGGGTAATCCAAGGGTGGTTATGAGAAGTACTGCCTGTTTTACCTCCAAGAGAAACAGCTGACTGCTTCTCTCTGGCAGCAGAGGGACATAGGCCATTAACATACGGAAAGTGGGGGGCCATCTGTCAATCGCTCCCACTTGACCATATTTCCAATGGCAAGAGGGAGATAATCTCATTCCTACATCCTCCTCCAGGGCTTTTCCATCTCTAGTCCTGTACGGTTGGAGTCCCTTTAGCAAATGCTCGTTTTGCCCGGGACCTTCAGAGACCCGCAGTGTGCTATTTTGCCCACAACTTAGACTGCAGAGGGATATTTTGAAGGTGAATTTCCTGGAAGGCGGAGCTAGGGCTAGGACCCTGTATGTTTGCACCGTCCATGGGGGAGGGGACAACGTGCTCCCTCTCTTGTAGTGGGACCAGAGGGATGAAGCTGCAGCATGTCGTAGATGAGCCAGTGCTTTTCGCCTGCATCTAGCCCTCAGCGGGAACCGCTGCAGTCCCTCAAGCAGGTTTCTCCCTTTTAGTGGCCGCTGGCATTGTGAGGGAAGCCTAGTGTTTTGCCCTGTGTTCTCTCCATACTCTGTGGGGAAACAGCAG
The DNA here is from genome assembly GCA_029718625.1 of Synaphobranchus kaupii. NCBI lineage: Eukaryota > Metazoa > Chordata > Actinopteri > Anguilliformes > Synaphobranchidae > Synaphobranchus > Synaphobranchus kaupii. Next base: position 33,107,002 of record CM056381.1, on the reverse strand, counting down.
GAGAGCTTTTATAACTTTGGTAAGTGCTTGTGGCATCTTGTGCTGGGTTCTCGGGCTGGTTGGAGTGGTCAGTGGGGGCTGACTCCACCCCCTGTGGTGTGCAGGTCTCCTCCCCTGGCTGGTTGAAGTGGTCAATGGGGAATGACTCCACCCCTTGCGGTGTGCAGGTCTCCTCCCCTGGCTGGTTGGAGTGGTCAATGTGGAATGACTCCACCTCCTGCGGCGTGCAGGTCTCCTCCCCTGGCTGGTTGGAGTGGTCAATGAGGGATGACTCCACCTCCTGCAGTGTGCAGGTCTCCTCCCCTGGCTGGTTGGAGTGGTCAATGGGGGATGACTCCACCTCCTGCAGTGTGCAGGTCTCCTCCCCTGGCTGGTTGGAGTGGTCAATGGGGGATGACTCTGCCCCCTGCGGTGTGCAGGCTTCCTCCCCTGGCTGGTTGGAGTGGTCAATGGGGGATGATTCCACCCCCTGTGGTGTGCAGGCCGCCTTTCCTTGCTGGGTGTTGTCTCCCGGGGATGTGCACCATAGAGAAATGTAAAAACGTGTGGGCCTGGCTTCAACTATTTTACAGGCCTCCAACATGGCTTCAATGATGTCCTGGAAATAAGGCTGCATCTTTATTTCCATGGAGGAACCCCTTGCGACTGGCAGTGCGGTTATGTTAACTACCAGCACTGGTGGAATGCGTCTCGGCCAATCATGTTACTCGTTCAAATCTCATGGTTTACATATTTATTATAACACGTGGTTGACAGACAGGAAAACAACAGACTAGGGTAAATAATTGAGTTTATTTTAACAAAAGACTCTCCAAAGTAAAAGGGGAAACCAAAACCGCAGCATTTAGTTAAACCAAACACTCTTCCAAAGTTCAACTCAGAAGAGTCTCCTCCAATGTTCAAATCAAAAAGTCTTCTTCTGGCCTGGGAGCCAGGCCCTTGTAAAGGCAGGGTAATGAGGGGGAAATAGTGAACAGCTGGCTGATTTAAAGTGGAGCCAGCTGGTTCCCCCTGCCTGCCTGTAGCGGTGGTGCTGTCCATCAGAGGGCGGCACCCCAACTCCCTCCCTGGCACCACAATACAGTTGAAGTCGAAAGATTACATACACCAAATCCATTTAAACTCAGCTTTTCACAATTCCTGACATTTAATCCTAGTAAACATTCCCTGTCTTAAGTCAGTTAGGATCACGACTATTTTAAGAATGTGAAATGTCAGAATAATAGAGAGAATGATTTATTTTAGCTTTTATTTCTTTCATCACATTCCCAGTGGGTCAGAAGTTTACATACACTCTGATAGTATATGGTAGCATTGCCTTTAAATCAGTGCTGTAGTACTCGAGTCCGACTCAAGTCACGATTTTAATGACTCGTGACTTGACTTGGACTCGGACCATTAGTGACTTGGACTTGACTTGCTGTTTTAGTAACTTGGACTCGACTCGGACTTGCAAGTTCAATGGGTGCTGAGGGAAAATAACATTAACGTTAACTTAGGTACGTTAACGTTAGGGCTGATAATGAATGACCCCCTCAGAGCTAACGTTAATAAGGCAGGGCAAACCTAAAATGTTAGATTTTTTCTGGTTGGTCCAGCTCTGAGTTTATTAACGTTATCAATAACCATTAACGTTACGTTTTTTGAAGCCCGTTAGGTAATGCTTTACTGGATAAATATATTGTATGCTTGAAGAGTTTTACTTTTTAATCCTGCGGCGCGTGCATTTCGGTTGTTCGTTGAGAGATGCTGTGCATTCTGTAACGTTATATCCATGTCGTTTTGTTCCTGTAAAAAAGTGTTGGCCTAGCTAGCTAACGTTAATATAGTGTAACATAAAATATAAAATATTCATTTAAAGAGATGCCGCTTCCTTTTCTCTCCTTTTTTAATCTCAAATTTTAATCATACTTCTTCATCTTTAGTAGTGAGAGCTGGAAAATGTGATTGTTTTTTTCATTCCAGACTTCTGGGCACGAACTTGTGTAACGGTGACTTGGACTCGGACTCGGACTTGAGTACCAGTGACTTGTGACTCGACTTGGACTTGAGGTTAAGTGACTTGGACTTGAGTAGTAGTGACTTGGGACTGGACTTGGACTTGTGGTTTAGTGACTTGACTACAGCACTGCTTTAAATTGTTTAACTTGGGTTAAACGTTTCAGGTAGCCTTCCACAAGCTTCTCACAATAAGTTGCTGGAATTTTGGCCCATTCCTCCTGACAGAACTGGTGTAACTGAGTCACGTTTGTAGGCCTCCTTGCTCGCACACGCTTTTTCAGTTCTGTCCTCAAATTTTCGATTGAATTGAGGTCAGGACTTTGTGATGGCCACTCCAATACCTTGACTTTGTTGTCCTTAAGCCATTTTGCCACAACTTTGGAAGTATGCTTTGGGTCATTGTCCATTTGGAAGAGCCATTTGCGATCAAGCTTTAACTTCCTGGCTGATGTCTTGAGATGTTGCTTCAATACTGAAAATGGTAGTTAGATAAAATGGTGGACGCTGCACGTTGAGGTCCGGATGCTCCTGTTTTTAGTCGGGCTCGAATAAAACCTGAGATCTACAAATCTGCTGACGGCAGAGATACTCTGAAGTCTTGTTCTGTGCCGGCGTTAACTCGCCTTGCTATTCTGCCTAGTCGAAGTCTGCTCCTGTCTGGAACAGCAGTTCCGCTGTTCATTGTTCCCGTCTCGCTATACTAACTCTGTCTGCTTAAGTCTGCCAGCCTGCAGTCGTCTGTTATCCCTGCCTATGTTGCGGTTTCCCTGCCTTCCACCTGACGTGTGTGCATGCAGCCTGGGCTCCTGTTCCTCCACTCTGCGGCGGTGCCCACCTACTGCCAGTGTTGCGGTGCTGCTGATGTGCTATCGCTCCTGCCTCTGCTGTCGCTGCTGCCGCCCTGCTGTTGCTGTGCTGCTGCCCTGCTGCAACGCCTGCGTCCTGCCCGGACCCCGCTCCACTGTCCTGCTCTACTGCTCCCGCTCCCGCTCATCCCCTGCTCCACCAAACTGGTTGTCCGTCTCCATAACCTTCCCTGGCTTCTCCTACTCCCACTGCTCCCCCGCAGCATCATACCTGGACTGTCTGTCATTAATGTTCTCCCTATGCTTCAGGAGTTTGGTCGAAGCATAATTTATTAGAGCTACGCACTCTGTTGTCTGTCTTGCCATTCCAGTTCTGGCTTGGAACACTAACCACCTTTTGCCTTTCTCCCCATGCTCAGGACTACCCTGATCATATAATAAAATATTGAGTTTTGGCATTCCTGTGTTCGAGTCGTGCATTTGGGTCCAGTCCACTTCCGGGGTCGTAACACTTGACTCATTGATAAATGTGGTCAGGCTTGGTGTTGACTGGTGTATTGCAATACCGTTTACTCATAATGACAAGGAATTATCCTAAATGTGTGTACACCCTATGAGTGCCATCAGAATGAGAATGAATATCTAAATAAGCTTGCCTTCATCAATTCCTTCATTCAAGATAATACTTCTTCTAGTGTATATGTCATTGCGGATATCTCAGACAGGAACTCATTATTTGCCAATCACATGGCTCAGTTCTGTCAAGATAATAATTTTATATTTTATACACAAACAAAGCGTATGAGGCCTTCTTAAACACAATAAATTCACTATATGATAAGCACTGCCCGGTAGTCAAAACTTTGAGCAAGGATAACAAAGCCAAGGAAAAGAGGCCTTGGTTTACTAAGACCATCGCGAATGCCTGCAGAAAAAAAAACAGCTTATATAAACAGTTTATAAAGGACAGGAGTGTACAATCATATGCAAAATACAAACGTTTTAGAAACAGAGTGACATATTTGCTGAGGAAACATAAGAAAGATTATTATGACAAGTTACTAACAGAAAACAGAAACTACACCAGAAATCTCTGGAATATAATAAATTCTGTCTCTGGGCGAAATGCAAAGCGGACATTCCCTGGCCATTTCAATATAAACAACAGGAGGGAAGAAGATAATGAGGTGATAGTAGATAGTTTCAACAATGACTTTGTTAGCGTTGGTCCGGAGCTAGCCAAGGCCATTCCATCCTCACACCTGCAGTGGGATCACTTTGATAGGGGCGGTGAGGTAAACACAGAGTCATTGTTTCTAAATCCTGTCACACAAACTGAAATCATAGCAATACTGAGAGATTGCACAGCTAAGACATCCACTGACGTAGACCAGATAGACATGACGTTGTTAAAAAGTATATCAAAAGCGATTATACCTCCGCTTACGTATATATGTAACTTATCGTTCTGTAATGGTGTGTTTCCAGATAAAATGAAGATAGCAAGAGTTCTTCCTCTGTACAAAAGTGGAGACAAACATGAGTTTTCAAATTATCGTCCTGTCTCAATTTTACCACAGTGTTCAAAAATTATTGAAAAGCTCTTTAATGTCAGATTAGACAAGTTATTTGAAAAGCACAAACTGCTATGTGACAGCCAATACGGGTTCAGAAAGAAACATTCAACAGCACTGGCCCTAACAGAATCCATAGAAATTATCAAGGACGCTCTAGACCGGAAATTATACACTATAGGCATCTTCATTGACCTGAAAAAAGCTTTTGACACGATAAACCACAGCATATTGATTGAAAAATTGTACAGATATGGAGTTAGAGGAATCGCATTACAATGGATAAAGAGTTACCTATCAAATAGAGTTCAATTTGTTCAGATAGGGGACAGCAGATCAACATGCCTGGACATCACCTGTGGGGTCCCGCAGGGGTCAGTCCTAGGACCAAAATTATTTATACTGTATATTAATGACATAGTCAGAGTATCTGACGTCCTAAAATTAATTTTATTCGCGGACGACACAAATATCCTCTGCTCTGGAACTGATCTTAATCAAATGGTCAAATTAGTTAACAATGAAATGTCAAAGCTTCACACGTGGTTTAATATTAATAAATTATCACTAAACCTTTCAAAGACAAAATTCATATTATTCGGGAAAAGAGGCCTGAAGGAAAACATAAACTTAAAGGTCAATGGTACCATCATTGAACGAGTGAACGAACACAAGATTCTGGGGGTTACGGTAGATTGCCTTCTGACATGGAAACCACATGTGAAGCTAGTTTAATGTAAGTTGGCCAAAAGCGGGTCTATTTTGTGGAAAATGCAGAAATTACTCAATCAACATTCACTTAAGACAATTTACTCGGCACTCATAACACCCCACCTTCATTACTGTGCCGAAGTGTGGGGTCACACTTACAAAGACACTACAGCGCCGCTGTTTAAACTCCAAAAAAGGGCACTGAGAGTTGTATACTGTGTCCCATATAGAGCTCACACTAATGATTTGTTCATTAAGGCAAGGTTTCTCAAGTTGCATGACATAATTAAATATAATACCTTACAAATATTATTCTTAGCCTCCAAAAGTCTTTTACCCGTAAATATACAGGATCTGTTTTTACAGAGAGATGACACACAACTTGAGAGGAAGCATGATTTACAAACAGAAACTGATTAATTCTACACTCAGAGGTCATTCTTTATCTATTGCGAGGGTTAAGCTTTGGAACAGTTTAAATGTTGAGATTAAATTGTCTACGAATTTGAAGGTCTTCAAGCGTGGGATAAAATGTAAGATGGTAGGGGACTACCAAACATAAACAAAGTGGGTTACCATGAAATGAAAACAATGTCACTATGTGCAAAAACATTGTACGCGGTTTTGACTTTCATGGCTGTGTTGACAATAGGTGCTGAGAAACTCATGTTTTGTTATAAAGCAAACTCAGCTATGCTGTTGTGATATGAAACAATCTGTTTTAAACAATGTATAATGTGAGCATTCAAATTTGATTTGGGAATTGGGGCGGGACTTTGATAAGCAGTCTGCTTTTTCCCGTATCCCTTTTCGGCAGGTACTGTGTTTGTTCAGGGCATATTACAGAAATTGTGATGAAGTGTGACTATATGCGTGCCGAAATAAATAAATAAATAAATATTGTCAAGCAAAGTGCTTTTGCCTAATGACAGTTTTACTTGCATTAGTGAGGCCTGGCACACATGTATTAGTACAGCTGATCCACACGCTTCATTGGGGAGTATGAGCATTCTGTATGGGGCAGAAACGACTTGTCATATACCTGTTGCTATGTCAATAAATGTTGAACATCTACCTGTGCTATCTAGAAATGGGAATAGTGTCAACACAGAAAAACTGGACTGGTCAATTCTCACAAAGGAAGACATCTTAGCCTATTATGCTCATACTGATAAATCCTTAAGTAATATTCATCTGCCTAGAGATGCAATTATGTGTAGTGATGGTAATTGTAAGGATGAGAAGCATAGGAAAGATCTCCATCTCCATCTGCTCCATGTACAATGATATAGTATGTGCTTTGTATGAAGGCTGTAAGCCCTACTACAAGCATAAAAATAAGACGCATAACATCAGGCCTGGTTGGAACAAGTATGTAGCTGAGTATCATGCTGAAGCTCGTGAAGCCTTTAAATCATGGGCTATGGCAGGTAGACCCAGACAAGGGCCTGTGCTCGAGCACAAGAAGCTCACTAATGCAAGATATAAGTATGCCATTCTGTAAAGATGAGCACACTATGAGGGCTTATTCTATGGCTAAGAAGCTGCTAAGTAACAATGCTTTTGATTTTTGGAAAGAAGTGAGAATTATTAACAACTGTAAAACATCTCTACCATGCAATGTTGATGGAATCTCCGGATCAGACAATATTGCTGAATTATGGTGACAGTATTATAGTACCTTATTCAACTGTATCCAAAGTGATTTGTATAAGGAGGACAACATTGAGAGTAATGAGTCAATGATGATTATGTCACATGAGGTGTACCAAGCTATAAACAATCTGTCTGATAACAAAGCAAATGGTCTAGATCATATTACTGCTGAACACCTTAAATATGCCAGTTTGAGGATAGCTCCTCTCTCTGCTATTTGTTTTACTGGCTTTATGATTCATGGTGTGTTACCAGACTCAATATTGTCTGTTCTGTTAGTGCCAATTATTAACCCCTTGGCGCAGATGGCAAATTTGGTGAATTCTCATCTATTTAGGGCAGGGGTGTCAAACTCCAGTCCTGGAGGGCCGCAGTGTCTACAGGTATTTGTGGTTTCCTTTCAATCAGCACCCAGTTAAAGCATTGAGAACAAGGTGTGTGGACCTCTTAGCCAATTAGTGACTTAAATTAATCACTTGTGCTTAAACGCACCAAAAACCAGCAGACACTGCGGCCCTCCAGGACCGGATCTTGACACCCCTGATTTAGGGGGTGCCCTGTTAAAGGCTTTATAACTCCAGGTGTGAGCATCACATAAACTTGGTAAATGGCTTAAATGAAAAAAAGACAGGTGTACCCTTTACAATACGAACTTAGATTTGTTTATTTTCATAATTTAAGTCAAAATAAAGTGCCACAAATGCAAAGAAATCTTGGAAAAGTGCTTTTCTTTAGTTTTAAACAAAATACTGAAAGCTACATAAGTGAAAGAGGTAAATATATATTTCCTGGATCATAAACTCCATGTCAACAAGTGTGCAAAATCTGAGGATGATATGCAGAACTACTAAAGGTCTATCATGCAAAATATAGGCAGTGTACCCTGTTCTATTAGTGTCTCCAAATCTATCCAAATGGCTAAATTGTGCACTGCTGTAAATAAAAAAATTATAATACATTTAACTACAAATCAACAGTTTTGGCTCATTTTCAAGTGGGGATTGCTATATTTTCATCAGTATAGGGGGTAGATATCTATGGGTCCAAAACCCCTATGCTAAACATGTCATAAAATTAATAAAATTAGTTTTGGCCATTATAAAGCATATACATTTGCTCCTTCTGATGGATTAAGATAAAAACATTGATATCACAGTGTTACATACACCTAAATATGTAGAGCTTAATCATTCACTCTTGTACCTCAATAAAACATCACTTTTCCCTGTACTCTACAGTATGTATACTTTTGCCCTGGGATTGCATTGTTCTGTTGTTTTTTAAAATAGTTTTTTTTATGTTTCTATTCATAATGACTCTAAGGAAAGTTTTTACATTAATCTACCACATATCAGCACACAGTAAATTGGAATGAGCATTTGCCATGCCATAAGTGACAAGTATATACGCCATTGCCTATATTATGTACGATAACATGAAAATAAAATAGTATTCCACCATCTGCAAAATGCTGGCAAGTGTTCTATCTTCAATGAAAATCAGTAGCCTACATCAAAAATAAAATTAACGATTGCACTACAGTATGTGAAATGCACTCAAAATGCCAAAATAACAATAGGCCTATCAAACATATTGGAAAGAGATTGCTCGAGTGGAAAAACGAACGTACATGTAGCCAGCGACACCAACAGCATTTTAGACGCAAAAATACTTACATATCAATAAAGGGAAACTCCCCTCCTTAATGCGTTATTTATAGAGCTTGCGTAATACGAGACCGTTAAAACAAAAACTGCCGTTACGCTGGGCTGTAGTAAATTGTTCAAAGCACCCCAGAAGACATTTCATATACCGTTGCTAAGGTTATAATGTACTCTATTGGATAGAAGAGCCGACAATTAAACCAGCAAAACAAGAATGAACTGTAATGAATGAGACAGGCTTGCAGGGCATGGGGGGTATTACGAGTCGATGTTTCAGATAGTGTAATAGCGGTATAAAGTGTTGTACATTTCTCAAACAGATTGTACCAGACAATAAATGACCACTGCATTTTGAAAGGAACATCTGGATGTGTAAAACCGATGGTAGGATTGCATATTTATTTCATATTTAGTAGCACATATTGCTAGTAGAATACATGGTAGAATGAGAGAATACTTTCACATGTTTATTTTGCATTTGAGTGAGCAGGGCATACGATCAGGCTATTGTTGGCTTTATCTTGTTGCTATGGAATTCTAATTTTATATGATGAATAAATATATTTATGAACTCAAACATAGACGCTATTGTCCACTATGTCACGCATGGGTAGGTAAAGTCTGGGTGAGGGGGTGCTTGTTAAGTGTCACTATTTTCCCGTAGCAAGTCCATTTAAGAAACTCCGTATTGCGCAGAAATTGTCACGAATCGTCTACCAATAAAATTAAAACACAGAGTTTGTGATTTCCACTAATAGTTTTCCTGCAGGAGCAACGAATGTCTCAGTTGTGCAAAATGATGGCACCGGCGCCATTATCACTATGCAGCTACGCAAAGGAGTTAAGGACAAAGCTGGTAAAGTTGGCAGCCTAGATAACTACAGGCCCATAGCTCTAGCCAGCATACTGTCAAAAGTACTAGAAAGAATCCTGCTGGATGGACTAAATGAGTTTATTAATTCCACAGATAACCAGTTTGGTTTTAAAGCTAAACATGGCACAGACTTGGGTATATATGCCCTTAAAGAAATTGTAAATAAATATAGAGGGCAAAACTCATCAGTTTTATTGATGCTTCCAAAGCATTTGATCGTGTTAACCATAGAAAGTTGTTTGTTAAATTGAGTCAAAGAGGGGTGCATTATACATTGTGAGAATTCTGGCTTATTGGTATGCCCACCAGACTATGCAGGTAAAATGGGGCAATAGTGTCTCAGCCCCATTTGGGGTTAGCAATGGTGTCAGACAAGGGGGAATCTTGTCCCCAGTTCTTTTTAATCTATATATGGATGATCTGTCCAAGCAATTGAAAGTCTGTAATACTGGGTGCATGATTGGCAATACCCTAGTAAACCATATTATGTATGCAGATGATCTTGTGGTCTTTAGTCCAAGTAGCGCTTGGTCTCCAGCAGCTCCTTGATATATGTTGTGGGTATGGTATGGAACATGATATCAAATATAATGCCAGTAAGAGTGTTGTCATGACATGTAGAACCAAAGAGGACAAATGTCTAAAATTTCCTGATTTCAAATGGTCTGATAATAAGCATATCTCTCATTTCCGGGGTGCGATTTCCGGTTTATGATTACTCGTTGTATCTTCACTTCCGCCCCCACCATTCGCCATGGCACAAAGCAGAAGCAAGAGGTGGTGCTGTGTCCCTATTCTGCTTTAGTTGCTAGAATACAATGGGTATTAGACCCCTACTGCTATGATTAACAACTCCGGAACTGATTTAAGTACCCTTCACGAATCGAGATGACTTTACAGCTTTTTAAAATATTTACATAGTCAATATGTTTTAAATGCAATAATAAAGCATTTATATGAACATAATAGCTACTGCAGATACAGTTGTCTCGGTTCGTGGGATACCCTGACAGCATTACTACACCTCAAGTTTGTGTGGCTCCTCGCTTTTTTTCAGAGATCTGTAGCACCGAGCTCACACTATCACTTGACTGTCTACTATGTTGGATACTGCGCCCAAGAGAACTTGAAAGAGATAATGTTTTTTGGGTATCAGTCTATATTACATATTAGTGTAGGCAACAACAGTATGTAAATATGCAAACTCAATGGCTGCACGATAGTATAGGCTATCGATAGATTACTAGTAGGCCACCATCTACATGTAAAATATGGACCAAATTCGAAAGTGAAAAATGGCAACACTTTCATTAACATCCTCAAGATATCATAAATACATATATAGGCTAAATATATAGTTAACGGGCTAGTAAAAAAGCTAGCAAGCAAATGCTAGCTTGCAAGTGGCTAACGTTAGCTAGCTAGCTACTTGGCATTTTACCTTCGTAATTAAAGATAAATTCTTCATGAAAAAACTTGTATCCCTTATTCATTTTTGACCGTTTTGTCTTTGTGTGTCTTTCTATCAACGTGCCAACGTCTGAAAGACGGAGTTTTGGTAGATGTGCTAAAGATTATTATTATTATTGTTTCACCCATTTCTTCCACACCATTGCTACCACCACTGGCAGGAAACCGGGATACAACGACATTGCGTCACTTCCTTTTCAAAATGGCGGTGAGAGATAGGCTTATGATCTTGGTGTTTGTAATAAGGTCAAATATCTTGGTAATTTTATTACAGAACAAATGACAGATGATGATATTTATAGGCAATGCCGCATGATCTATGCACAAGCAAACATTCTCTCACGTAAGTTTAGTATGTGTACATATGGAGTGATGTAAGATGTCCCTGTTTAGAGCATATTGTACACCACTCTATACTGCACACTTGTGGTCAAACTACAAAAAAGCAAGCTTACAGAAACTTCAAGTAGCTTATAATGATGCCATGAGAATGTTGCTTAAGAGACCTAGATGGTGTAGTGCAAGTGAAATGTTTGTGGCTGTGGGAGTCAATACCTTCCAAGCTGTTTTAAGAAATCTTATGTATAAATGTATTTGTCGGCTTAATGACTCTGAAAATGAGGTCATTTTGATTTTAACAAACATAAGGGTTAGCACTATATGGTACCAATCCCAGCTGTGGAGACATTGGTACAGTTGTAAGACATTGATGTATTTCTGCTTTTTTAAACTTTGATCTTTTATTGTGTTTGTATGTAATTTATTCTGTGTGTTGTTTTATCTTTCTGTCTTTTTATCTGGACCCTGAGTCTGTAATAAAAGTTTGATTGATTGATTGATTTAATATATCCACATAATTGTCCTTCCTCATGATGCCATCTATTTTATGAAGTGCACCAGTCCCTCCTGCAGCAAAGTACCCCCACAACATGATGCTGCCACCCCGTGCTTCACGGCTGGGATGGTGTTCTTCGGATTGCAAGCCTTTTTCCCTTTTTCCTCCAAACATAATGATGGAAATTATGGCCAAACAGTTAAATTTTTGTTTCATCAGACCAGAGGACGTTTCTCTTTGTCCCCAGTCTGGCTTTTTTATGGCAGTTTTGGAGTAGTGGCTTCTTCCTTGCTGAGCAGCCTTTCAGGTTATGTTGATATAAGACTTGTTTTACTGTGGATAAAGATACTTTTGTACCTATTCCTTCCAACATCTTCACAAGGTCCTTTGCTGTTGTTCAGGGATTGATTTGCACTTTTCGCTTCATTCTCTCATCTCTAGGCGAGAGAATGCGTCTCCTTCCTGAGTGGTATGATGGCTGCGTGGTCCCACGGCGTACTATTGTTTGTACAGATGGACGTGGTACCTTCAGGCGTTTGGAAATTGCTCCCAAGGATGAACCAGACTTTATTATTATTATTATTTACCTTTATTTATACAGGGTAAGTTGACTGAGCACACATGCTCTTTTACAGCACCACCCTGTTAATGCCCCCCCCCCAATTGGCCTAACCTGCATGTCTTAGAATTGCAGGAGGAAACCTGAGTACCCGGAGGAAACCCACGCAGACACGGGGAGAACATGGAAACTCCACACAGAAAGGTCCCATCTGATGGGCGTCGCGGTAGTACAGCGGTAAAAGCGCCGACTTTCAGTCGGTGCGGTTGTGCTCCGAGGATCGGGGTTCGCGCCGATTTTTCCCCATTTTTCTCCCAATTTAGTAGCCAATTGAACCCCTATTCTAATTCAATTCTATATTCTTCTCCATGTAGCAACCGCTAGAGAATCACCGCTACACAATCCCGTCAGCCGGCGGTAGGACGGGAGGGCGCCACGTCCTCTTCAGGGCGCGACTCCTCCGAGCTCCTGACCGTGATTCCAGCTCGCCCAGGGCCGCTATGTGTGCAGCGATTCTCTCCGAGCCCCTCCCCCCACCCGGAAGCAGCCGCCAATTGCTGCTCCCACAGGTACACCTCCAATTGACTCAAATAATGTCAATTAGCCTATCAGAAGTTTCTAAAGCCATGACATTTCTGGAATTTTCCAAGCTGTTTAAAGGCACAGTCAACTTAGTGTATGTAAACTTCTGACCCACTGGAATTGTGATCTAGTGAATTAAAAGTGAAATAATCTGTCTGTAAACAATTGTTGGAAAAATTACTTGTGTCATGCATAAAGTAGATGTCCTACCTGACTTGCCAACACTATAGTTTGCTAACATGAAATCTGGTTAAAAATTAGTTTTAATGACTTTGACCTAAGTGTATGTAAACTTCCGACTTCAACTGCATATAGTTATTTGCAAATGTATTGGGACAGTAACACAATTTTTGTTGTTTGGGCTGTAGGATATCTAATATTTAGATATACATAAGTAAAGTACCCCCCCTTCTCTCTATCTCTGTCGCTCTCTGTCTCTCTATCACTCACTTACCCCCACCAACATCAAAGATAAGCCAGTCTTTGTCATAAATGACCCCCCCCCCCCCCCCCCCCCCCCCCCCCCACACACCTTAACCCAATCAGGGCTTGGATCCCCTCCCTGTCGAGGTATTTTATGAGTGTACCGCAGAAAAAGTTTGGAGTTTGTTTGGTGAAGAAGTCATTCTTTTTGGTTCCTCGTGCTTTTGTTCCTGTTCAGCTGGAGGGTAAATAATATTGGCTTATTATTTATTAATATTTTTGGCTTATCTCTCTCTTTTCTGGTATATTCAAATTAATGTCTGGTTTAATGCCTTCCCTTTTGTAAATTATAAGTAGTCAGCCTACATTCCTTAGTGGATGTATGATTTCCAGTCATTATTCTAATTGACTGTTTTCATTGAATAAAATTATTTAATCTCAAGACCTGATTTAGACTTTGTTTTGGCTTGTTGGTTGATCCACCAGGTTACTGTTCGACTTACCTATCAAAGAATTTGGCGCTTTAATTGATGATTGTAGTTTTTAATAATAATTATTAAATTAAATAACATAAAACTTATTTTGAATGTAGGTTAAGTGAGGGGTTCTAGCACGCAATATCGCTTGTGTTCAGTATTCAGAGTGCTGAATGTTTTAACAAGGGCATTGACTGTTGGAACCGCTGGATTCAGAAAATACACATTTTACCTAGTCCTCACTTACCCGACAGGGCCCTGTACTCTAGCACAGCTACGTTGAAAGTGCAGACTGTCACCTTTAATTTGAGGGTATTTACATCCATATTGGGTAATCTATTGGAATTCAAAACCTTTTTATCCAAGTCCCCCCAATGGAACAACATAACAAAACTTAATAGTGAGAACAGGCCATTCAGCCCAACAATTGCCATTTTCCTACCACTAAAGGGTACCTAGTGCTCACCCTTTACTTACAAATAGATTGTATCTAGCACCATGTCAAGCCTGGTCTTGAAAACACCCTGAGTTTCTGCCTCTACTACATGACCTGGCAAACGACCTTACAAAAGCGACTACTCTGTGTAAAGTACATCCTGATGTCTGTGGTAATTTCTATCTATGCCCCCTCGCTCTACTAACAGAACTCAGCCTGATGAATCTTTTGTAGTTCACTTTGAGGCTTTTAAATTCCTAAAAGGGATTACCAATCAAATCACCCCTAAAGTATCCCTTTGCTAAGCCTAAAGAGATTAAGTACCCCAAGTTTTTCCTTATAACTTTTATCTGTCATTCCAGGAACAAATTTAGTTGCCCTTCATTGAACCTTTTCCAGAGCCTCTATATCCTTTTTGTAAAATGGTGCCCAGGACTGCACACAATACTCTAAGTGTGGTCTGACAAAGGTATTGTATAACTTCCTTGGATTTATACTGAATACTTTGGGCTATATATCCCAGCATCCTGTTAGCCTTTTTTTTACTCCCACAGCACGATGCCTAGAACCTGAAAGGCTTTGAGTCTTTTTTAAATTGAGCACATTCAAATTTTGTTTCTCCACTAAAGTACTCCCGCCTTATGTTTTTATTTCCCACATGTAGAACTTTACATTTAGCTATATTGAATTTCATTTGCCAGGTTTCCGTCCACTTCTGGATTCTGTTTGAATCTTCTCAAATCAGTACTCCAAACTGTTAGCTAAACATCCCAGTTTTGTAGCATCAGCAAATTTAACTAATTTGCTACTTTCAAGGTCCCTGTCAAGGTATTTTATGTACAAACCCCAATTCCAAAAAGGTGGAACAGTATGTAAAATGCAAATAAAAGCAGAAAGCAGTGATTTGTAAATTCTCTTTACATAAATTTAATTGAAAACAGTACAAAGAAAAGATATTTAATGTAAAAAGGGGGCAATCCCAAACACGCTACAGGCCGGCTATATAAAACAGGACTATAGGTGCTCAACAGAAGGACCAGAGAACTGAAAGAATATCCCTTACCCTGACCACTTTGCTTGGACTAACCCGAGATAAGGAGGACTGGAGCACACACGGCTCAGAGCAAAAAATGCTTTAATGGGACTGATGTCGAAACGTCAGTTCCATTAAAAGATATTTAATGTTTTACCTTATCAACTTGATTTTTGTAAATATATTCTAATTCAGAATTTGATGCCTGCATAGGTAACAGGCGATGCTATCATGACTGGGTATAAAAGAAGCATCCACGAAGGCTGGGGCATTTACGAGCAAGGATGGGTCGAGGTTCACCACTTTTTGCGAAAAACTGCGTGAATGAATAGTCCAACAGCTTAAGACCAATGTTTCTCAACGCACAATTGCAAGGAATTTAGGGATTTCACCATCTACAGTCCATAATATTAAAAGATTCAGAGAACCTGGAGAAATCTCCATAAAGGGGAATAAAGGGCATAAAGGGGAAGGCCGAAAACCAATATTGAATGCCCATGACCTAAGATGGCACTGCATTAAAAACCGACATGCTTCTGTAATGAATATAACCACATGGGCTCAGGAATACTTCAGAAAACTGTTGTCAGTAAACACAGTTCGTCGCTGCATCTACAAATGAAAGTTAAGACTACGCAAGTGTAAGCCATACAGTGCTGCTCGAAAGTTTGTGAACCCTATAGAGATAGTCAGTATTTTTGTAGAAAATACTAAAATAACCTTATGAAATGTTAATCTATACCCCAATTCATGATACTGACATTCCAAATAACGGACTCAAACAAAAGAAAATTATATATTGTCATTATTTAACAAAAGTGGTTGACTTAACAAAAACTCAGATTTCATGGGTGCAAAAATATGTGAACCCCTTCAGTTAATAGGGTATTGCACCTCCTTTCGCAGCAATAACCTCAACCAAATGGTTTCTGTAGCGACTAATCAGTCTCTTACATCTGCTTTGGGGGATTTTTCCCACTCCTCCTTGCAGAACGCAGCCAGTCGAATGAGGTTGGGTGGGCGTTTGGCATGAACTGCCCGCTTCAGGTCCCGCCACAGCATTTCAATTGGATTCAGGTCCGGACTTTGACTGGGCCAATCCAGAACACAAATCTTCGTCTTCCTCAGCCATTCCTTAGTTGTTTTGCTGGAATGCTTCGGATCATTATCATGTTGCATGATCCATTTTCGGCCAAGCTTTAACTTCACAGCTGATGGCTTGAGGTTATGTTCCAGGATTTTACAATATTCCTCAGAATTCATGATTCTCTGGACTATGTGGAGTTGTCCAGGTCCTGAGGACGAAAAGCAGGCCCAGATCTTAACGTTCCCACCACCATGCTCTTTTGGTGGTATGCAGTGTTGACTTTTCGCCAAATGTGGCGGTTTTAGTTGTGACCAAACAGTTCAATTTTGGAATCATCTGTCCACAGAATGGACTTCCAGAAAGCTTCAAGTTTCTCCAGGTGTTCTCTGGCAAAGTTGAGATGGACAGTTTTCTTCTTTTTTGAGAGCAACCCTCCCATGAAAGCCATGTTGATTGAGTTTTCCTCTTATTGTGGAAGCATGCACATGTGTCCCAGATGCAGCAAGAGAGTTCTGCATATCTGTCATGGTTTTGACCCTGTTTGCCTATGCGGTCGTTCTCCTTGGTGGCCACGCGAGGGCGCTGCCCATTTGGTGGATGCTTGCTCCGCCCTGCTGAGTATTCGGAGCTTCGGTTAAGCGTTTAAACCTGTTGCGTGGGCACCTGAGAGTTATATAAGCCTACCGTTTCCTTTATTCGGGGCTTCGACATTAATTGTTTATTGTTCATTGTTTTGTACTGTGGTGTTTTTGTTGGCTGTGAGTTATCGTACCATTTTGGCTACTCGCCTATTTTTAACGTCTCTGTTGAGACAGGGCTTATTTCTTACTGGCTTGGTAGTTGCTTATCTCGTAGAAGTTTGGGAACTTAAAATCTCTGCTCTATTTTGCCCCTTTAGTGCTTTTCCTCCGTGTATGGAGTTTTGGGCGATTCTGTTCAGAACTGTAGTTCTGCTCGCCCTTCGGCACATGTCTTCCCATAGGGAGATCGGGTGTTTAGCTTCTATTTAGCTTCTTAGCTCTTAGAAGTATAGAGTAGTAGTCTCTCTGTTCCATTTTCGCCTGTTTGGTTTTCTTACTGAGAGACCTGGCGCTTTTGCTTCTACTCAATTCCGTGTTACTGTGAGCCAGTAAGTAGCCTTGGTACGTATTTCCCTGTTTGGTCTCCTTCTCGTGGACTACGTCTCCTTTGTTGTGAGCCAGGGTTTTTATTTGTATTTGAGAGGCTGTCGTGCTATTAAGTTTGCGTAGGTCTTTTGTTGCAGCCGTCCTATACTCCCTAACTACCTGTGGGACGATTCTCTCCGGGTGTTAGCCTCCTAGTTTATGGAGCTTGGGCTATGTTGTGGACGTGTTTGTGTTTGACTGCGTGTGTTCTTAAAATAGCCTTGGAACTTTAAATCTCAGTTCCTGTTCGTCTCGTTACATTTCACCTTATTGAGAGGCTGTCGTGCTATTAAATTTGCGTAGGTCTTTTGTTGCAGCCGTCCTATACTCCCTATCTACCTGTGCGGGACGATTTTGTTGGGAACTGTTGTTCTAGTTTCGTTCTCCGGGTGTTAGCCTCCTAGTTATATGGAGCTTGGGCTATGTTGTGGACGTGTTTGTGTTTGACTGCGTGTTTTATTAAAATAGCCATGGAACGTTAATCTCTGTTCCTTTTCGCCTCGTTATTTATTTACTGAGAGGCTAGGGCGGTTGTTCCAGTTTAAGTTTGCGTTAGTCTATTTGGATAGGAGAGTTATGGGACGACGGTGCTCGTCGGCTCACCTGTAAAATGTTTCTCCCTCCAGGGAGATCGGGTGTTTACCTCTTTTCTGCATTGGACTGCAAACCTATTAATATCGCCATGGAACGTTAAATCTTTGTTCCTGTTTCGCCTCATTATATTCCTCTTCATAGAGAGGCAGGGCATTTATTTTCATTTAATCTCGCGTTGGTCTAGCCGGTAAATGTCCGGTGCTGCCTGTCCTGTTCGTTCCTTTTGGCGCATTTCTCCTTTCATAGAGTTTGACGATTTTGTTTGGAACTGCTGTTCTTTTCGTCTTTTGGCGCATGTCTTCCTATACGGAGGATTGGGCGATTTTGTGGACACGTTTGTGTTTGACCGCGAGTTTGAGAGTAGCCTGGAACGTTGGATCTGTTCCTTTCGCCTCCGCTATTACTCATTCTATCGTATTATTTAGCTGTGTTTGTTTGTGTTTTATGTTTGTCTTTACGCTACTCGCCCGTTGTTATTTGTCTCGTTTCCGAGACAGGGCGCTTATTTATTTCTGGCTGTTCATATTCCTGTCCTTGCGCTCTACTTGGCGTGTGACAGTGAGCCGGTTAGTAGCGTCTGTAGTGGTGTTTGTGGTCCTTGTCTTGTCTCCTCCCTTATCTGCGGGTATCCCGCCTTAGTGGCCTAAGGGCTTAATGAATCCCCTTGCTGCGTTTGGCTCCTCCTTCCTCACACGTCACGCCCCATTACAGAATGTCGAAGCCATTACCGGGGCCAGCGGCTTTTTTAGGGGATTTTTTTTTATTTAGGGGGTTTTAATGACTAGTGTTTGTGGTTTGTGTCTTGGTTTTATTGTTTAGTACCTGGGTGTTTTTTGTTTTCCAGCTACCCTGGTAGGTAGGCGCCGAGTGGGCCAGTTTACCTTATTTGGTTTCCCTGTGGCCCACTACTTTGTTATTTTGCCTTTTTTATTTTTGAGGTAATTCTGGGTGGGGATTTTATCCCTGTCAGGGGTACGCATTCAAGGGCTTTGGTCTCGGTTTGTAGGCCATTGCCCTTGAGTTTAAGCGTTTAAAGTCGCCTCTTGCCCGGCACGCCTTAAGAAGACAGTGAGGCATAGTGAAGTTTTGGGTAGGCAGCGAGGAACCAGGGTGCTTAGGATTTTTTCCAGGGTACTTTTAGCCAGGCACTTATTTGTTCCACACCCCCCTCACCCTTAGTCCCACCCTCCCTTCCCTTCCAAAAAAAAAAAATAATAATAATAAAAATAAAAATTTGTATATTTTGTCATATATTTCTCTTCTGGAACTTCCGCATGATTTTATTTCTGGGGTCGCCTGGGTCGCCCCTTAGTGGGGAGGTCCTGTCATGGTTTTGACCCTGTTTGCCTATGCGGTCGTTCTCCTTGGTGGCCACGCGAGGGCGCTGCCCATTTGGTGGATGCTTGCTCCGCCCTGCTGAGTATTCGGAGCTTCGGTTAAGCGTTTACACCTGTTGCGTGGGCACCTGAGAGTTATATAAGCCTACCGTTTCCTTTATTCGGGGCTTCGACATTAATTGTTTATTGTTCATTGTTTTGTACTGTGGTGTTTTTGTTGGCTGTGAGTTATCGTACCATTTTGGCTACTCGCCTATTTTTAACGTCTCTGTTGAGACAGGGCTTATTTCTTACTGGCTTGGTAGTTGCTTATCTCGTAGAAGTTTGGGAACTTAAAATCTCTGCTCTATTTTGCCCCTTTAGTGCTTTTCCTCCGTGTATGGAGTTTTGGGCGATTCTGTTCAGAACTGTAGTTCTGCTCGCCCTTCGGCACATGTCTTCCCATAGGGAGATCGGGTGTTTAGCTTCTATTTAGCTTCTTAGCTCTTAGAAGTATAGAGTAGTAGTCTCTCTGTTCCATTTTCGCCTGTTTGGTTTTCTTACTGAGAGACCTGGCGCTTTTGCTTCTACTCAATTCCGTGTTACTGTGAGCCAGTAAGTAGCCTTGGTACGTATTTCCCTGTTTGGTCTCCTTCTCGTGGACTACGTCTCCTTTGTTGTGAGCCAGGGTTTTTATTTGTATTTGAGAGGCTGTCGTGCTATTAAGTTTGCGTAGGTCTTTTGTTGCAGCCGTCCTATACTCCCTAACTACCTGTGGGACGATTCTCTCCGGGTGTTAGCCTCCTAGTTTATGGAGCTTGGGCTATGTTGTGGACGTGTTTGTGTTTGACTGCGTGTGTTCTTAAAATAGCCTTGGAACTTTAAATCTCAGTTCCTGTTCGTCTCGTTACATTTCACCTTATTGAGAGGCTGTCGTGCTATTAAATTTGCGTAGGTCTTTTGTTGCAGCCGTCCTATACTCCCTATCTACCTGTGCGGGACGATTTTGTTGGGAACTGTTGTTCTAGTTTCGTTCTCCGGGTGTTAGCCTCCTAGTTATATGGAGCTTGGGCTATGTTGTGGACGTGTTTGTGTTTGACTGCGTGTTTTATTAAAATAGCCATGGAACGTTAATCTCTGTTCCTTTTCGCCTCGTTATTTATTTACTGAGAGGCTAGGGCGGTTGTTCCAGTTTAAGTTTGCGTTAGTCTATTTGGATAGGAGAGTTATGGGACGACGGTGCTCGTCGGCTCACCTGTAAAATGTTTCTCCCTCCAGGGAGATCGGGTGTTTACCTCTTTTCTGCATTGGACTGCAAACCTATTAATATCGCCATGGAACGTTAAATCTTTGTTCCTGTTTCGCCTCATTATATTCCTCTTCATAGAGAGGCAGGGCATTTATTTTCATTTAATCTCGCGTTGGTCTAGCCGGTAAATGTCCGGTGCTGCCTGTCCTGTTCGTTCCTTTTGGCGCATTTCTCCTTTCATAGAGTTTGACGATTTTGTTTGGAACTGCTGTTCTTTTCGTCTTTTGGCGCATGTCTTCCTATACGGAGGATTGGGCGATTTTGTGGACACGTTTGTGTTTGACCGCGAGTTTGAGAGTAGCCTGGAACGTTGGATCTGTTCCTTTCGCCTCCGCTATTACTCATTCTATCGTATTATTTAGCTGTGTTTGTTTGTGTTTTATGTTTGTCTTTACGCTACTCGCCCGTTGTTATTTGTCTCGTTTCCGAGACAGGGCGCTTATTTATTTCTGGCTGTTCATATTCCTGTCCTTGCGCTCTACTTGGCGTGTGACAGTGAGCCGGTTAGTAGCGTCTGTAGTGGTGTTTGTGGTCCTTGTCTTGTCTCCTCCCTTATCTGCGGGTATCCCGCCTTAGTGGCCTAAGGGCTTAATGAATCCCCTTGCTGCGTTTGGCTCCTCCTTCCTCACACGTCACGCCCCATTACAATATCCTTAGATGTTATGTTTGGGTTGGCCTTTACCTGAATTATCAGTTTTCTTGTGGCTCTTGCAGATATTTTAGAAGGTTGTCCACTTCTAGGCAGAGTTACAGTCATTTTCAGTGCTCTCCATTTGTAGATGATCTGCCTCACGGCGGACCGATGGAGCTCAAATTTCTTTGAGATGAATTTATAGCTTTTCCCCAGACAAATGTGCTGTCACTACCCTCTTCCTGAGGTCCTCTGAGATTTATTTTCCTCTCAGCATGATTGAGCTGTATGGGTTCACTTTGGTAAGACTAAACTGACCGGGTCTGATCTCTGTCTTCAATCAGTGCTGCCCAATTTCTTCCCTAAAGATCTCTCATTTCATTGGTCAATTTCATTGGTTAATTTAGCCACAAATTTTGTCCCACCTCATTGTATTTATCTGCTCGTTTTAAGCAATGCAGCTCAGGGTTCACTAACTTTTGCACCTACAAAAGTTTACAAAAAAATATTTTTAATTTAGTCTTTTGACTACACAATTGATTTCCTCAAAAAAAGTATATGGAATTGATAAACATACACATGTTATTTCATATAAAAAATACTGGTTCTGATTAAATAAATAAATAATGGTAAAACAAGAGAAAACTCCAAAATTCTCAAGAGGTTCACATGCTTTCAAGCAGCACTGTATATCAACAACATCCAGAAATGCCGCTGACTTCTCTGGGCTTGAGCTCATCTGAGATGGACTGATGCAAAGTTGAAATGTTTGCTGTGGTCTGGCGAATCCACCTTTCAAATTTTTTTGGGAAATAATGGACGTTGTGTTCTCCGGGCCAAAGTTGAAAAGGACCATCCCAATTGTTACCAAGGTTCAAAAGCCAGCGTCTGTCATAGTATGGGGGTGTGTTAGTGCCCATGGCATGGGTAACTTGCACATCTGTGAAGGCACCATTAACCCTGAAGGGTACATATGCATTTTGGAGCAACATATGCTGCCATCTAGACAACTTCTTTTTCAGGGACGTCCCTGCTTATTTAAGCAAGACAGTGCCCAGCCACATTCTGCATGTGTTACAACAGCGTGGCTTCATAGACAGAGAGTGCGGGTGCTAGACTGGCCTACCTGCAGTCCAGACCTGTCTCCTATTGAAAACGTGTGGCGCATTATGAAGCGCAAAATACGACAACGGAGTCCCTGTACTGTTGAGCAGCTGAAGTCTTATATCTAGCAAAAAAGGGAAAAAATTCCACTTTCAAAACTACAACAATTGGTGTCCTCAGTTCCCATAAGATTACTGAGTGCTCTTAAAAGGAAAGGTGATGTAACAAAGTGGTAAACATGCCCCTGTCCTAACTTTTCTGGGACGTGTTGCAGGCATCAAATTTATAATGAGCGTATATTAAAAAAAACAATAAAGTTAAAACATTAAGTATCTTGTCTTTGTACTGTTTTCAATTGAATACAGGTCAAAAATGATTTTCAAATCATTGCTTTCTGTTTTTATTTACATTTTATACACACACACAACTTTTTTTGGAATTGGGGTTTGTAAATAAGAGCAGAGGTTCCAACACCGATCCTTGTGGGACTCCACTCCCCACAGTACCTTGCTCAGATAAAATCCCTACTACTTTGTGTTCTAATCTGTAGCCAGTTCCGAACCCATTCTGAAATGCTTCCTATAATTCATACTTTTTTTGGATGAGTCTCTCATGTGGTACCTTATCAAATGATTTTTGGAAAACTAAGTACGTATATAATATAAGCCTTGTTACAATCAAAACACTTGGTAGCTTCTTCAATGAATGCCAAAAGGTTTGTCTGGCATGACCTTCCCCTGCAAAAACCATGTTGGCTATCCCTTAGGACAACGTTTCCCAACCTGGGGTCCGCGCCCCCCTAAGATCGCAGGGGGTGCGCCAGACCTCAGACAATTTGAGGCCTAACATCATATTTAGACATATATTTATATGTCACAGAGAAATTGTAACAATACATGATTGTTGCTAAAAGCATTAACACTAGAAAGGCCAGCGTGCGCTGTATACCTATAACCACACCTGTCAACTCTCCCGTGTTTCTAATGTAATGAACGATGTGTTTTGGAGACAGCAGGCGCAGCTTCCTCTACAGACAGCTGAGCGAGGCTCCGCTCTGCCGTCTTGGAGTCGCTCATTCTGCCCAACAAAACATCGACAGCATGAGCGCCGGTGTCACGCCATCTACATTTGATAAATCTCCATTTAAACACTTAAAGATTGATTGTGCGTCTATATAACTTAATAGCCCAAATGGACAATAATAGGCTAAAGCCACAATCATAACAATAAACAGCCGGGTTATTTAATGTTGCAACAAAATTGACATGAAAAAAGACGCCGGGTCCAGCACTTTTCTCTAAGCGCCGCATAAGCTCTCTCCTCGAGCAATTGAAAAAGAAGCTGGCGCTAATGTGGACACTGAGAGAACATCAACAATAAACTTTTTACAACTTTTATAATATCATATCGCAAATATATATACATGAAAACAGCGTGAGAGAGAGAGATCAAATCATGTGGTAACGGCTTCGCATTGGAAGTCAGATACAAATAAAATGCTCACATCTTTCCTACAACTTCAAATTGGCTAAAACTCTCAATTTCGTTTCTAAAGGTGTTTATCTAACGAATAATGATTTGAAAATGTGTGTGAGGTTAGTTTGTATGTTTTGTTAGAGAGAGGGGAATGTAGGCCAGTGCAGCATTCAGTTTAATTGAATTACAGGATACAATCTTGTTGTAGTAGGTCACTGTCTCTGGCTTCCTCTTGCTCTCAGCTGTGGCGCGCTCTCTGACAGTTGTTGTTGCCGGGCAACAATAAAGGCATTTTTATATGCGGGTAAATTTTACCCGGTGGAGGACGTATAGCTGTGCGTGACCCAACTTTGAGGTGAATAGCCAACTTATTTTATGTCTAAAAATGTCTGACAAACGTAAAGGAGATGACAGCTCATCTGCAACGAAAAAGAAAATAAGGACCTACCAAGAGAGCTATATTAACTTGGGTTTCACAGAGGGAACGGACAAAACCCGACCAGAGTGTGTGATATGCGGAGAGAAGCTAGCCAACGACAGCATGAAGCCCAGCAAGATGAAGAGACACCAGGAGACCAAGCACCCAGAAACGGTTGGGAAAGATCGGGACTTTTTTGTTAGGAAACAACAGCTTGCAAAGGCAAACAAGCCAATGGATATCAGAACAGCGTTTGCTAGGGCTGGCAGTGATTTACAGAAGGCCACTGAGGCCTCTTTTGAATGTTCACTTTTAATAGCAAAGGCAAAGAGATCGCACAACATTGGCGAGCAGCTCATTAAGCCAGCTTGCATTAAAATGATTGAGAAACTGTACAGCCCACAGGTGGCGGAGAAGCTAAAGACTGTACCACTCTCAAACAATACAGTGAAAGACAGAATTGATAAGATGGCAAGTGACTGCGAGCAGCAGCTGGTCGAAAAGCTTAGAAAGGGGCCATTTGCCATACAACTTGATGAAACTACAACTGTAGCAGACGAGACTGTGCTTGTTGTTTATGTGCAGTATATAGATTGTGAAGATTTGAAGCAGGACATTCTTATGTCAGTCAACCTTACCACCACCACTAGGGGTGAGGATATTTTTACTGCAGTGGATAATTACCTCACGTCCCAAAATCTTTCCTATGAGAATTTAGTTGCATGTTGTACAGACGGAGCTGCCTCAATGATGGGGAAAAACAAGGGATTTAACAGTCGCTTAAAAGAAAAGGCTCCACACTGCACAATATTTCACTGTATGATACATCGCCAGGCACTGGCCAGCAAAAAACTGTCTGACGACCTCAGCGAAACACTCGCAACTGTAGTTAAAATAGTCAATTTCATCAAAGGTCGCCCCACCAACAAGCGTCTATTCGCAGACTTATGCGAGGATGAAGCACACCAAACCCTCCTCCTGCAGACAGAGGTGCGCTGGCTCTCACGCGGCCGAGTGCTGGTGCGCTTTGTAGAACTGCAAGAGAAAATAGAAGAGTTTCTCCAAACTCATAACCCCGCACTGTCAGAGAAAGTGACTGAGTCATTCTGGATTAAAACAGCATACCTGGCCGACATCTTCAGTCTCTACAATGAAACGAACAAGCATCTGCAAGGTGCAGAGTCCAACATCATGCAATGTAAAGAGGCGCTTGATGCGTTCGTGCGCAAGCTGGAGTACAGGGTTGGGAAAATGGAGAGGGGGGAGCTGCAACAGTTTCCACTACTGCTGAAACAATGCCGAAACAATCCTGAAACTGTGCCTGGGTCTGTACGTCGCGAGTTTACCCGCCATATGAACGCACTGCAAAAGGAGATTAAATCACGGTTCGCTGACACAGATGACTACGTCTCCAAGGAATTGTGGGTGTTAGATCCCTTTATTGTCAAAGTCGAGGATGTGGAATACCTGGATTGCGAAGATGAGCTCACCGACATCCAGGCCGACTCTCTGTCAAAGAAATACTTTCAGGAACAAGGATTTAAAAAGTTTTGGATTGTTAAGGGACCAAGCATCGCTCCAAAGCTCACACTGCATGCCACGACCAGGATCATACTCCCGTTCAGTACCACATATCTCTCAGAAACGGCCTTCAGCGCACTTGTTGCCATCAAAACAAAAGCACGCAACAGACTGGACGTGCACAATGACTTTAGACTGGCTGTCACTCACATTACACCAGACATTCCATCCCTGGCTGTGGGCATGCAAGCCCAAGGTTCACATTAATGAACCTACTTGAACTTGAATCACACCCTGTCTTCTCTCTGCTACTGATTCCATGTCAGATAAGCATTTGATTTACCTGCTTAATATGACAGCCTTTTATTTTTGTTTTATACAGGCCTATGCCAACCTAAGTATTACCATTAGGCCTAGTCTATTATTTTGAGAGAATTTGAATTAATTTTACATTAATGAATGTACATTTGAAATAAATATGATGCATACGACTGCAAGTTATTAGTTAATAAAGGCATAAAAGGACAGAAATGTATCATTTTTCTTTAATAGCCTATGGGGAAGGGGGAGGGGAGGGTGTGTGTGTGTGTGGGGGGGCGCAAATTCCATCAGGAGTGAGTTAGGGGGGCTCTGGGGAAGAAAGGTTGGGAACCCCTGCCTTAGGATGATGTTATGTGATTCAAATTAAACTGACATGCCTATAGTTTCCTGGATCAGTACAGTCCCCATGCTTATACAGTGAGCACCATAATTCATTGGACAGTGACACATTTTTTGTTATTTTGGTGTGTGCACTTTTCTCCAGATTCTCTGCATTGAGTTTTTGGGATTTAAAGGATTTACATGCATACATGTACAAATTCTGTCCGTGGTGTGTTTGAAAGGATACAATGACAATGTGCTTGAAGCGTACACTGTCAGCTTTAATTTGAGGGTATTGTCATCCATATTGGATGAACCATTTAGAAATTATAGGAACTTTAGTACATAGTCCCCCCCCATTTTCGTGTGTGTCCTGTGAGGGACATGTGGAGAGAGAGAGAGAGAACAAAGGGTTAAGTGTAGGCCTAGATATGATTCCTCGAGCTAGCAGCTCGCTTGAAGTTTGGCCAGTCTGGAATAACTGGGAATTGTTCAAACAGATTTGACAGGATTTTGTCGGGTTCAGATACACTAAGGGACGCTACGTGCTTAGTCCAATTTGCTGAGTCTGGCTAGCGAATATGGCTAGGCAATGTGCGATTAGGTTCTAAACTAGGTTAAACGGCATGCAGGAACGAGGTGGTTAATAAGGAGAGAGAGAGACATATAGATAGCGCTTGCGCGTAGCCTCTAGTACTGAGCCTTAGGCTTGCAACAATTACTAACATATAACACAATAAATGAGTTAAACAGCAGTCATGCATATAAAGTCTATAACTACAATTACAAAGACTAAACATATGCTCAAAATGTTATACAGCCTTACTTGTTGTTGAATATCATGAGAATTCACTGTCCACTGTCCGCGGAAATTGTCCGCGGTCCAATTGTCAGTGGAGGGAAAAGAAGGAACGCATTGTCCAGGCGGGTTTGACCAGACCAGGATCCACGTCTCTGGCTTTGTCCAGGGAAGCTTGGTACCTTGATGCTGAGAAGATCCGGTCGTTCTCGGCAGGCAACTAGCAGTTCTTGTGAAATAACTCCCTCCAACTTAATGTCGGGAATAAACTTTACCGGTAATGTTAACGAATAACTAAATCCTAACGCTACAACTTTGATCAAAGTTGTAAACTGCATAAAGGAATAGTATTCCATTTAAAAATCTGCAGACTTCTTCTCTATGAACACCGTTAGCTGGAATGCCACGACTGAGAGAAAACAAAAGATGGCGGTCCCTCCTTTTTATGCGGCTTATGGTGGGTTGGGGGTTACATGTCTTACAGCATTGGCTTACTGTAAATTTGAATTCTGCACTCAGAGGCTTGGTTAACTCGGTTACCGTTTGGGGTGTAAGTAAGGGAATTGTAGTTTTTGTGGAGTGTCAATGGTCGTCCATAGTTGTAGTCCATGGTACCAACATTGTAATGTAATAATATTGCATTTCTCATGCATTTCATCTCATGATTGTTCCAAGCGTTTCCCTGTGAAGGGGGATACGCACCACCCCCAATGTGAAGAGTCCACCTGGGTGATGTATAGCGGCCATTTTATGACAGAATGCACACAGATTTCTTTAATCTCATCAATTAAACTGGAGGATGATTAGGTGGCCAGGTTGTAGACTACACCCTGATGAAGGCATATTGCTGAAACATGTTGGTAACTTAAAATTTTGATTATTTTTGCATGGAGATAAGTGTGCGATTCTCATATATTTTCTCTTATGTATACATGCTGCCAGTTAAATCATTAGGGTGAAATTGGTGGAAACAAAAACCTGCATACACACCAGCCCTCCAGGACTGGAATTGCCCGCCTCTATGCTATAGCATAGTGCCCCAGCTCAGCACTGGGGCAGAAAATTAATTTTCCCAGGAGGTCTCTCATCCAAGTACTCACCAAACCCACACCTTTATTTATTTTTTTTATTTAACCTTTATTTAACCAGGAAGTCCCATTGGGAAAAATCTCTTTTTCAAGAGAGACCTGGCCAAGTTGCAGCCAAATAAGTTTTTAAAAAGTACAACATACAAATTCACAATACAACATGATTCACAATTAATGCACAAATGACAACAGAACAAAAAATATTTAGCTTCAGCCATTTGGCAGCAGCAGGTATATGGTGGGAATGCTCCTGGCTGGTTAGGCCCAAACATGGTAGGGTGTGCTCTGTGTGGCCAGGGTTCCTCAAGTTACTGCTGTATATGGTTAGAGCTACTCCACAAGCATATATGGGTTACCAGTTATTGTCAGTGGGACAGCCAACTAAAGCCATGTATGTCATGCATGAGGAGTATTTGCATCTGACAATAATGTGTGTGTAGTATGTGCCTCTGACCATTACATGTATGTGGTATGTTCCTCTGACAATCTTTGAAATGTTTGCCTCTGGTGTACGTGGAGTATTTGTCTCACACGGCTGTTTCCAGGAAATTGAGACAGCGACTGATGGGGCCACAGCGTTCAGAAGGACCAGAAGATTAACCAGAAGTGGTTTCATCAGGAAGCAAACAAGACAAAAATAAAATCATAATTCATCATCACAGCCAGCCAGGAGCCAGCCTCCACCCGGCCCAACCTCGCCCCTGTGAGAGATATCACACAGGAAAAACAAGGAGCCCAGCCTGCTGCTGCTGGGCCAAATTAACATGCAAATGTATGCGAGAAATTAAAAAGCAGAATTACACAGGCAAATGAGGTGGCTGCACTTGAATTGTTAGGATTATGAATAATTACCACAAATTTCCTGCTCCTAATATAACTTGTTGTTTTCATAAACAAAGACTTAATTACGGAGATGCTCAGTGCTCATTAATCTCGTGGAGGAAGCCCGCCCCCAGTGGCCGGCGGTAATGAGGAAAAGCGTGACCTAAATCAGGGGGAGCAGGGCTACCGGGGTGGCAGGAACAGCAGACCATGGTGCTGCCATCTCTCACTTTCCAGTGCCCCAGAGCCTTACAAAAATACTTCCGGCCAGATATCAAAGACAATTATTCCTGATGGCAGTTGAGCTGTGATTCTGATTATACCCTCGAGGCATGCCGCAGGAGGCAGTTCGTTGATGGGCTGGCCCCCCAAGGGGTCGCAGAGAGGGAAGAGATCTCCTGGTGAACCACAGTTGCAAGGAGATGCAGGGACACGTTCCAGTAGTACAGCCAAGATAGATTGGGATATGAGGTACAGTTGGCCGTAATCTGCAGCCTGAAGGCTCCATTGTTCCTTTCCTCACCTCACAATCTTTAAAATGAGTGCAAGATGGGACTGGCAAAAGAGACAGGCTTGCTGAAGCTCTGTAGAGAGAACTGAAATGAAAACAAAACACAAAGTCAAAGATTTTATTTCTCTGCAGATTTGCTATGTGACCTCTTTTTAGTATATATCCTGTGTTGGCCTGTGCTGCTGTTTCTGGGAATTCTGCACCACACTGAGTATCCAGGAGCTTAGTGGAAGGGCTCTTGCCTACCAAAGGATTAGAGAGTGATTTAGGATATGCATGCCAAGCTATAAAAAAGCAAACAAAAAACAAATGAGATCTACAGATATACTGATCAGAGAGGTCTTTGATGGCAGGCTCTATCCTTAAATTTAAGAGTGTTTTCAAAATGTAAGACTGCACAAAGAAGAGCATAGGATGCACAACTGGGAGGATATAGTCGCTGAGGACATGTTCAAAATAGACACGTCAAGTCCTGGGGGTCAACATTTTAGGGCTATACCTCATGCCCTTGCACTTAAACATGATAGACACACTTCCAGAAATATTCTTTTGCCACAATCCCTCAATGTTTAAAAAATTATAAACGCATACTATTTTACCATTTTTATTGGTTTTGGAGAATTTCAGGAAATGTAAGGAGATGATACAAAAGTTGTGTGCTGATGCACACACAGTCTAGGCTCCCAGTGCTTGACCCCAAACCACTGCAACGAAAGCACGTCTAAAAGGAGAAAGTTTAACATTTTTGCGTAGTGAAATCAGAGCTTCTCCTGGGTTTCCCAACATGAGCCATGGCAAACCATGATGAAAAAGGTGTTCAATTAAATATGAGTTAGCCTTCAAATTGGATAGCCCTTCCTATTAAGGGCAGAGGCATAGACATGCTAGGGTAGTGCTTTAGATGTGTCGTTAGGGGAATTCAGTAATTATGCTTTAGCCACCTCAATTCTGTGTGCAGTTCCATTAGTGCTGTTGCAATGTTTTTTAATGTTTTGAGGGATGTGGCTGAGGTAAGAACTGTGAGAAGTCTGGAGAGGCACACACCTCTCACATAGCCTGTAAACATGTGGTAATCACATAGTCTAGCAGAATCCAGTTGCGACTTAATGTTGGCCTTTCTCAGACATGGCTGTTAGGTTGCCACTCTCTAAAAAAGGCTACCCAACGGAAGGAACCTGGCAAGAGAGGGGGAGCCCATCCTTTGCTGGCCTGCCCGGTTTAAACTAAAGGTAAACAAGACTCCACCTATGCGCCACCCAGTGGACATCTCATGCTACCCAACTTGATATGTCAAGCTGTCCACTGATATGCAGTAATTCCAAAGAGCAAAACCTACAAGAGTTCAAACTTAAATCACACATCTTTAGTTCTCTACTTTAAATGTAATAGCTTGCGGGTGACTGGCACAAGGATGTGAGGAGCTAAATGCAGTTACTTAATGGAATGCTGGCCAATATAAACCTACCATACTCCTGGCAGTACTTGATTAATTGTGTAGCAGATTCTCATGGCAGTCAGTTAATGACATAGACGAGGCTCACACTTTGGGTAAAGAACCCAGCCTGTGCTCATTGTGAATATTTCATGAATTTCTGATGTTTCTGATCTATATAGCAAAGTATTTGTAGATGGAGCTTTGCCGTCTCTGATGCGACTGCATGATGTGTCATGAATACTTTTTCCACCTTCCAGCCCTCCCTTGAAAGAATACAACAAACTCCTCAATCTATGAGGCAAATTAGCTAAGAAAAGGTCAGATTTTAGGCGAAACCACCACATCATGGCTTTTATGGTCAGCTACATTAAAGTAAAATGGCACATTCCAATAGGTACATGCAATACATAAAAACCTGAAAATGTATTGTCACGCTAAAGTCATGCTTTTGTGAATAGAAAAATATGCAGGATGTACAATATCACTGAGTAATAGAAAACAGGACATAATAAAGTGTAAGGAAGCCTCAAAAAGGAAATAAACTTACGTTTGCACATTCTATTGTGCAAGGAATCATTCATCATTTTCAATGATTTCCATCCGGCACAGTGCTTGATTTTTGTCACTGCAAGACATATTTCTGTCTTTTAGCTTTGAAAGTAATTAATATAGTCTGATTACTGGATGGGTAGAAAGCACCACATCAACAGTGTTTGCAGCACAGAGACAGGAGGATTATTAAAACAATGCACTATGAAACCAAACTTGACCACACATTTGGATAGATTTTTTCTTTGTATACTAGTCACATCTTAATTTCAGTGGATGTATGTGTTTGGTCTGTAACGCAAAATAATTCTCACAGAACTTCTCACACAATGAAAATATGAACCAGCTAATTTAATCCCCCCCCCCCCCCCCTTTGCTAAAAGATGAACTTTATGAAACTGTAGATACTGAAAAAGTTTAAGTGAAAAGTTTTGTGGAAAAATTAGCAATTAGCATAGTGTTAATGAATTACCTCTCATTATCTCTGAATCAACGGGCTTGTGCTAATTACAGAGAGCACTCTGGCTGCTCCGTGGTTCGGCACCTCTCGGATTATAAACCTGCCGAGCGGGTTTTCGCGGCTCTAAATTTGCAGGTGTTTTCCGTGCGCCCTGCGTTCCTGGTGAATGCTGAGTGGCAGTCTCGCCTTGTGGTCCTAAAGCTCCTCCCTATTCTGGAATTTGTCTTTTTTTATTCTGTGAAACATAATTTTGTCAACAAAATATTATTACAGCCATTAACATATTTAGGGAAAAATGCTTGAAGGTCATACATCCTGACAATTACCACTGTTAATTGGATGACTGATAATTGGGTACAAGACTAACATAGATGGCATAGATGTAATTAGATGGATGTTATATAAAATGTAATTGGAAATGCATTGAAATATTTTCCACTTCACCAACAAAAATTTTCATGCAACATTTTCTTTAAAAATTAAAGACATTTCTCATGAATACATTGATAAAAGTACCCCCCCCCCCCCCCCCCCCAATACCTCCATACAATTTTCTCAAGATAGAGAGCAGCAGTAGACACCATTTTTCACATCATACCAGAGACTTTAAATAGGGTTTAACACTGAGCTTTGCCTGATCTTTTTGAGAAGATAGTGATATTCTTGTTTTAAGCCATTTCCCTTGTAGGTTTTCATTGGGCAATTTTCCTTTTTGTACATGAATCTTCAAGCTAAATGCAGATTTATTGTGGTCTTAAACAAGTTCTCCTCAAGGATTATATCTCCTAAGAGTATAGGTCAGCACAAAGTAAAGGATTCAATGATAGTTTCACTTCAAAAATAATGGTATAAACACTCAAATTAACCCAGATAGACTGTCGTTGTATTTTATTTGCTTTGGGTGCACTGTGGAGTGTTTAAGTGCATTTGGTAGTGGATGCTACTGGTTACCATAGAGTTGCACTAGCATTAACAACGTGTGTATGTCCACAAGAAGGACAGCATGGAATCAGCTGAAAATGGTCTCCATCAATCAACAACATCATGACTAAGTCGTAAATGAGACATTATGTCCAAAATTCCGAACTAACCCTTTAAGAATAGTTTTATTTTGTTCCTCTGACCATTAGGGTCACCAACCATTTGTCATGGCCATATACCAACCATTTGTCATGGCCATGACCTCTGCGTGATGATGTAACTTCCTCTATAAATAGAGACACGTCAATGCGGAAGTACTCTTCTTCTCACCAATGCTAGAGCGGGGACATGAACAAACTTGTTAGTATAAGTGTGCTATCCCCCGCCCCTTGTGACTATGGTCGGAGCTACGGTGTGCCGTCCTCCAAAGCCTGTGATAGCACTCCGCTGGAACACATCTTAGGAATGTTTGCATTGCTTTTTTGGTTATTTTGTTATTTAGGTTATTTAAAGTCATTTTTTAATCCTGGGTGTGGTCGCACCCCAGTGAGAATTTGACCAAGTGCAGCAAGAAGTTTGCTGATTCTGAATCTACCCTGTGTGTGGTCACACCCCAGTGAGACTTTTCCCAATCTGTGAGCATGTGCGCTCTGTTGATTAGTTTGTGTGGCAGACTGTGAGCGTGTGCGCTCCTTTTTCTGCTCCTGCATTTTCCCCGACTCAAGTTCACCTGTCCACGTTTGCGTCCTTGGGTGTCCTTCATTCTGCTCCAGACATGAGCGCCTTGTGCACGGAATGTGGGAGAGCCATGGATATGGCTGATGGTCACACCAGGTGCTGCCTCAATGCGTTTATGTGTCCTATGCTCCCCTCTGGCAGGACGCCACCCATGGTAGGGGTTGCCCCTAAACGCAAGGGTGTTACTGCCACTGATGGCCCATCACGTAAAAAGGGAAAGACTGGCAGGGGCAATAACCTCTCCACAGAAATCACGCAGCTTCGCTCTGCAGTTCAGCAGCTGGCTGCTAGGCTGGAAACCTGTACTAAAGTGGAAATGGCTTCCCAGCATGGTCCCTCTGAGGGGCCTCCAGCGGAGGAGGAACCAAACATGGATCTGAACTTTGAAGTGGTTGATGCGCTTTTCACAGCAGCTTCCAACACCCTATTTTCTCAGAGTCGGCCCTGCACGTTTGACTAATCTGAGAAGAGGTTGGTGGAAGGTTCGGGATCCACTGAAGATTCAGCGGACTGCTTGGCCTCTCCAAAAATGATTCTCCGTTCGCAGCTGCCAGGATGGCATGGATTGGGAATTCGCTTTCCTGGCTGATGCTTGCACAGTCACAAACGTTGCTTGATTTGGGTGTGGACACCTCGATCGGCGACGCATCTCTTCAGGCGTTCGCGTTCATGACACGTGAGCTTGGTAGTGTGATGTCCTTGCTCACCACGACCCGGCATCAGATGTGGTTGGCTACAGTCCCTTCTCCCTTACACCATGAAGAGAACCATTCGAGACCTGCCGGTTATCCCCTCTTTAAGGAGGTAGCCGGACAGACGCTTGAGCACTCTGTGGAGGCATTGAAATACAAGGAAATCCAAATGTGTGGTCAAGTTTGGTTTCATAGTGCATGGGATTATTGTTTTTAATAATCTTCCTGTCTCTGTGCCGCAAACACTGTTGATGTGGTGCTTTCTACCCATCCAGTAATCAGACTATATTAATTACTTTCAAAGCTAAGAGACAGAAATATGTCTTGCAGTGACAAAAATCAAGCACTGTGCCTGATGGAAATTATTGAAAATGATGAATGATTCCTTGCACAATAGAATGTGCAAACGTAAGTTTATTTCCTTTTTGAGGCTTCCTTACACTTTATTATGTCCTGTTTTCTGTTACTCAGTGATATTGTACATCCTGCATATTTTTCTATTCACAAAAGCATGACTTTAGCGTGACAATACTTTTTCAGGTTTTTATGTATTGCATGTACTTATTGGAATGTGCCATTTACCTCACTTTAATGTAGCTGACCATAAAAGCCATGATGTGGTGGTTCCGCCTCAAATCTGACCTTTTCTTAGCTAATTTGCCTCATAGATTGAGGAGTTTGTTATATTCTTTCAAGGGAGGGTTGGAAGGTGGAAAAAGTATTCATGACACATCATGCAGTCGCATCAGAGATGGCAAAGCTCCATCTACAAATGCAAATACAGATGCCCCCCCTTCAACACTCTTCTGTTTGTTGGACCCGGCCTATGGCTCGTGGTCATGCACAGCTCTCGTAGAAGAACCAGGGAGCCCCTCGTCATCCGGCCACCCGTGCAGTGGCGTCTGATTCACGACACAACTCCATGGGTCCACCTGGCTGTCCAGCTATTTATTTATTTTTTATTTATTTATTCAGCACATAAAGTATCAGTGCTAGGAGGGGAAAGGAAGCCCAACGGGCTTGTGCATAGTTCCCCTCACATCACAAACAAGAATAAAAAAATAAGACAAATATCCTCAATACATAAAACAAAAACAAAAAAAAGAAAAGAAACAAGCAAGCAAAAAGATACAAAGAAAACAAAACTCAATACAAATACAAAGAAATAAAAACAAAATTAATGAAAAGGAAAGAAAAAAGCAAAAACAAAGAAAACAAAAGCACGCTCTTGAAACATATTAAGAAGAAAATAAAAGATTTGTCAGATAGTGGAAGTTATATAGTCCTTGAGATGTTTTCTGAAAGCTGGGTGAGAAGATGTCGATCTCAGTGCCAAGCTCAACGTATTCCAGTATTTTGGTCCTCTGAAGTTGATATCGAATTGGTGGCTAGATGTACAACAGAAGGGTAAATGGAGATGATTACTATGTCTGGTTGGGTATGAATGGATGTCAGATGAGAAAATAAAGAAATTATGAAAGGTAACAGGGAGGTCTTGCTTACAGTTAAGGAATTAGAAAATGAATAAGCTAGGAATAAGCTAGGGGACAGCAGAGGGTTACTGCCTCCAGTTCAACCGTTAGCCGCTAAAGGGGTCAGGTATACATGTGTCCTGGACCCCATCCAGTCAGGGATGCTGAGTCAGAAAATTACAGGCATTCTGGAGAAGGGCACCATCAGTGGTGCCTCCCTCCGAATGCTCAGTGGCTTTTATTCAATCTATTTTCTGATACCGAAAAAAGGTGGTCTCCTCCAAATAGTCCTAAGGCGATACGCTTTCCGGATGCTCCGGATATCGAAAGTCCTACACACCATGAAAACGGGGGATTGGTTCACGGCTGTGTACTTGAAAGAAGCACACTTCCACATCCCTATCTGTGTAGAACATCATCGTTTCCATCATGAACTCCATCATTATATCCCTGGGAGAAGTGGCATAAATAGGCAGAATAATGGTGGTAGTATACTGATCTCGCGGTGTTTGTGTGTAGGTAAGCACGGTTACCTAACAATCGACGTTACCTAACAACCAACGCCACTTTTTTTCGTATCGTGCACAGCTGATCGGTAACATCACAGAGGTGCACACAATACTGGGGCAGAATATTCAATATTTCAAAAGAAATCAACATCAACTTGTAATTGCAGAAGCTGAAATGGATGATGAAGGACACTTGTTTATGTCATGTCCCGTGATCCTGTTCTGGTTTTGTTTGTCTGGTATTCCACCCCATGTTTTCCATCTCTCCTTCTACCTTGTGTTTTTCCTTCCACGCACCTGTTTTGTGTTTCCTCTCATTCTCCCATTAGTTAGCCCCACCTGTTCCTTGTTCGTTAGTTTTCGTATTTAGTCTGCCCTGTTTTTTGTTCGGGGCCAGACCGTCTTGTGTCAAATCTGTGATTCTGTTTGTCTTGTTCTGTGGTTTTTTTGGCGTTGTTTTTGCTCCTGTTTTTGCACTGAGCATTCTCACTGTGAGTCTATTATAGGCCAGGGAAGCAAACTGATAATTTTTCAGGGCACTCCTGCTGCTATTTATTATTATTATTGCCGAGTTGAGTTTTGTTTATGGTCGTCACCGTGGAGACGCATTCACAACATGTAACTGTAGAATGTCCGTTGTGGCGACAGGGTTTTGTTTTTCACCGGAGTTTGAGTGGCTTGGTATCAGGACTGTGGGCAATCCTCGAAAGGCTATCCGGGTAAAGAGGGAGAGGAGGACGGGAAGGAGTGAGGCGACGACTGGGAAGCTGAGTGGATTTGACTGCACGGAGACTGTGCGTGCATTGTGAACAGTCGCGGTGGCGGAGTTTGTGTGTGTCGGCGGGGCTGAGTGGAGCAGCTATGATCCAGGAGATTGCTCTGGTCGACTCGGGGAAGCTTTTTCCCTGCGGCTGTAGGACTGCTTGGTGACACTGGACAGCTCAAGACCGCAGAGGCAGATGAGGAGCTGTTGTTGCTTTTTGATGCTCGCATTTAAATTTGTTTGTCTGTTTGTTTGTGTGTTGTGGGTCTGCCGCACTGTCTGTCTTTTTTGTTGTTGCTGGTGGCTACAACTGAAGTTCCTTTACAGGAAAATAAAAGTTATTCTATTCTATAGTATTGTTGGGTCATAACATTGTAGAGGAAGGCATTGTGAATGCC
The DNA here is from genome assembly GCA_029718625.1 of Synaphobranchus kaupii. Taxonomy (NCBI): domain Eukaryota; kingdom Metazoa; phylum Chordata; class Actinopteri; order Anguilliformes; family Synaphobranchidae; genus Synaphobranchus; species Synaphobranchus kaupii. Next base: position 33,069,481 of record CM056381.1, on the reverse strand, counting down.
GGACACAGTCGTAGTTGTGTTTGATTAATAGACTGCAGAAAAATACGGGTTTTTCTACAGTGTATTATAACTAACTTACATGTTTTTGTTCAAATATATTAGCATGTCGACATGCTCCGGAGTCAAACGTGTGCGCAGTCTATTGACCGTTATACCTGCGGCTGAGCAGCTGCACAGTTTGTCAAAATGTTGATATGGACTGTTGTAGTGACCTGCTCTATGAAAATCAGTCGCACTGACCCCCAAACACATTTTGGGCTTTATATCCTGAGGGAGGAAAGTGTAAGCTTTCTAATGATACCAAAATGATCTCTCTAATCCAAATATCAAGCGAGTTATGTCGCGTTACATTTGGAATGCCATCAAACCATGTTTTTGAGAAAAACGCCTTCAAAGTTCAGCCATGAAAGTTGCTAGCTAGCTATGTGTTAACGTTTCTGGATAGAGCTGGGTCTCATAACCTAACAAACTCCGGTGTTTTGTCATGTTATGTTTAAATGCTTCAAAACTATATTTATAAACTGAATATGACATTAACATACACAGATCATGAAAGCCAAGACATTTTTTGTGTAAAATTTGATAAAAACCGAATAACTAAGTAGCTTGTTGCCGCGAAAGTAGCTGATGTTATTGTGTGACTGCTTAGCCTACAAGCTGGCTCCAAACTATATGCAAAGGACCAGTTCTAGCTTCTGATATGACGCTTGAAAGCTTCAAAGCTATATTTTCACAATGCATTTGACATTAAAACACGCATATCATGAAAGCCAAGATATTTTTCAAGTAAAAACAGATTAAACCCAATTAATTTGTCCCCTTGAAAGCAGCCGGTGTGATTGTGTGACTGGTGATGGCAAGCAGGGCTGCTAACTTTCAGATTTGAGCAAGAGTGAGAAATCTGATTTTCAATGACCCATACCCGTGCCGCCGGGCTTGCGTTATTGTGCCCACGCCACCACACTATTTCCTCAATTTCAGACTGAATAGGCCTATTTATTACAGTTCGCAAATAGCAATAATGACATTACACATATTTCTTTCAGTGCTTTTTTTTACTTTGCGTAATCACATGCATGTGGCAAATTACTTTTAAAGGGTAAGTACACCACAGATTTTTTCGCTGTAAATGAGTTTGTATGCCTACCTTATATAATGGAAGTTATTCATGCATGCCGTTAATTCAGCAATTCTGAAATAAAATCATAAGAAAAGTGATAGTGGTAGAAAAGCGTCTTTGTGCTGCCCCTAATGGTTGAAATTTCCTTTCCGATCCCCACACTGCCCCCGCCCCAATTGTGATGTCAGAGTACCTCTTTGGAGGTACCTCTACGTCATATGGATAATTGTTGTCACCCACAACGGAAACAGCCGGCACCTAATTGGTTAGACCCACTATGTTACTTTTGTTTCAGCTCCATGTTTTTAAACCGGAACAATGTGGCGTCCTATTCAACTCTCTTATTCCACCTAAATAGTCCACTAAAATATGTTTCTGAAAATGTTTGAGGTGAGAAATAGGCCATGCAGTTACTGAATCTTGATTCATATTTGATGTGCAACGTCTAGTTTGATTTGAGTTATACAAAATCATTTGTAGCTACATTGTACGTTAATTTATGCAAATGACGATGGACACAGCTCCTCCTCCCCACCCCTCTCCCTCACTCACCCCACAAAGTATTTACTCTTTAAAGCTTCTAAAGCTGCCACCAGAGGGCGATCAGGCATCACTAGGGGGGCAATTAACACTTTGCAGTAACACTCTTCAGCACCCACAAACAGGCAAGCGCTCTCATATTAACAATTCAATTCAATTCAATTCAATTTTATTTGTATAGCGCTTTTTACAGAGAACTGTCACAAAGACGCTGCACAGGGAAACAGAAGGAAAATTGAGCAAAAAACCAGGCCTTAGCCCCCAACCAGCAAAATGAGGTAAAAAACTCCCCGGTAGGGGAGAAAAAAACACTGAACAGTGGCGAGAAAAAAACTCCCCAGTGGGAAGAAATCTCGGAAGGAACCTGGCTAGAGAGGGGGTGCCCATCCTTCGCTGGCCGGCCCGGTTTAGAATAAAGGTGGACTGAATGGTAATAGTCAATTCAATCATCAGTTCAATCATCAGTTCAAAGGGGGCGGGGTGATGCATCTGGGACTCCGGTTGCGTGAAGTCGGGAGGATAAACCAGAGGAGGGACGGGTCCGAAGCAGTCTGCAACTCAGGGTGAGGGGCATAACTGGAGCAGTCTGCAAACTCAGGGTGAGAGGGGGACGGGCCGGAGTAATCTGCAGCTCAGGGTGAGAGAGGAAAAGAGAAGGTTAGCCCCCCACCCCCCCCCCCCCCCCCCCCCCGACATCCTTAACTATAGGATTGACTAAAGAGGTACGTTTTTAGCCTACACTTAAAGACAGAAAGTGTGTCTGCAGCCTGTACATACATTCCATAAAAAAGGGGCTCTGTAAGAGAAGGCTCTGCCACCCATTGTAATTTTAGATATAATAGGAATTTTCAAATAGCCAGCATTTTGAGAGCGAAGTAATCTAGGAGGACAGTAAGGAATGAGTAAGTCACTCAGATATTCAGGGGCCAAGCCATTTAAAGCTTTAAACGCTAGAAGTAAAATCTTGTAGTCAATTCTGAATTTGACAGGCAGCCAATGAAGAGTTTTGAGCACCGGGCTGATATGCTCCCATTTCTTGGTTCTAGTAAGAACCCTAGCAGCTGCATTCTGTACAAGTTGGAAGCGATTCAGGGCTGAGCCAGTGCAACCAGACAATAATGCATTGCAGTAATCTAGTCGAGAGGTTACAAAGGCATGAACCATTTTTTCAGCATCCTCCAGGGACAACACCTTCCTTAATTTAGATATATTCCTCAGGTGGAAGAAGGCCATTCTTGTGATATTGTTAATATGGGGCTGAAAGGAGAGATCTGAATCAATAATTACACCAAGGTTTTTAACAACCTTGTTAGGGGAGACAGAGAAGAAATCTAAATTTAAGGGAAGCTGTAAGAATTTATCTCGAAGGGATTTGGGACCTAATACTAATATCTCAGTCTTATCTGAGTTCAATAAGAGGAAATTTTGGGTCATCCCGGCCTTTACATCTTTGAGACAGGTCTCTAGTTTAGACAACTGGTCAACTTCACCTGGCTTAACTGATATATAAAGTTGTGTGTCATCTGCGTAGCAGTGGTAGTTAACACCATGTCTGCTTATAATGTTCCCAAGGGGGAGCATGTAAAGAGAAAAGAGCAGAGGACCCAAGACCGATCCTTGTGGTACTCCAAAGTTCACCTTAGAAAATTCAGAGGACTGACTGTTTACCCTAACAAACTGGGATCTATCATAGAGATAAGATTTAAACCACATAAGAGCATGCCCGGTAAGACCAACTAAATTTTCTAACCTGCAGAGGAGAATATTATGGTCTATAGTATCAAAGGCAGCGCTCAGGTCAAGTAAAACAAGAATAGAAATAGAGCCACAGTCCAGAGAGAGGAACAAGTCATTCATTACTAGGGCAAGGGCGGTCTCGGTGCTATGGTGCTTCCTAAACCCAGATTGAAACCTCTCATACACATTATAAGTATGTAAAAATGAAGAAAGCTGTTGCGCTACACATTTCTCAAGAATCTTTGATAAAAATGGGAGGTTTGAAATGGGTCTATAATTGGCCAGGACAGTGGGATCCAAATTTGGTTTCTTAAGTAGTGGCTTGATTTCTGCAAATTTAAAGGATGTAGGAACGATAGCAATGATGAGTTAATTAAATGAATAATTGGTTTGATGAGCATAGGCAATATCTCCTTCAATAACTTTGTGGGTATGGGGTCTAGAAGACAGGTGGATGATTTTGAAGAAGAAACTAACTGAATTAGCTCGCTCTCAAGTATTGGAGTAAATGATTCAAGACGTTCAGTGTGTCTAGGAGGCAATTCTATATCGTCAAAACCATGGTCACTAACTTGTGTGATCTTTTCCCTAATTTCAATAATTTTACCACTAAAGAAATTTGAGAAATCATTACTACTACATGAGACTGGAATTTGAGGGTTAGTTGTTGCATGATTATTAGTTAGTTCAGCAACTGTTCTGAATAGAAATCGGGGATTGGTCTTATTTTCTTGTATAAGCTTTGAAAAGTAAGAGGACCTAGCATTGGAGAGAGCATGCTTATAGGCACTAAGACTCTCTTTCCAGGCCAAGTGGAATACCTGCAGTTTAGTAGAACGCCATTTGCGTTCAAGCTGCCGAAACTTTTGTTTAAGAGCCCGCGTATGGTCGGTGTACCAAGGGGCAAGCCTCTTCTCAATTACTTTTTTGCTTTTTAAAGGAGCAACTACTTCAAGGGTTTTGCGTAGAGCAGTAGCTAATTCCTCTGCCAGATCATTGGTTGACAGGGAGCTGGATGAAGTGTCTAAATCAAGGTAATCAGGTAGCACATGCATAAAGTTTCCAGTAGTGGAGGTAGTGATAGTGCGACCTGTATACGTTCTGAGTTCAGATTCTACAGAATGGGCTAATTTTAACTGTAATGAGGAAATGGTCAGACAAAATAGGATTATGCGAGTGAATTTTAACATTAACAATGTCAATACCAAGACTCAAGACCAGGTCTAAAGTATGACTATGATAATGCGTGGGGCCAAAAACATTTTGAATGAAACCAATTGATTCCAAAATGACCGTAAATGCTGAGGTAAAAGGATCATCTGTATTTTCAAAATGCAGGTTAAAATCACCCAATATTAACAGTTTGTCATGACTTACAGCTAAATGAGAAAGAAAATCTGCAAATTCATGAATAAAGCCAGCATATGGGCCAGGAGGTCTATAGACAGTTACAAGTAGAATAGGCTGAGAGGAGGGGCGGTTTCTACCAACCACTGCTGGCTGAGTGTTCATAACTAACACTTCAAATGGATCAAATGCATACTCTAATTTTGGAATTGACTGAAAGACAGATTTATAAATAACAGCAACCCCACCCCCTCTTCGACAGAGACGGGGGTTTTGGCTATATATTAACCCAGGTGGAGAGGATTCATTTAATGTAAAGTTCTCATCCACTTTCAGCCATGTTTCAGTTAAACATAGTATATCAAGAGAGCAGTCTGAGATTAATTCATTCACAAGAGCTGCCTTGGAATTAAGGGATCTTATATTTAATAAGCCAACTCTCATGGTAGTAATATCACTTGAGCTAATAGGATTGTGTTTTGTTTTAATCTTAATCAGATTATTAAAACAAACTTCATGGTTTTTGCCAGATTTGACATGGTTTTGTATACGTGGGACAGACTTCTAAAGGGTGAACCCTAGCTGATGGTTCTGGGGAACAAGCAGACAAGAAGTTCTGCTTCTGCTTCCTGGCCTTGGCTCTAATTAGTCAGGGACTTGGATTTCTAAGACTATAGGCCAGTTTTTTAGAGATAAGAGCTGAACTCTCCCACGTGGGGTGAACACCATCTCTTTTTAAAAGATTAGTCCCCCAAAAAAGTGTGTCCTCCTTTAAAGCCCAGGCTCACTGTCAAAGCAATCAGACAACAATCCAACAATCATTCAATTGTTAATTATCGTGTTGTCCTGATTAACTCAAGACAGCTGTGGTTCCGGGTCCGAGAGCCGCTCTGCTCACTCTCTCTCTGCAAGCAGAGGCTAACCACGCCCACCCTGCCACATACCCCCACCGCCCGACTTAGGCCGGGGTGCGATGACTAACACCCCCCCCCCCCCCCCCCCCGAGAGAGGAAGTCCGCCACCACCATCTGCGCCCCCGGCCTATGAACCACCTTAAAATTAAATGGCTGAAGAGCCAGATACCAACGGGTGATTCGCGCGTTGGTATCTTTCATGCGGTGGAGCCACTGGAGGGGGGCGTGGTCCGACCAGAGGGTGAATGCGCGGCCCAGCAGGTAATACCGGAGGGACCCAACCGCCCACCGGATAGCGAGGCATTCTTTTTCAATGGTGCTGTACTTCGCCTCCCGCTGTGACAGTTTGCGGCTTATGTACAGCACCGGGCGATCGACTCCCTCCACCTGCTGGGTCAACACCGCCCCCAGCCCTCTGTCCGACGCGTCTGTCTGCAGGGTGAAAGGGAGAGAAAAGTTAGGTGTGAACAACAGCGGCTCCCCACAGAGTGCTTCTTTTACCTTCTCAAACGCCCTCCGGCACGACTCCGTCCACTGGACCGGCTCTGAGGCACCTTTTCGAGTTAAATCAGTCAAGGGGCTGGTCAGCTCCGAAAAGGCAGGAATAAACCTTCTGTAGTAACCGGCCAACCCCAAGAACCTCCTCACCTCTTTTTTTGTCTTGGGCCGGGGGCAGGTCGCAATCGCCGCGGTTTTGTCCACTAGAGGCCGCACCTGTCCACTTCCCAAGTGGTACCCCAAATACCGTACCTCCGCTCTGCCAATTGCACACTTCTTCGGGTTAGCCGTGAGCCCCGCCCGCCTCAATGAGTCGAGCACCGCCCCCACATGCCGCATATGCTGTGCCCAGTCGCTACTGTGGATGATAATATCATCAATATAGGCTGCAGCATATGCGACATGCGGACGCAGCACCCGATCCATAAGGCGTTGGAACGTGGCCGGAGCCCCGAACAACCCGAATGGAAGTGTCCGAAATTGGTACAAACCGTCCGGAGCGGAGAAAGCCGATTTTTCCTTGGACTCTGGCGACAAGGGAATCTGCCAGTAGCCCTTGGCCAAATCCAGTGTCGAAAAAAAACGAGCCGTGCCCAGCCGATCCAAGAGTTCATCGACCCTAGGCATTGGATAGGCATCAAACCGTGAAACTTCGTTCACCTTTCTGTAATCCACACAGAACCGGATAGACCCATCTGGTTTCCCTACCAGAACAATGGGGCTACTCCAGGCACTGTGTGACTCCTCTATTACGCCCAACTCCAGCATGGCCTTTATTTCTGCCTGTACCAATTTTTTTTGTGTTCCGGGCGGCAGTCTATACGGACGGGAACGTACCGTCACTCCCGGGGCGGTTTCGATATGGTGGGTTACCAGATTAGTGCGTCCGGGTAGGGGAGAAAACACATCCGCAAACTGCTTTTGCAACAGGGCAAGGTCTGCCTGCTGGTTTGGCGAGAGATGGCCATCCGAAAGGGGCGTGGTCTGATTGGGTGAATTTGGTACCTCCGGCCCCAGCTCATCTTTCTCCTGATCCACCGTCACCAGCGAGACAGCCGCTACCTCCTTCCAAGCTTTTAATAGGTTCAGGTGGTAGATTTGTTTAGCTCCTTCCCTATCCGAACGCACCACCTCGTAGTCTACCTCCCCTATTCGCCGTGTGACCACAACGGGCCCTTGCCACTTGGCGAGCAATTTTGTGCTGGAGGTTGGAAGTAATACCAGTACTTTATCTCCCGGTGAAAATTGTCTGAGTTTCGTCCCTTTATTATAGTGCGTTTGCTGCCGCTCCTGGGCCTTGAGCAAATTCTCCCGTGATACCCTTCCCAGTGTATGGTGTTTTGCTCGCAGGTCCATGACGTACTGAATTTCATTTTTACTGGAGCTTGGACCATCCTCCCAGGTTTCTTTAACGAGATCCAAGACTCCCCGGGGTTTTCGCCCGAATATTAGTTCAAAGGGAGAAAATCCCGTGGAGGCCTGGGGAACCTCCCGCACTGCAAATAGTAAAGGGACTAGCCATTTATCCCAATTCCGACTATCCTCGTGAACAAACTTCCGAATCATTGACTTCAAAGTCCTATTAAAGCGCTCAACGAGCCCATCCGTTTGGGGATGGTACACGCTGGTTTTAATTGACTGAATGCCCAATAAAGCATACAGTTCGTTTAGTGTTCATGACATAAACAATGTGCCCTGGTCCGTCAGAATCTCTTTCGGGATTCCAATGCGGGAGATGATCTGAAACAGTGCCTGCGCAACATTCTTAGCCGAGATATTTCGCAGCGGAACTGCTTCGGGATACCGGGTCGCATAATCCACCAGAACTAATACGAATCGGTATCCCTGAGTGCTCCGTTCAAATGGCCCGATGAGGTCCATAGCCACTCTATCAAATGGGACCTCTATTAATGGAAGTGGCTGCAACGGCGCTTTTGGAATGGCCGGGGAATTCACTAATTGACATTCTGGGCACGACGCACACCACCGATGTACGTCTGCCCAAATGCCCGGCCAATAAAATCGAGCCATTATACGGTTGAGTGTCTTTTCGTATCCTAAGTGTCCTGCCATGGGGTTATAATGAGCCGCCTGGAAAACCATTTCCCTGCGGCTTTTAGGTACGAACAACTGGGTATTTTCTTCCCCTGTCTGAGCATCCCGACACACTCGATATAATCTATCTCTAATAATCGAGAAATATTGGTGAGATAGAGCTGCCTCAGGTCGTACTTGTTGACCATCAATACGCATCACCTGATCGAATGCAAAGCGTAAGGTGTCATCCCGAGACTGTTCGAGTGGGAAATCCTCCGTGGGGGGAAACACAGAAACCAGGGGAGTCTCCCTTTGAGGCTCCCTCGGCTCCGTCCCCCCCTCGACCGCGTCGGCTGACCCTGCGTCATCACCGTCAGCAGCACACACCTCACCTGTCCCTACCGGTCGGGATCGCACCTCCCACAGCTTCCCTGATACTTTACGAAACCCCGCCCAATCAATGCCCAAAATCAAGGGGTGCGACAGCCGGGAGCTAACCGCGGCTTTAACTATATGCATTTTTTTGTTATAATAAATTTTGACTGGCACTACCGGATATTTGTGCACATCACCATGCACGCACTTAATTGACACCCATGGTGCCTCAACCAATGCCTCGGGTCGAACCAGGCTTTGCCGAATCATGGACTGCATAGCCCCCGAATCCAACAACGCCCGGTGTTCACTCCCTTGCACCCTTACCGGGATGCAGTATGCCCCCTCTGGATCGTGAGCGAGAGAGGGCGGCCCGACAACCCGGACCACCTGCCCCACTTCCATCATTGGACAGTCGCGGCGCAGGTGACCGAGCTGACCGCACCGCCAACACCCCGGTCCAGACGCCTGCGGAGCCCTCTGTGGGTCGGACCCTCCCGCCACCGAGCCTGAGCCTGCAGATGGAGGGACAAAAAAAGGAGAATTAATTCGGGGTTGGGTTGTAGCGGGGTTTCGGGGAAAAGGGCCTGGGTCCGTGCGAGGAGGGGGTTTCCTCCTCGGAGCCGGTTCCGGCGGCCTTTGCGGCGGGCTGCTGGGCACAGTGGCCAGATGGTCTTCGGCCAGCTCCAGGCTGGTGGGTCGGTGACAGCGAACCCAGGTAGCGGTCGCCTCTGGCAGCCCGCCCATGAATGCCTCCAGCACGACCTGCTCCACTACCCCCGCGCGGACCGGATGTCCGGCTGCAGCCAGCGCCGAGCCATGTCAGTGAGCCGCTGGGCGAACGCGAACGGCCGATCTCCCCGCCCCAGGGATGCTTCCCGGAACCGGCGCCGTTGGTCCTCAGGACTATAGCCCAGCCGATCTAGGATGGCCCTCCTGACGTTACCATAGTTGGCGCGTGCTACAGCCGGCAACCCATGCGCCGCCTGCTGAGCTTCCCCCGTTAACAGGGATAGGAGGCGGACCACCCACTCCTCTCTGGGCCACTGACACGCCTCCGCGGCCACCTCGAAACTGTCCAGGAAGGCCTGAGCGTCGTCATCCGCGGTCATTTTGACCAATTGGATTTTTATCCGGTTCCGGGAGGGCTGATCCTGAGATCCTGCCCCCCTGACGGTGGCTAGCTGTCGTAGCGCCTCCGTCTGGAGGGTGGCCTGTACACGCAGAGCCTCCATCTGCTCTGCGTGTACTGCAGCTTGTCTCTCCTGCATTAATGCCATTGCCTCCAGCATACGGGCGAGTGCCACGACCGGCTGCCCCGCCTCTATTCGCTCCTGCTCCGGGTTCATTTTTCCCTGGTCTGTTCTTCCTTTACTTCCCCGTACGGGCCACCACTGTGGCAAGGATCGAGTGCCACCCTCGCGGAAGAACAGGCAGTACACGGAAATTGTCAAACCAAACACTTTATTCATTGGTTCGCTGGCTACGGTTCGCTTGAAACGTTTCTCCGTTTCTCTCCCGTCATCGGCCAGTCCCCTTTCCTCTCCGGCTTCCCTCCTTTAAAGCCCAGGCTCACTGTCAAAGCAATCAGGCAACAATCCAACAATCATTCAATTGTTAATTATCGTGTTGTCCTCATTAACTCATGACAGCTATGGTTCCGGGTCAGAGAGCCGCTCCGCTCACTCTCTCTCTGCAAGCAGAGGCTAACCACGCCCACCCTGCCACAGTCTACTATAAGTTTCATCACCACGCCTAGAAGGAATGGGGCCAGAGCAAATAACAGTGTTAGACAACCGTTTTGCTACTTCACATGCTGATTCAAAATTACTTTTCGTTATCTCCGATTGCTTCAACCGGACATCATTTGCGCCGACGTGAATAATAATGCTAGAAAATTTACGATTAGCTTTAGCCAGCATTTTTAAATTTGCTTCTATGTCGGTCGCTCTAGCACCAGGAATGCACTGAACTACGGTCTTTGGACTCGCAATTTCTACGTTTCGTAGAATAGAATCACCGATTATCAAAGCTTTTTCAGCCGGTTTTACCGAAGGTGCATTGCTCAGGGGAGAGAACCTATTTGAAACCCGAATTGGTGGTTGGTGGAGTACCGGTGGTTTACGACTACGTTCGCGAACTGTAATCCACCTGCTGTTACCTTGCTGCAGAGGCATTTTCGTAATTCTAACATTAGTTGGGGACGGGCTAGCTGGAGCACCCAAAACCGAGAAGGATTCTATGAACTTTTCGGTTTCTCTAATTTCATGTAGGGTACGGATGCGAGATTCCAAATCGGCTATCTTCGCAGTCAACCTAGCATTTAATTTACACTTATCACAAGTAAAGTTCCCACTAGTGGCGGAGAAGGAATAGGTAAACATGTCACATACCGGGTAAGAGATAGCCCAATATGGCGAGGAAGGAGAAACCGAGCGAGGAATGGGAGAGACTGAGGGATCAAACGAAGCCATAGCTTACCCTTGTATTAGAAGATATACAAAATTAGTCGGAAGCAGGATCAACACTACTGGTTCCGTAGAAGCCGGCTCGCCAGCCACTTTGTTTTGCTTTACCTAGTCTTACCTAGCCTAACACTGCTGGCCCGGTGAAAGCCTGCTCAGCAGCGAATTCGTCTTACCTAACGTTAGTTTGTAGCCCAATATATTTTGTTTTGTTTTGTTTTTTGAGAAAAATCTTACCTAGCCTAACACTGCTATCCCCAAAATCTGGAGAAGAGCCCTAGTTGTCGCGATCCCTAAGCCGAATAAGCCTGAAGGGGATCCTAAGAGCTACCGTCCCATCTCCTTGCTCTGCATCCCCTTCAAGATCCTCGAGCGTCTTATCTACGCCCGCGTCGAACCGATCGTCGACCCACTGCTCCCTCGGGAGCAGGCCGGGTTCCGACGCGGGAGATCGACCGTAGACCAAGTCACTTTGATGACTCAAGACATCGAGGACAGCTTTTCGTTCAAGAAGAAGGCCGGAGCCGTTTTTGTCGATCTGACGGCTGCCTATGATACCGTATGGCACCGCGGCCTCACCTGCAAGCTGCTCCGCCTGCTGCCGGACAGGCACATGGTCAGTATGATCTTGGAGCTTGTCCGAAATCGCAGCTTTAACCTTACCACCGGTAGCGGACAGCAAAGCAGGTTACGACGCCTCAAGAACGGCGTCCCCCAGGGATCTGTCCTGGCCCCCCTCCTCTATAATATCTACACTTATGACTTGCCTGATACAGTCTCGCGGAAGTATGCCTACGCGGATGACCTCGCGTTGGTGTACTCCGCTGGAGACTGGCAGTCATTGGAGGGGACTTTGAGCCAGGACATGCAGACACTAGTGGCATACCTCTGGAAATGGAGGTTGAAGCTCAGCGAGGCAAAGACGGTGTCGGCGGCCTTCCATCTTAACAACAGGGAGGCTAAACGTGAGCTCCGAATATATATTGGCGGAACACCCCTGCCATGCTGCGCTGAGCCAATCTACCTCGGCGTGACATTGGACAGGTCGCTCACGTTTCGCCGACACCTTGAGTCACTGCGCAAGAAGTTAACATCTCGTGTGGCATTGATGAGGCGACTAGTCGGGTCAGGCTGGGGCGCCGACGCAAGAACATTGCGTACGGCAGCCCTGGCCCTTGTTTACTCGACTAGTGAGTACTGCGCACCGGTATGGTGTCGCAGTGCCCACACCCGCCTCATCGATACGCCCATCAACGAAGCCTTGCGCATCGTGACAGGATGCCTGCGTCCCACTCCCGTGGACAATCTTCCCATTCTTGCAGGCATCCAGCCCGCTGGGCTTCGCCGCGCGGGAGCCACAGCACGTCTCGCGTGCCGGGCCATGGAGCCAAACCATCTGCTCCACGAAAGGCTCGCTGTAATTGCTGAGCCTCCCCGGCGCCTTAAGTCGAGACACCCATTTGTGCCTGCCGCACAGGAATTCCTGCAGCAATGCAGTGATCTTAACATCAGTGCGGCACGGTGGGCGGATTACATCTGGAGCACGGAGTGGGAGGAGAACACCTCTAGACTCCGTGACTTCATCCCAGACGTCGGTTTTCCCCCTATTGGGGTGGACCTGCCTAGACTGGCATGGGTGAGGCTTAACCGCCTCCGGACCGGCGTTGGGCGCTTCCGCTCATCGATGCACAGATGGGGCTTGGCTTCTTGCGCAGCCTGCGAGTGTGGCGCGGAGGAACAAACCGCAGACCATGTCATCCTGGACTGCCCGATTTATCGGGCACCCAATGGGATGCATGGTCTGTCGGTTCTGGATGATGACACGGTGACGTGGCTACTGGAGGTGTGCCCTGAAATATAGTCCGGGTGAACCCCCCCCTAGGCTCAGGGTGGTAAAAGGATAGCCCCTCGGCCCCGAGCCTGGGGATGTGGGACAAAAGATCCCACCCAAACGAAGAAGAAGACTGCTGGCCCGGTAAAAGCCTGCTCAGCAGCGAATTTGTCTTACCTAACGTTAGTTTGTAGCCTAATATATTTTGTTTTGTTTTTTGAGAACAATTGCAAATTTGCAGATTTGCCAGCACAAAAATGATCACCACCAAACTTTTCTACAGCACAGATCAGTAGCACAGTTCAGTAGCACAGCTCAGTCGCTCACCAAACAAGAGTCTTTGTAAGCGAGGACTTCCACAGTAAACACTTATGCCCCGTTTATGCGGGCTCTAAGTGATACTGCTGGCCTGGTAAAAGCCTGCTCAGCAGCGAATTCGTCTTACCTAACGTTAGTTTGTAGCCTAATATATTTTGTTTTGTTTTTTGAAAATCGCAATTTGCAGATTTGTCTTTGTAAGCGAGGACTTCCACAGTAAACACTTATGCCCCGTTTATGCGGGCTCTAAGTGGTACTGCTGGCCCGGTAAAAGCCTGCTCAGTAGCGAATTCGTCTCAGTAGCACAGCTCAGTCGCTCACCAAACAGGAAACAAGCTGGCTTTAACAGTATACAACAAGCACTGGCCAGTCTGAACCTAAAGCTTTACTTGCAAAACTTCCTCTCCATTTAAAGGGGCAGTTCACCCAAAAATTAAATTAAGATACATTTCTATGTGCCCGGAGTGCCATCTATCCATCCAGATAGTTTTGCTGAGATTTCACTGGTTTTAGTAAGATCCACTGCAGCTCACCATGATATCACCCTGATAGAACGGACCTCAACGGGTCCAAAGTTTGTTGGCTTTTACTTATGCACAGCCAAGTTACTCACGCACAGCCTACAGATGTTGTGCACGTTTTTTTGAAAACTACTTTTTACCAAAGCACGCCAACTGTGTATATCTGAGTCTCAACCAAAACACACCAGTATTCTAGGGTGCACTGTGTTGACATAAGCCCCAGAATACTTGCGAGTTTTGGTTGAGACTTAGCTTGGATATACACAGTTGGCGTCCTTTGGTAGAAAGTAGTTTGAAAGAATAAACCAGCTTCACTCGACTTGATGGGCCCACACATCAATTCAGAAAGCAACAAAAAACATTTTCAACGTAAATAAAATGCCAAGTTACTCACGCACTAGTCTCGCGAAGGCCAGACTTTGTGATGAACACAAAGTCTGGTCCATAGACTTGCTTAACGTGGTAAAGAGCCGCCCACTTTGACAAAATGGCGCATTTGATTGACATGCAAGATAACCAACCACAGACCGTCTATGTTCCGTGACGTATTGAGGTGCTACAGAGGGCGGTCGATTCAGAAACAGCACTACAAGAAAAACAGACCCGCATGAAACAAATGTGATGTACTAAAATGGCACAGCGATCTCAATTAAAACAGTCTATCACACCGAAGAAAGACACAGAACCTGACCTGACTAGACCTTCTTAGACATCTTTGTAAACATTACTGTAAACTAATATTAGAACCAAATGTTCACACTAGCTAGCCTACATGCAGAGCACAGAACCGGTCGTTTTATCCGTTTGCCCTGTAATTAACAATTTAGGCTAACGAGTAACGTTAGCTGGCTAGCTGACTAAAACATTGTAAGATATTTCTTATGTTGAAATAAGAAAATTATACCTTACCATTGCACTACAGTGTGCACTTCATCAACTGCCATTCCAATGAGGCGTTCCAGATAAACTTCTGTTTGTAGCACATCTCTCCATTTCAATCGCCCTGCTGCGATTTCTACATCGGTGGCCTCACTCTTCCCAACACATGCCACAGATAACCCTTTGCCTGTCAGGTACTTAACCTTTCCATTATCGATGTAAGGGGACAGACGACTAACAAAATAGGTTGAGTTGGGAAGCCTGGTATGTGTTTGCAGAGGGTCGGCCATGCTTGAAATATAAGGCTTTACACGTATCCTGTCGGCAAACATGCGAGTATATCTCGTTTATTAATTATCTGCCTCATATTCAACAAACTCTTGAATATCTTTCAGAGATGGAATGTATTGAACTTTATTCAATCCAGCGTTAAGCTCTTGGTCTGAAACACTCATTGTTCTTGATGGATTCACAGCATTCACTAGCTACCGATTAGTTAGAAGAACTTAGAACTTAACTTGTTTACCGGCGGACAGATAAAACCGAATGCACTGCATCGTACCGGAAATACGCACACACTCCTGTGATTGATAGTGCTACTAGCCAATGAGTGCTAAGTGTGAGTTTTCCCACAGTCCTGTCCAGCTTATGCAAGCCTATGCATCAGATGCTGCGTACGAAGTGCGTCGAAGTGGCTGAGACTACTCACGCACAACCTCCAACACTGTCTTTAAGTACTTAATTACAACTTGTAAAAGCTAGGCCTGTCGTTAAAAGTACTGATATCAAAATGAGGCCAAGTTACAACCAACAATATTGACTATGGTAGCTCACACTAATTAAACTAGATCTATTCCAAATCTATTTAAATCTACATAGTTCTGTGGCTACAACCTTAGAGGATACAACGGTATCACTTGCGTACGTATGTCCGTATTCACGTAGCTAGCACATTCTTGCCCGTTACTAACCTGCTGGCCGTCTTGGATCTCACGAGCAAAGCCAGGCTGTTGCTCACGATGTATGTGTCTGTGCGTTAAAAGTCCATAGGTACCATAGTTATTTGGTAGGTACACACAAGTCGCCACGGGAGTGCGCAACAAGGGATTTTATTGTTGCTAAATCGACTCTTTCGTTCCGGACACTGAACTGATGCTTGATATGTAATGGACATAACATGTACAGTGTAGTTAATAGACACAACTGCAATTTTAAAATGGAAACATAGTTTTATGCGTGAGAAATAAAAAAGTGAAAGCTGGCTACACAAAACGACATGAAGCTACGGTGCTAGCTTGTCATGCTATGTTTAAAAGCTTCAAAACTATATTTTTAAACTGAATATGACAGCATACACAGATCATGAAAGCCAAGACATATTTTGTGTAGAATGAGATAAAACTGAGTAACTTACATTAGCTTGTCGCCATGAAAGTAGCTGATGTTATTGTGTGACTGCTTAGCCTACAAGCTGGCTCAAAACTATATGCAAAGGACCAGTGCTAGCTTGTGATATGACTCTTGAAAGCTTGAAAGCTAAGACAGACATTTTTTGCAGTGTAGCTATGGCATGTGTAGCCTTGCCAGACAGCCTGCTTTGCTCATATCTGCCATGGAGTTTATTTGTCTAAAGCGTCCTCGTAGTTCCCTCGTGCGGTCAGGAGGTGTAACATAATTTTTCTTATTCATTATTTGTTTGCACTATCCGAGTTTAAAATTTTGAACGAGTAACCGATTACCCGAATAACCGTTTATATCCCT
Organism: Synaphobranchus kaupii; assembly: GCA_029718625.1. NCBI lineage: Eukaryota > Metazoa > Chordata > Actinopteri > Anguilliformes > Synaphobranchidae > Synaphobranchus > Synaphobranchus kaupii. The sequence continues at coordinate 33,053,138 of CM056381.1, read as the reverse complement.
AGCTGTAACACATAGCCTACATTATAATATGTTAAATATATACTGAGGAACCATAATTACTACTGCTGGATAATTGATAGGTAGTTAACTGAAGGGTTGTCCTAACTTGTTCAAATGTTTAAATCATAATAATACTACTACTAATTTGGATGGCAGGTAAGTTACGGCTTGGCGGGGCATGCCCCATACCTATACAGCACCGAGAGTTTGGCACTTTTCAGGGTTTCCTACAGAAGTAACTACAGTGACCACAGACTCTCAGCCCTTAAAAACATTAACTTCTGTATGTTCTTACCTCATGTAACCACACAGCATTCAGATAGAACTTCACACATCCACACAATAAAGCCCCAAACTTGGGTTATTTTGCGGTTTTTCTCCTTCTTCTCCTTCTCATTCTTCTTCACATTTAACACGGAGGGAGGGAAGTGCAAGTCGCCCTGCAGCAGCAGAGCGAAGTGGTCGAGCAGGAGCGTAGTGCTGGATTAAGTCCTGTAGGTAGGAGGGGCCTGACCTTTTGGCTGCAGTGTAGGCCAGGGTCAGAACTTTGAACCTGATCCTGGCCACGACCGGCAGCCAGTGGAGTGACCTCAGCAGGGGGGTGACGTGCGAAAACTTCGGGAGGTTGAACACAAGCCGAGCAGCCGCATTCTGGACCAGTTGTAGGGGCAGAATGGCGCAGGCTGGTAGGCTTGCGAGAAGGGAGTTGCAGTAGTCCAGGCGTGAGGTGACCATACGAACTGCCCTGGGTAGGTAGATAATAATAATTTTGTTTGTTGGTGTTAATTCCACCCTGTTATGTTACATTCCACCCTGTTAGCTGAACAATTTCAAAAAAATTGTTTGGTAATTATTTTTAGACAATAAACAAATATAATGGAATAAGGGACACATAATGCACAAGAAAATGTAAATATTGTTATGCACTTGCATTTTTAACACTTTGTGATTGTTATTCGTATGTCCTAACAGGGTGGAATACTGTCACGGTCCATGTCTGAACAAACTGCCCATAATTATAAGGATTTAAGTGCCTGAGCTTGGCCAATATGTTTTCCAGACAGTTAAACATATCCCTTTTCTGATTAAATGTTAAAAACATGAAAAATCTATACTATTTTTTTCAAAAGTTACCAGGTCCAAAAGGAAATTTTTTCAACTATGTTAGCCCTAGCTCTGTGAGTGATCATGCTCTAGCTAGCATGAGACCCTACGCAGAATTGTTTAATTGGTGTGCAGTCCCATGTGGCGTGCATATAGCTGTCTGTGGTGTTTTGTGTGCAGTGCGGACAAGTTTCAGAATCTATAAAACCCATTTTAAACATCCTTTTCCCCGTGTAGTGTACTCTATGAATAATCTTGTATTGTATGAGTTGGATGTTTGTGTTGGTAGATATAGAGAAGATGTTTTTGCAGATTTGGGTACAGAAGTCAGCATCAGGGATGATCTGCAGGTCTTGTTCCCATTTTTCTGAAGGGATGGATATTGTTAGGTCGGATGTGGAAATTATCTTGTAGATTTTGGATAGTATTTTTTTTTTAGTGGTGATGTTGATCAGGTCTGAGGTTAGTGGAGGAAGATCTAAATTAGATGATTTAATGTTGATTTTGGACTGAATAGAGGATTTGATCTGGAGAAATTCTAAAAAGTGATTCTCCCCAATGCCGTACTTCTGGACCAAGTGAGGGAATGAGAACAGAGTGTTATTATAGAACATATGTTTGAGGTGTGTGATACCTTTACTAATCCATGTTAAAATGTTTAGTGGTTTTTTGTTCATTAAGAAGTCAGGATTGTTCCAGATGGGAGTGTGATTGGTAGGTGATAGTGTGGTGTTAGTTATTTGATGAAATGTCCACCAGGCTGTCAAAGTTGTAGCTATGGTTGGGTTTTTGAAGCAAGGATGTTGTGTAATGGAGCGGCCTATGAATGGTAAGTCTGAAATATGGATTTCTTTACATAAAGTTCTATGTCTGTCCAGGAGCTGTCAGATTGATTGGGATTGGTCCATTTGTGAATGTATTGGATTTGGTGGGCAATAAAATAGTGAAGAAAATTTGGTGCTTCCAGACCTCCTTGGGTTTTGGATTTTTGTAAGGTGGCGAATTTGATTCTAGGTGTCTTGTTTTTCCAGTAAAATTTTGAGATGATGGAGTCTAGGGATTTGAACCAGGATGGTGGGGGCTTGATGGGGATCATTGAGAATAGGTAGTTTATCATGGGGAGTATGGTCATTTTGATTGTAGCAATTCTGCCTATGAGGTATATTGGTAGATTCATCCAACATTGAAGGTTGTCCTCTGCTGTTTTGAGAAGTGGGTTGAAGTTGAGATTGACTAACTCTGACAGCCTAGGGGAAAAGTTGACTCCTAGATAGGTGATATTACCAGTGCGCAGAGAGAGAAGTGGTGTTTGGACTGCCTCATCCCAGCTATTAGGGCTGAGAGGGAGAATGGTGGATTTAGACCAGTTGATAGTGTAATCTGAGATTTTAGAGAAGGTGTTTATGAGGTGGATAGTTTCAGTTAATGAAGATGAAGGATTCTGTAAGTAGAGTAAAATGTCATCTGCATAAAGGCTGATTTTATGGTGGATATTTTTTGTTTGAATTCCTGTGATGTTTATTTTTTGACGAATAGCTGCTGCAAGTGGTTCAATGAAGATGGCGAATAAAGATGGGGAGAGTGGGCATCCTTGCCTAGTACCCCTGTGCAAAGTGAAGCGTTGTGATATTATTCCATTGGTGGTGATTGTGGCCATTGGTGATGTGTACAAAACCCTCACCCAGTGGATAAATGATTCACCGAAACCAATTTTTTTTAGTGTAGAAAATAAAAATTCCCAATTTACTTTATCAAATGCCTTTTCTGCATCCAATGAGGCTAAGGCTGTTGGTCAGTTTGTGTGAGATGTATAATGGATTAAGTTAAATAGTCTGCGAAGGTTGTTAGATGAGTGTCTCCCTTTAATAAAACCAGTTTGATCTGAGTGGATGATAGATGGAGTAACTGTTTCGATTCGTAACGCTAGGGCTTTGCTAATGATTTTCGTGTCTGTATTGATGAGAGATAGGGGGCGATAGCTTGATGGGGAGGTGGGGTCTTTGTCGGGTTTTAGTAAGAGAGAGATTGTAGCAGTGTTCATGTCTCTGGGAAGTCTGGATGTTTGTTTAATTTCAGCTGTTAATCTGTTGAAAACAGGGGCTAGAATATTCCAAAAGTGTATATAGATGTCATGGTTTATGACCTTTTTTCCTTGCGGTCGTGTTCCTCGGTCGCCACACGTGGGCGCTGCTCCGTTGGTGGAGTTTTGGCTCCGTCCCTTCTTTTCACGGAGTAAGTTAATCAACGTTCACAGCTGGAATGTAATGCCGGTGAGCTATATAAGCCTTCCGTTTCCTTCATTCGGGGCTTCGAGATTAATTGTTCATTGTGTTTGTTTATTGTTTTGTACTGTGGTGTATTGTTGGCTGTGAGTTATCCGTACCATTTGGGCTACTCGCCTACTTTTGCGTCTCATTGCTGAGGCAGGGCTTATTTCTTGCTGGCTCTTTAGTTACTTAGCTCGTAGAGGTATAGAGTAGCAGTTCTTTGTTCCATTTTCGCCTGTGATTGGTTTTCTTGCTGAGAGACCTGGCGTTTTAGCTTCTACTCATTTCCGTGTTACAGGGAGCCAGTTAGTAGCCTTGGTACGTTTCATTTGTTCATACTGAGAGGCAGGGCTTGTATTAGTGTTTGCGCTTGCGCTAGTCAGATAGCCGATAATTCCGGTGCAGCTGTCCTCTCGCCCGTGTGCCTTTATCCGTATATGGAGTTTGACGATTTTGTTCGGAACTGTAGTTCTGTTTCGTCTGTCGGTGCATGTCTTGTGTCTTTATCCGTATATGGAGTTTGACGATTTTGTTCGGAACTGTAGTTCTGTTTCGTCTGTCGGTGCATGTCTTCTTGTGGGGAGGATTGGGTGATGTTGTGGACATGTTTGCGTGTGACTGCGAGCCTCCATATAAGCCTTGGAACATTTATTATCGGTTCCTTCACCTCTTTACATTTTTCCTTACTGAGAGGCTAGGGCGTTTATTTTCTATTTAAGCTAGTCATTCTGCAAGTAAAGTTATGGGACTGCGGTGCTCCATCGGCTCTCCTGTAAAATGTTTCTCCCTCCTGGGAGATCGGGAGTTTACCTCTTTATGTTATGCATGTGACTGTGAGCTTATGAAACTAGCTACGGAACGTTCTCTGTTCCTTTGCCTTCTCGTTACATTCCTCTTTACCAAGAGGCAGGGCGTTTATTCTCCATACTCGTGTTAGTCAGATATCCGATAATTCCGGTGCAGCTGTCCTTTCGTCTGTGTGCCTTTATCCGTATATATCCGAGTTTGACGATTTTGTTTGGAACTGTAGTTCTGTTTCGTCTGTCGGTGATTGTCTTCCTGTGGGGAAGATTGGGCGATGTTGTGGACATGTTTGCGTTTGACTGCGAGTCTGAGAGTAGCCTTGGAACGTTAGATCTCCGTTCCTTTCGCCTCCTGGCATTCTAATTCGCATTAGTTTTCAGTGTTTGTTGGTTATATGTTTTATGTGTACCTTTTATGCTACTCGCCTATTCTTGCGCCTCATTACTGAGGCAGGGCGTTTATTATTCTGGCCGTTTAATTACTTAGCACGTGGAAGCATGGGGTAGCAGTTCTTTGTTCCCCTTCGCCTTGTTTAGATTTCTTGCTGTGAAATCAGGTGTTTGCGCTTCTACTCAATTGCGTGTTACAGTGTGCCGGTTCGTAACTTCGGTACGTTGGTGTGTATTCGTGCCGTTATGCTACTCGCCTGTTCTTATGTGTCTCGTTTCCGAGACAGGGCGTTTGTTATTTCCAGCTCGTTTATTGGTTACTTAGCTCGTGGAAGTATGGGGTAGTAGTCCTTTGTTCCCTTTCGCCTTGTTTGGCTTTCTTGTTGTGAGGCCAGGCGTTTGTGTTTCCACTCATTGGTGTGTAACAGTGAGCCGGTCTGTAGCTGTGGTGTGTGTGTGTTCCTTGTCTTGTCTCCTCCCTTATCTGCGGGGTTTCCTGCCTTAGGGCTTAAAGAATCCCCTTGCTGCGTTTGGCTCCTCCTACCTCACACGTCACGCCCCATTACAATAGAACTCAGTGGGGAAGCCATCAGGTCCTGGTGATTTACTGTTAGGCATGAGTTTGAGTGCATTGTAGAATTCTGTTATTGTATACGGTATTTCCAGTGCATTTGCTTGGTCTTCAGTAAGTTGTGGTAAATCAATATCGTTTAGGAATGTGTCAATGTCTTCTTGGCTTGGTTTATGTTTTGATGAGTATAGGTTGGTATAAAAATCTTGGAAGGTCTTATTTATTTCCTCAGGTGTCTGCACGATCTTCCCCGCTGAGTTCATAATTGTTGAGATTGTTATTTTTTCTTTGTTTCGCTTGATTTGGTTGGCCAGGTATTTTCCAGATGTATTACTGTATTCAAAATTCTCATGTCTGAGTCTGTGTATGAGGAATTGAGTTTTTCTATTTGTGTGTTCATTCAGTTGTAACTTGTATTTACGTAAATCGTTCTGGATTTGTGCTGTGGGATTATTTGTGTTAATGTTCTCTAATTCTTTAATCTTTTGTTCTAAGTACACTTCCTGTTCATTGTCTTTCCTTTTTTTGTGTGTGGAATATGATATGATTTTTCCTCTTAATACTTTCCCTGTTTCCCAAAGTAGTGATGGTGCTATTTCCGGTGAATCATTTATTTCAAGGAATAATTATCAAAGTCTGGGTCATCAAGTAACGATGTATTAAATCGTCATCTGCTGGATGGTTTGCGAAAATGGTTGATATTCCAAGTGAGGGAGACGGGAGCATGATCGCTAATGGTAATAGGGTGTATTAGTATGTCTGAGATTTGGGAAATAATTGAGTTACTGGTTAAAAAGAAGTCAATGCAAGAATATGAGTGATGAACCGGTGAGAAGAATGAAAATTCTCTAGCGGATGGGTGTTTTAATCGCCAACCATCGCCAAGACCAAAATCACTCATGAACTGTTTAATTGTTTCTGTGGATTGGCAGTTACATGTAATGTTTGAGTTGTTAGACCTGTCTAATGATGGATTCATGACTGTATTGAAATCTCCTTATTATTATTATTGGGGAGTCAGACAGATTAGAGAGAGAAGTGAAAAAGGTGTGGAAAAAGGATGAGTCATCATTATTCGAGCCGTAGATACATGCAATGGTGATTGGACTGTTGTGTATTGTGATATTTATTATAATAAATCGTCCTTCAGGCTCTGTGATGGTGTTGTTATGAATAAATTAAATCTTTTTGTGTATTAATATGGCTACTCCTCTTTGCCTGGAATTGAAATGGGCGGAGAAGATTTGATTAAATTGTGGTGTTTTTAATTTATGATAGTCAGATTCGGATGTATGAGTTTCTTGAAATAGGCATATATCTGCTTGTAATTTGTTTAAGTGGTTGAGTACCTTAAGTTTTTTTGCCTGGGAACCAATTCCACGGATGTTCCAAGTTAAAAATGTAAGTGAGTTCATGGTGACAGGATGTGGGAATCTGTTGTATGAAAGGTTTTAGTGTTTTGTGCATGTCTGTGTGTGTGTATGTATGCATGGGTACATACTCATATGTTTCTGGGCATGTCTGTGTGTAGATGGGTGGGGAAGTGTTCTTCCATAGGTGCGGGGCATGAGTGGAATGTGTGTGTGTGTGTGTGTGTGTGTGTGTGTGTGTGTGTGTGTGTGTGTGTGTGTGTGCATGCCTGTCTGGGTGAGGGTGGTCTAGCATGAAGACAAGAAGAGAGAGGAGAACAGAGTGAACAAAAAAATAAAAATAAACAAAAAGGAAGACATAAAATATAAATACATAAACTGTAAATATTTCACATGAACTTTTTTTTTTTTTCCCCCTTACAAGTGCTAACCAAGTGAAACCAAGGTGCATTTTCATATACAGTCGCGACTTGAGTATTCCACAAATGGGTTGCCTTCAGTTCAACCCGGTTCTGAGCGGAGTGAATGGTGGAGATAGGGCTCGCCAGCACGCCCAGTCTTACTGGCGAGCCACGCCTTTTGGGTGAATCGGACAAAAGGCAAATTGATGATCCGGATTGCCACAGTACAGACAGGAATTGGTGCAAATTCTCCGGCGCCACTCCTCAGCATCAATGGACACTTTACCCAGTTGTATGGGTTCTCCCTCCCATTGGTCAAACATGGAGGTGGACGGTTTGCCAGGAGGCGAAGATGTTCAGGCACGGGATGAGTTAAACGAGGTATACGGTTGGCCCTTCTTCCTCTTCCGGGCCCGGAGACGGTTGTCAATGGAGATGGCAAGGCTGATGAGGCTATTCAGCGAACTGGACTCTTCGCGGGTTGCCAGCTGATCCTTTAGTTCCTCGCTCAGGGCTTGCATGAAGGACCCCTGGAGGGCGGTGTCGTTCCATCCCGCTTCCGCTGCCAAAGTACGGAACTGGACCGCCATTTCCGCGTCACTGCGGTTGCCCTGGCGTATCTGGAGTAGGTGCTGGGTGGTGTCTGTGGAAGTATAATCATGCTGACCAAACAGGTGGGAGAAGAATAAAAATAAGGGGAATTAAGGAGAATTTCATGGTCTGATTAAAAAGCAAGGGGGGAGAGTTCACAAACAATTTTATTTGATAGATCAAGAGTGCCCCCAAGCGCATAGGGTAAGAACAGGTCATATAACATTTTTTTTTTTGCCTAATTTGTTATTGGATAAAATAAGATATTATGAAAAGGTGTTACCACATATCATTGGTGTATTAGTGACATAAAGGAGGAGTTATGATATTGTATAAACTAATGTTTGTTATTGTTCGGGGAATTCCAAATCCTCTGCGTAGGTAGTAGTAGGTAGTTTGTGGTTTTCCCATGTTGAATCAACGTTTGACCGTTTAATAAAAGATTAAATTTAATAGAAGATTCTGCTATTTCCTTCATCTTTATCTTGAGAATTCCACTCAAGGTTCAAGGTTATCTTTATTGTCCCACCAGGGGAAATTTGTTTTGCAGCCAGGGTTCACATAAAAACAGAATACAAAAGACAACATCAACGACACATCAACACAATAAATTACAGAGCTAGAGCAGGGCAACTTGGTCTCACGCGGACTCGTCACATAGCGACGCTTCTGCCCAAGCGTCGCTATGTGACGCCAAAGGTAGCCTTTTGCGTCGTATATTGACGCAGCCTTTTGCGTCGTATATTGACGGTTGTGGCCGCATAATTTGTCTTTGGTTGTGGCACTTCAATATTATGCTTTTTTATTTTTATTTTTTCTTCATCTGGTAGAGAGTTACGTGAACTCTTGTGGTCGGGCTCGCCCACTATCTTAACAGTTCGGGCATGAGCCCGAGTTACATGAACTCCTGTGAGGTTATGTTTAGGGGTTGGGGGTGGGGTACGGGAATCACGAACTCAGAAAGATCTCCGCGCACACGGCGAAGACTGAGCGGGCATGCTCGCAGTCGGTTATCATGAGCAAAGCCTTCGCCATAGTAGGATTCGTAAATTCGAGACGAGTGCGTCAAATAACGACGCAAAAGGCCTCCTTCTGCGTCTAAAGGATGACGCCGTAGGAGCTGCCCAAGCGTCGCTATGTGACGACTTGGGAGTGAGACCAGGCTGAGCAGGGAATGGGAATTCATACCAAGTACACATGTACAAGAGTGCAAATATGCAAGTGTGCAAGGGAAAGTGCAAAGAATGCAGCCAGAGTGCTATTTGCTATTAAGCATATCAATGGCACTTGGGATGAAGGAGACGTGGAATCTCTTAGTCCTCCTAACGGGTGCCCTGAAACGACGTCCTGAGGGCAAAAGCTTAAACTCCTTCAGGAACTTAATGAGGAGAGTAAAGGACTTCCCTCCGCATATTTGGCGAGCCAGCCAGGAGTCCAAGATCCCGGGAAGGATGCAGGAGGGAACCAACGGCGTGCGGTGTTTTATCTTCAAGTTAGAGACCGGTCAATAGTGAGAGGTAAGCAGACACCTTTTTCATGAAAAGTCTGCAGAGAGGAATTACCCGCACTCCGTTGGCCCCAAGTGTGGTCCTACACCGGTGACGGGGCTCCAGTGGGTGAGTGGATTAATTGATATTGATTATACATAAGTTAATTTATAATTTAAATTAATAAGTAAATAGAGAGGATAAATAGGTAGAAAAATTATTGTGATGAAGTGAAATAAGCAGAAGGGTTGTGTGATATTTTGTGATTTTTGAGCTCTGAGTGTGATATTTTGTGATTTTTGAGCTCTGAGCGTGATATTTTGTGATTTGAGCTCTGAGCGTGATATTTTGTGATTTGAGCTCTGAGTGTGATATTTTGTGATTTTTGAGCACTGAGAAAAAGGAAAAAGTTTGAGCTCTGAGAAAAAGGTTGAGCTCTGAATATGACAACACTGTGGGGGAGCAATGGGCTCCAAGTTAGCTAACCAAAAACTCTGAAATATAGATTCCGGGTTGTGGGTCGCGTAGAGGTTGTGTGTAAAGGGACGCCTTTCCCTTCAAAGTCCGCCACAAATGGTGAATACAGTGAAGCAGTTGAAAGATACTGCCACTGCTATATTACGGTAGGGACAATTAGGGAAGCAGTGTTGTGAGAAAATAAAAAAATAAAAAATAAACTATTTTTTTAAAAGTTATGTTGTGTGGCCAAATAATTTACTATTGTTAATAATACTATAGTTTTTGTTATAATTTTTTGTAAATAGTACTATACGTATGTATATACATATATCTCAATTAATCAAATTAGAACAAATAGATCCATTGCACGGGTTGTACAATCAAACTGAACATTAAACAATACTGTAACAGGAGAACAATAGAAAAAAGATAAGGGGCCCTATCTTACACCCGGCGCAAAGCGGCGCTAACCCAAACGCAAGTGTCTTTGCTATCTTACACCCTCGGTAGGTTCATAATAACGCCTAACGCTCACGCCGTTTAACTAGCATGTACTCTTGCACCGTTTGGGCGTGTTGGTCTTAAGATGAGGAGTGGCCAGGATTTTTTTTGGCGTATTGCTATCTTGAGCCAGCAGAAAGCGCTTGCGCTACAACCACCACTAACCTGGTCTAAAGTCATGTCGCAGTTGTATACATGTTATTTTAATGGCGCATATACAGTCAAGCCGGAAAGTCTCCCCACCCCTTTCACCTTCTCCACATTTTATTACGTTACAGACTTATACTACAATAGATTGAGTTCATTTTTTGCCTCAAACATCTACACACCAGTAGCCAATAACGACAAAGTGAAAACAGGTTTTTAGAAAATATGCAATTTTATTTTACTGACAAAAATAGGTTATTTAGGGGTTACATATCTGTACACACCCTTAGCCTAATACTTGGTTGCTGCACCTTTGGCAGCGATTACAGCTTCAAGGCATCTTGGGAAAGAAGCTACGAGCTTGGCACACTTGTTTCTGGACATTTTTGCCCATTCCTCTTGGCATATCCTTGCAAGCTCCGTCAGGTTGGATGGGGAGCGTCGGTACACAGCCATTTTCAGCTCTTTCCACAGATGTTCAATTGGATTCAGGTCTGGGCTCTGGCTGGGCCACTCAAGGACATGCACAGACTTTCTCCGAAGCCACTCCTTTGTTCTCTTGGCTGTGTGCTTCGGGTCGTTGTCATGTTGGAAGGTAAACCTTCGCCCCAGTCTGAGGTCCAGAGCGCTCTGGTGCAGGTTTTCTTCAAGGATCTCGGTGTACTTAGCTGCATTCATCTTTCCCTCTATCAGGACTAGTCGCCCCGTTCCCGCTGCTGAAAAACATCCCCACATCATGATGCTGCCACTGCCATGCTTCACTGTAGGGATGGTATTAGCCAGGTGATGAGCAATGCCTGGTTTCCTCCAGACGTGATGCTTGGTATTCAGGCCAAAATGTTCCATTTTGGTTTCATCAGACCAGAGAATCTTGATTCTCATGGTTTGAGAATCCTCTAGGTGCCTTTTGGCAAACTCCAAGCGGGCTGTGATGTGCCTTTTACTAAGGAGGGGCTTCCGTCTGGCCACTCTACCATAAAGGCCTGATTGGTGGAGTGCTGCCTGGATGGTTGATCTTCTGAAAGGTTCTCCCATCTCCACAAGGATACGCTGGAGCTCTGTCAGAGTGACCCTCTGGTTCCTGCTCACCTCCCTGGCCAAGGCCCGTCTTCCCCGATTGCTCAGTTTGGCCGGGCGGCCAGGTCTAGGAAGATTCTTGGTGGATCCAAACTTCTTCCATTTACGAATGATGGTGGCCACTGTGCACTTTGGGACCTGTAAAGCTGCAGAGATTTTTCCGTACCCTTCTCCAGATCTATGCCTTGACACAATCCTGTTTCTGAGGTCTACAGATAATTCCTTTGCCCCATGGCTTGGAGTTTGCTCTGACATGCACTGTCAACTGTGGGACCTTATATAGGCAGGTGTTGGCAATCCCCAATCATGTCCAATCAATTGAATTTATCACAGATGGACTCCAATTAAGTTGTAGAAACATCTCAAGCAGTATCAGTGGAAACAAAATGCACCTCAGCTCACTTTTGGGTGTCATATCAAAGGGTGTGCACACTTGTATACATATGATATTTTACATTTTGATTTTTAATAAATTAGCACAAATGTCTAAAAACCTGTTTTCACTTTGTCATTATGGGCTATTTTGTGTAGAATTTTGAGACAAAAAATTAACTCAATCTATTGTAGAATATGTCTGTAACGTAATAAAACGTGGAGAAGGTGAAAGGGGTGGGGAGACTTTCCGGCTTGACTGTAAGTGCATCTACAAAGGCGTGTGCACAATACGTGTACCCTCCTGTCTGTTACACACAGGGGCGCGCACTAGCATGATTAAAATATCAAGATTACAATGTGAAATAGTATTATTGTGTAGCCTATATCAAAAATACATAATAATAAAAGCCTACCTTTCCCTCAGCGAAGGGGAATGCCATGCACATTAAATTGCTTTCAGCCCACTCCATCAACATCCAGGCGATGTGCGATGGTACGGGACAATGGCTATCCATTAAAAAGCAGCTGATAACACCTATATCAAGGCTAATGCGTGAATTGTCATTTACACCTAATGCGTGAATTGTCATTCAATGGAAAACTCGCGCACGGCAATAGACGGACATTTAAGTTCTGAAAATGCGCTTCAGATGTCATTACAATACAGCTCTGTTTATCTATGAATACAGCCTGTAAGTAAATAGAATGGTTTGTGACTGAAAAAAGTTCAAAACCTTGTCCAGTGAATATTGCATTTATTGTTTTTCAAATAGCCTAGGCTACAGCGGATTCGCTGTGCATACGTTTTTTTTCGATAGCCTATGGTTAAAAAACGGAATGTCACCATGTTAACTAAATTGTAACCTTAGCTATTCTTCGTCCTTCATATTTTTTAAATTACAGTGACCAGGTTTCCATACTCTCACCATTTAAAACCCAGCTGATTTCACCCGTTATTCCATAACTGAACAAAACGATTTTAAAGAAAACTAAGCGTCTAATTAGAAACTAATACAAATTTGCAGCACGTTACACAATTAATTCACAATTAATTTTAATGCCATTCTCTGCACGTGCGCTGCATGTTCTCTGTTTCCCCTGCTTTAAGTCACACGTTTCACGGTCTTCCTGGGAAAGTGGATTGTTTTAAAGGATTACGCTATGAGTAAAACAGGTTGGTCACATTTCCATAAACAGGACATTATTAAACAAGGGGAAATATGCGTGAACATATGGGTTGCGAACCTGACAGCTTTATTGTAGGCTATTTAGTGTCATCATTAAGGCAAAATAACGGTATGTATGTTATTAATCAATATTAGCCTACTATGCAGGTAGCCTAATGAACTTTGGATGAAGCTTGAACTTCGAGAACTCCATGAGAACAGCCTCTTGGAATTGATGTTTGACACTTTCATTGCATAATCAAACGAAATTCGCTGAACAAGCAGGCTAATTTGGCGTTTTCTAAGGTGAGACTGAAGCCATTGATACAGGGATCTCAAACTCCAGTCCTGGAGGGCCGCTGTGTCTGCTGGTTTTTGTGATTTCCTTTCAATCAGCAGCCAATTTAGGCCTTGGAAACAAGGTGTGCAGACTTTTTAGCCAATCAATGACTTAAATTAAACACTTAAGTGCAGGAGCACATCGAAAACCAGCAGACACAGCGGCCCTCCAGGATTTGAGTTTGAGATCCCTGCATTGATAGCTTATTCTCAGCTGTTGCAGGTCCTTTTAACGAAATTTAACCGCATATATTTTGTAAAATAACAGCCCTGTCTGGAATTACCGGGAACTCATAGACTAATGGTTAGTCCGAATAATATTGATCATACTCCATTTAGCCTATTCCTTGATCACACTAAACACGCACGAGCATGTCTGTTTCGCCATCAAGCAATCCGCCAAGGTGGAAAAGCAGGCTTTTAAAGGGAATGGGATATGACATTTTGATTGGTTTATTGCATGTCACGCCCAAGACACACCTATAATTAATGAAGCAACTAGGTTCAGCCCAGTTGCACCTTGCGCCGTGCTTAGCACCAAAAAAACACGCCGTTAAAATAGCAAAAGTGGACTTGGACACGCCCAAAATGGACTTTACGCCATGCGCTTAGACTAAGCGCCAAGATCGCCAAGATAGGGCCCAGGGTGTGCTAACATTATATGAGAATTTGTTGTATTTTGGATATGCTGTATATAATGCTGAAGGAAATTATGTAAATAACAGGGTTTTACTTAGATAGATAGTACTCCACTAGAAAAGTGGAAATATTATGTGTCTGTTATTGTGTATGTTATTGTGGGAAAAGATACAGTGGGAGAATAATTAACATGAGAACAGTTATATGGAGTAAAATCTCTGTGCTGCCATTCAGGGATCGATAAATTCCTACCCAAGGCCATAGAAACAGGAGAAACATTTGAAATATGTTTAGACTGGTGGGCAGACGGAGCCGTTTGGCTGGAGTGTACCCCAGTGAGGGAATTGAGAACTGAAGAGGTAGAAGGGGAAGTTGAGCAGGGGCATTCAGGGGGAGGAGCCACACGAGTCACAGTCACTAAGTGGGAAGTAACAGGATTAAAGGTAAAGGCGTGGCTACCAAGAACAGAGTGGTCCCCTGAATAATAATAATAATAATAATAAATCAATTAAGAATTAAGAACCAGTAAATCAATTAAGAAAAAATCAATTAAGAAAAAAATCAATTAAGTTTATTATTTTACTTTATTTTATTTTATTTTATTTAAATTTTTTATTTTAAAAAGAAAACATGAAGGCAAAGTTATTATAGTTGTAAGTTTTTCATTTAGTTTTTATTTTTTTTATTAGTTTTTAATTTCACTTTCTAATTTAGAGGGAGAGAAATTAAATATTGGTTTTGAATGTTTTAAATTACTCTATATGCAATCCAGATTTCAGATCGCAGATCAGGAAGAGGATCAGAAACTAAAACTAAAAAGAATTCATGATTCATTTTTATTTTTATTTCAGTTCGTTTTGCACCACTACAGTACAGTTTTAGTTTTGTTTTAAAAGTAAATTTAATTTTAATTTTTTATTTCAGTTAACTAAAATGTTTTTATTTTTTATTTTTTATTTTAGTTTCAGTTTTAGTTTCACTTTCAGTTAACTAGAATAAGCTTGCATGGGCTAAAGAAAAATAAGGATTTGAAAACGCGGAAGGGCGAGACTTTAAAGACACCTCTCTCCTGCATGAGTGAATTATTTCAAACAGACTATGAGAAGACTATGAAAAAATGGGAAAAGTGGACAAGAGGTGGTCCCTTGGTATGGCCTAAGGAATGTACTTTTGGACTTCAATACCTGCAATCAGTGGAAGCAATTTTGTGTAGTAAAGAGAGTAAGAACCGGAAAGGAAAGTTGCGAACTTACAGAGCACAGCTAAATCAATGAAAAAATGAGTCTTTCAGATGGAGAGTGACTGTGGAGAAGAAGGAGGGGCACCAGCCGAAAGTGAACCCCAGCCAGCAGCACCACCAGAAGGATGGTGGCGACCGGCGAATGGAGCTACAGGTGGCCTGTATCCCCTATTGAACAGCACTGGGGAACAAGAAGATTTGAGCCAGGGGCCTGAGGCTACTGTGAGGATGAGACCAGAGTTGGTGAAAGTGAAAGTGACCCTGGAAGTAGATGGTAATTTGGAAACCGTTTTAATAAGATCAAAAGTTACAGCAGCAGGCCCAGAGGAAGGAGAATCAGAGACAGCCCAGAGTGACAGCCAAGGAAACAAGGGAAATCCCGCAAATAGCACACCATTTCCACGCCTCCACACACCTCATGACGGGCCAGAGAACCAGGGAATGACAAGTTGCAAGAAAGAAACAGTCAAGTCGTCGGGGGCATGTGAATCTGAAAGGAGCAGCAAGCTAGGATGTGCCACCAGATATCAACAGGCAATGGAAGAAGCAGAGGGAGGTGAGAAGTGAGAAGATGTGAGAATGTGAGAAGTGAGAAGAAGGTGTGAGAATGTGAGATGTGAGAAGAAGAAATGAAGAAGAAATGTGAGAAGAAACGAAACCGAAAGGAGAAGCAAGAAGAGCTGGAAAAGACCCAAGGAGAGGAGAATATGACATCAAAGGAAAAGTGAAACTAAGGTCAACTGCCATTCCCAAAGATGAATCAAGCTCCTCTAATAGTGAAGACTCAGATGAAAGTGCAATAAGGAAGAAAAGAAAGTGACAAAGGAAATGCTGAAACAAACCCTAAAGGAGGTGAAAAAAAGCAGAACAGAGGGTGGAGGGTACTCGCAGCAACGAGTTCAAGAATTGAAGCAGGTCTACGATATCAGTAGTGATATCCAGAACAGTGCCAGTAAAATCCTCAGGAAGAGCGGCAGAAGAAGGAGAGCACCTGCTCGATACAATCCAGGGAAGAAGGAGACGAAGAGGATGAAGAAACCTTCCTGGCCCCATTGCAAGTCCTACCCCAACCAGGGAGACAACAGCCACTCACTAAGTACACCCCATGGTCATCAATGGACCTGGAGAACATGGTCAAGGATTTACCGAAAATAACAGAGGGAGCAGGACCATGGATAGCGAAGATAGAGATGAAGACGACTCACCTGCCCCTGTGCATGGGAGATGTTAAGCAGCTACTATTAAGATGTGTGGGGCACCAGGTCACTGAAATAATGGACCTGGCAGGCCTGAAAGGAATTATGGACACTCACAAGATGGATGGAGAAGCATTCAGCAGGCACAGACTATGTGTGCGGGCCGCATTGAGGGGAATGTTTCCACATAAATCAAGCCTTGCAGATATAACGAGTGCAGAACTAAAAGAAGGAGAGGACATCCATGATTTTATCAACAGGATGCAGGAGACATGGAAAACAAACATGGGACAGACATTTGATGCATCACAAGGAACATCGACAATGTTCTTTCACATGTTGTGTAAAGCATTGCCCGAACCAGTGATAAAGGCCCTAAGCAAGGTTGTGGGGCTTCCCCAGGAGAATTGGGATAAACAAAGAGCCCATCTTGTCCACCACATGAAGCTGCACAGAGAAAGTATGAAGACCTCAGAAGGGCAGAATAAATATCTAAAGAAGAAACTGTTACTTCTCCAGATAGCCGACAGGGAGAGAGAAGATCAGGGAATTCAAGCAGCAGTGATAACCCAGCAGATACAGGCACCCCCACCCTCACCACAAGTCCAAGGAGGACAGGGCCCATCCATCGAATGGGCTGGACCAAATTTCCAAAGGCCATGGACGAACCAGGGCCAGTGGCAGCAGAAAGACTTCTGGAGATGCGGAAAGATGGGACACTGGGCCAGGAACTGTCACACAGGAAGAGGAAGAGGATTCCAATCAAGAGGCCGCATGAACCAAGGAGCAAACCCTGGGTGGCCATCGTACCCGCCAATGCCATCGTACCCGCCAATGCCATCATATCAAGGACCCGAGAACCAGATAGCGATGATCCCACAGCAAAACATGTATGGGCAGCAGCAGGAGGGACAGCAGCCACAGCAGCTACAGCAGCCACAGCAACCACAACAACCACAACAACAATGGGGAATGAGTCCCCAACAGAATCCCCTTCAATAGGGATGCCTTGAGAATCCTACACCCCTAGGAGCAGAGGGAGAGTGTGAAGCAAAGGAAATGCTATCTATCACATCCAGCTGTGCCACAAATTAACCACAAATTGATATTCTCATAAGAGGGAAAACATGCAACTTTTTAATAGATACAGGGGGCAACAGTACACTTATCAGAGACTGCCTCAAGGATATGTAGAATCTCCTAGCCTATTCAATCAAATGGTCAGAAATGACCTACCGGACTTTGCGCCAAAGGGGGGAAGCAACCTTCTCCTATGCAGCCCAAGTATGACCGCATGTAAAGAGGACAGTAAGAAACTGTTACAAGAACTGACACTAAAAGGCCACAAAGTATCCAAGTCAAAGTTACAGTTTTGTCAAGAACAAGTGCAATACCTGGGTCATACTCTTAAGGAAGGGAGCAAAAGTATTTCAGCAGAACGAATTGAAGCAATTACGAAGGTGCCCAGACCGAGAACGGTGAAAGAAATGCAGAGATTCCTAGGAATGACGGGGTACTGCAGGCAGTGGATTTCCTTGGAGAGCATCAGGATATGAGATCCTACTCACACAGCCAGGATTGACCATTATCAGATGCAAAGCTGTGAAACCAGCAGAATTAATAATGACCCCAGAAGAAGGCCAACCACATGAATGTGAAAGAATGGTGGAAGCAGAAGCAAGAGCAAGAGAAGACCTACACCAAGAACCACTGGTGGCTCCGGACCATGTGCTTTTTGTGGACGGTTCGTCATCCATTGATCCCCGCACAGGAAAAAGGAGAGCCGGATATGCAGTAGTACGAAAAAGAAGGGCCATGGACATATCAAACGATCGAAGAATCAGCTCTAAGCCCAGGGAAACGTACCTAACAAGCAGAACTGGTAGCCCTAGCAAGAGTCTGTAGAAGGGGTACAGGACACACCGTTAATATCTACTGTGACTCAGCGTATGCTTGTGGGGTATATAGTACACATTTTGGGGAATATGTGGAAGACGAGGGTTTCTCACTTCACGGGGAAACTGTATAAAAAACATTTTTGAGGTAAAAGAACTGTTGGAGGTCATGAAACAACCTGCAAAAATTATAATTATAAAGTGCGGAGCACATACAGGCGGAACAGACCCTGTGTCAGCAGGAAACGATTATGCAGATAAAGCTGCTAAACTAGCAGCAGAGGAGTTGGAGTACTGGCCTACAGCAGATCAGGTGTTTCTGAATGTAGAAGCACAAGAGGCTTCTACAATGTCAGAAAAGGTGGAATGGGAAAATAGAGGATGTGGGTTAGATAAGTCTACAGGAATATGGCGGCAATGTACAGGGAAAGCAGGGAAGGCAATCGCACCAAGCGCAGTAATAGAGGTCATTTGCAGAGCTGCCCATGGTGTTGGCCACTCTGCAAGGGGGGAGATGATAAGAGAAATACAGAAACATTGGTTTATACTAGCATGATATCAAGATGCAAAATTTGTCAGGAAGTAAGGTAAAGTTGGTAATGGACTATGTAGATATGATCGATCATTGATATATTCATTGATGTATTTTCAAGATGGGTAGAAGCATTCCCCACTGCGCATGCGGATTCTAAAACTGTAGCTAAAGCCTTGGCAAGAGAAATTTTCCCCAGATTCGGGGTCTGTCAGACCCTGAGCAGCGACAATGGTTCTAAAAACTAAATTACAGAAAATATGTAGGCAAACAGGGATGAGATGAGTACAGGGTCTACCATTAGCACTCATGGCCATGATAAATAGTCAATAGATTTATCCATTTGACACCCCATGATCACACATATTACATACACTGACTACATGAAGAAAAGAACAACTCAAAGGGGACATGATAAAGCCCCAACTGACTAAAGGCCCTTAGGATAGATAAAACAGACACATAAATAGATTAAGGAAAAGGGCGAAGAAGTTAAGAGACGCCTGAGTGAAGTGCTAGTAACCTCTCCTCAGGCTTCTTAGAATATGGGCTCCTAAGAAGAGGAAGAAGACATTATAGTATAATCCAATTATTTTTATATAATCTTTGTATAATTATAGCGAATCAAAATTAGATGATCATTAAAAATCATTAAATACAGTAGCTTTTTGATTAAATTTTTGATATTTTTGATTAAATCTTTGATATTTTTGATTAACTTTTTGATATTTTTGATTAACTTTGATATTCTTGATATTTACTGTTTGATAGATCATCTGTTAATTGTTAATTAGAGGAAATATTAACTTAGGTAAATTATGCATGAAACTAATCAACTACAAATGTAGTTGTATGTCATAACATAACCCCACCACCAGGCGAAGTATCAACAAGAGAGTGTGAGACCGAATGGTCTCAAAGGGGGGAATGTGGAAGTAAGCTGTTTTGTGAAACTGTTCTGTAGGCCTAAGAAAGCCTCATATGCAAACTTATATAAATAATTAAATAATATAGTCAAGATCTAGTGGAAAAGTACTGAGATGGGGGGTTGTGAGAGGGTGCAGGATAGGCATCTAGCACACCAGTCAAAACAGGAATGTTTTCCTCCTGTGTTCCATAACTAAGCTGATAAGATAGATCATGCTGACCGAACAGGTGGGAGAAGAATAAAAATAAGGGGAATTAAGGAGAATTTCATGGTCTGATTAAAAAGCAAGGGGGGAGAGCTCACAAACAATTTTATTTGATAGATCAAGAGTGCCCCCAAGCGCATAGGGTAAGAACAGGTCATATAACATATTTATTTTTTGCCTAATTTGTTATTGGATAAAATAAGATATTATGAAAAGGTGTTACCACATATCATTGGTGTATTAGTGACGTAAAGGAGGAGTTATGATATTGTATAAACTAATGTTTGTTATTGTTCGGGAAATTCCGAATCCTCTGCATAGGTTTGTGGTTTTCCCATGTTGAATCAACGTTTGACCGTTTAATAAAAGATTAAATTTAATAGAAGATTCTGCTATTTCCTTCATCTTTATCTTGAGAATTCCACTCTAAAACCCATCTCAAATTGAACTTAATGAGGAGAGAGTAAAGGACTTCCCTCCGCATGTTCCGTCCGCAGACCGGATGGTCGAACACCCGACGCATCTCAGCAGTGAAGGAGGCAAAATGGAAACAGGCTCTCCCACAGTAGCCCACTCCCGAGCACTCCCTCCCAAACTGCTTATCATAAAAGCATTCTTGCTTGAATCAGTGGCGTAGGAGGCAGGCTGGATACGGAACACAATGTCACACTGGAGAAGGAACTCACTGCACTTCCCCAGGTAACGCTCAGGATGTTGCACTCGTGGTTTCCTGCCAGAGAGAGGCGGTGATGCTGCGGGCTGCAGCTCCGGGGCAGGTGGTGCAGGACTGGCGTGAGCCCTCGGAAGAGGGAGATGAACCGACATCTGGCCCATCATCGTACCCATCTGACTCACTTGGTCCGAGAGATTCTTCAGAGTCTCCTGGACGTCTTCCAGGTGGTGGCTCTGTTGATCGATGACAGCGTTCTGGCAGGCGAAGGCGTGATGGATCTGATCCGAGTCGGCTGGGTCCATAGCTGGCCAGTTCGTTCTGTTACGGTTCTGAGTATGAACTGGACCCAAATGCATGACTCAACACCCAAGGAATTCCAATAACTCCAATAATTTATTGCTTCGACATGACTTCCTCCTAAAGCATAGGGAGAGAGACAGACAAGACAGAAACCAGATATGGATTGCAGGGGATCAGCGGGAGCGGGTGAGACTAGGGACTGGATAGTGGCAGGAATCCGGGCTGGTTGAGCAAAGGAGGAGCGGGAGACCGGGCAGAGTGGTGTGGGCACGAACAGCTGCAGTATAGCAGAGCGGAAGCACCGGCTGGGTGCTCAAACAGCAGCAGGCTTGCAGTACTGGAGCACAGGCAGGATGCACGCACAGCAGCAGGCTTGCCGGACTGCAAAACAGGCAGGATGCTCACACAGCTGTAGGTGGGCAGAACTGGAGCACAGGCAGATTGCACAAACAGCTGCAGGCTGGTAGACTTGGAAGTAGAACAGAGTTAGTAACAGCAAGGCAGGGCAGAATGAACAGCGTGTTGACGCTGGCGAGAGCTAATTAAAGCTGGACAAGACTGGAAATAGCGAGTTAACGCCGATTCAAACTAGAGATTCTAGCAGGCAGGACAGGACTAGATACAGAGTATCAAAACAAGACAAGACCAGGGTATTACTACAAAGAGACTTATCGAACTGGCACAGGACAAAGAACACCGGTGGCTAAATACAAGAGTTAATAGGTATCAATTAAGTGCAGCGTGCGAATGTATGCGTGAGTGATTAACGGAGCAGAGAGTGTGCAGAATGCATGCGGAGAGAAGGAAAGGGAGAGGCGGACAGAGCAGTAGAACAGATTGATATGAAAGGGAAAACCACGCCCAGCCTGCAGCACGGGGGAAACAATCAAGAATACAAACAAACACGATACGAGAGGAAACAGGTAAAACACGGGACACAAAGGGATGGGAGTGAGAGCATCACAGCACATTCACAAAGGCCATTTCGAAACCTTGAACCAACACACTACGGCCAGTAAACGTCTTCTCTGAAAGAGGTAAAACCCCTTCAAGGAGAAAAGACTGAGCTGCACCAGTGTCTCGGAGGATCTTAGCTGGGACTTTCACTGCAGTACCAGGCAAAGATACTAGACCACTCATAATAAGAGGAGTATAATTCGAAACGTTGCTGGAACTTCCTTTCACAAGAGCCCAGTTCAACGTTTGTTGTCAGAGGGGGAGTAACCAACATTGCAGATTTTACATTAGACTTGGCTTTTAAGATATAACAACTAGATACCAAATGTCCACCTCATCTACAATAATTACAACACCGGGTGTCCATAGCTTTACCAGTAAAATTACTATCACCTCTCTTATTCATAGAGGTATTCAAAGTAGCAGTAGCATTACTAGGTTTAACTACAGGAGACCGGAAACAATGTCTAGGCACGTAATCATTTCGCGAGTTATCCCCAAATACCCAAACTCATCAGCCAGCACTGCAGCCGCTGCAGGTGTATTAACTTTGCGCTCATTAATATAAGTGGCAATAAGTTTGGGCAGATTACGTAACTTTTCAAATGTATTAACCTCTGTGGATGTACACCAGTGATCAAATAATGACTCAGACTCACGAGCGAACTCAACATAAGTTTGCTTGTCTCCTTTTTTCAAATTACGAAATTTGTGTCTGTAGGCCTCTGGTACTAGCTCATATTCTTTTAAAACTGCGGTTTTAACAGTCAAATAGTCAAGACTCTGATCTGGCGTAAGGGAGGAATATACCTCCTGCGCTTTTCCAATAAACACACATTGCAATAACAACATTCTTTCAGCGTCAGGCCATTTCTATGTCTCAGCTACGCGTTCAAATAGTGTACAAAATTTGTCCACCCCCTTTTCATTAAAGGGTGGCATCAAACGCAAATTTCACCCAATATTCACGCCAGTAGATGGAGAACCTTGAAACGGAGAGGAAGGAGGAGAACCCAGATTACCAGTCTCCAATCTTTTTATTTCAATTTGGGACTGCAACTCTAGCTTCCTCATTTCAAACTTTAGCTCCCTCTCTTTTTCTCTATCCTTTAGCTCTAACTCCAACCTTTTTAACGCTATCTCTTTTTCTCTATCCTTTTCCTCTAACTCCAACCTTTTTAACTCAATCTCTTGTTTTTTTAATTCCAAAGCATTAGCTAACTCCAGCTCTCTAAACCGCAAAGTGGAATCACTTGCGTCAATTGAAGAAAGACCAGGAGTAACAGATTCCTCCGTTTTAGCTGGGAGAATGTCACGATCAATCAAAGTAGCTCTTAAAATTGTTTTAACATTCTCTTTGTAGCGTTTAATAGGAATCTCAATTTGAAAATGCTCAGCAATTTTTAACAACTGTTCTTTAGTATAGAGATCAAGTCCCTCCTCAGCGGGTTCTGCAAAAAACTCATCAACCGAAGCCATGATAGAAATACAAAGAAACTTAATCGAAATCCACCAAAACACACTTAATGTATACTAAGGGTTATCAGCATGCGGCAACAATAGCCTATGGAATGTGCTTAACAAGCAATTAAGCCCCCCAATCAATGCAGCGCCAAATAAGGTTGTCCAATAAACAAGTAAACTAATTTTTTTCAGCCCTTAGTAACTACACCAAAATGAAATTACAAGGACACTGAACAACAAAGTTTGCTAATCAGCAGAGCCGAATAAATTGAAATTACCCAAACAAGACGCACTGCCCAGGAGAACTTGCTATATAATAAGAATCAAATCCCATACAAAAACGTAGGGCATAAATTTATAGCAATCAATTATTTAATTAAAGTAATTAGGCACCAGGCAATTAACAGGGCAACAAGAAATCCATACACAACAGGCTTGCAATTTATAGAATATAACTAATAATACTTCTATTTTTAAATCATTCAATCCCTTCTAAGGTATAAACTACACTAATCTTCAGTGGCTTTTTGCGCTCGAGGCGACTTTAAACGCTGAACTCATGAGTACCATCAGCATCGAGTCACTTCAGGCCTCTGAAGCGTACCCCCACTCATATTAACCACCAAAAATAAGAAAGGCAAAATAATAAAATGACAAGTCTCAATGACCTGTCCGACGACTAGCCTAACAAGGGGTGAATGGTTTAGTTCTAAACAATTAAGATACATTGCTGCATTAATACTCACCAAAGGTCAGTTGGCAAACAAAATAATTACTCACGTATTAGCAAAACTGATGGGATACAAATAGCTTTTCTCCTTCACAATGGACCACAAAAACAAAATAAACCAAAGCTGTGGCAATAGGTCTGCGCAAAGCATGCTATATGCACAACAATGCCAGCGTTACTAAACACCATTCAAAGTAACTAAGCAGACCAAATGACAATGTGCTTACACACTGTCATAAATCAATAGGATTCAAAACATCGTGGTCGAGCTCCCATTTATGTTACGTACTCGGTGTAGTACCCAACATAATCGGAACCAACACCAGATTTATCAAAAGAGTTATAATTTATTGTAGAGCCCGCCACAGCCACATACAACAATCTCCAGTCCATCAGCCGGAATCAGGCATCCCAGGCAGGGCGATGTAAGTAAGTAAGTAAGTAAATTTTATTTATATAGCGCCCTTCCCAGCACGGATGCACAGGGTGCTTTACAAACCATGAGTATAAAATAAAAACATATTAAAACAGGAATAAAACAATAACAGTATGTCATCGCAAACAGAAACCACATATTCCTGATAACGCATACACAGGCATGCGGCCTACATGAAACAAAACATTTTTAAGCTCGGACAGGACCGAGAAATTGGCAGTGAGGCAACAGCAATAAAAGTCAGTGGGAGCCTATGAAGGTCCGAACGCCTGCCTAAACAGGTGCGTCTTCAGCTGTTTTTTAAAAAGAGTCTGATGGAATGTTTCTTAGGTCCAGGGGGAGTGCATTCCAGAGCCTAGGGGCCGCCACCCCAAAGGCTCGGTCACCTTTCGTCTTCAGCCTGGTCCTGGGCACCATCAGGTGTGGTCCAGGTGTGAAGGAGAGAGGCCGAAGCAGCGGACCAGCGCATCCTAAATAAGCCCCCACACAGGTGCTCTCCATCTCCTGAAAACAATTAGAACAGGTGAGACACAACTAACCCCCCCCCCCCTGGCAAAGGGGTGTAACATGGGCATACTCCGCCCATATGGGATGGTCACTCAAGGAGGCAGGGTTGGAGGACAGAAGGCACCTCAACATTGTCTCCAGGTCCTGGTTGACTTGCTCTGTCTGGCCATTGGATTGGGGGTGGAATCTGGAGGACAGGCTGATGGCGGCTCCGAGAGAAACTGAGGACCGCGGTCCGACACAATGTCCTGGGGCAGGCCGAATACCCGGAAGATGTGTTGCACAATGAGCTCAGCCATTTCCAGAGCCGAGGGGAGCTTAGGCAGGGGGACGAAATGGCGAGCCTTGGAGAACTGGTTGACACTGACAAATATCACAGTGTGACCCCAAGACGGTGGGAGGCCGGTGATGAAATCCACCAAGAGGTGTGACCAGGGACGGCTGGGGGTGGGAAGTGGGATGCAGACCCATGGGACGTGACCTAGGGTTTTTATTTCGGGCGTAGACTGTGCAGGCGGTGATGAAGGACCGGACATCTCTCCATTGTAAGCCACCAGAAATGTCTGCGGAGGAACTCAAGGGTTCTGGTGGTCCGTGCGTGGCCGGTGAGTCAAGATGAGTGCCCCCAGTGTAGGACTTGTGACTTTATTGTTCTAGGGATGAACAGGCGATCCGGGGGGCCATTGCCAGGGTCAGCCTTTCTCCTCTGGGCCCGCTGAACCTGGGTTTTGATTCCCCAGCAGATCGGGGCCAGAATGCAGGTGCTCTGGAGGATGTGCTCGAATAGTCAACCAGCTCCAGAGGGTCGAACTGTCTGGAGAGAGCATCGGGCTTGAGGTTTTTGGAACCGGGGCAGTAGGACAGGATGAAGTTGAACCAATTGAAAAAGAGAGCCCACCAGGCTTAGTGAGAATTGAGAGGTTTGGCATCTTGGATATAACTACATGGCCTAAAGTATATGGACACCTGCTCATTCAACATCTCATTCCAAAATAATGGGCATTAATATGCAGTTGGTCCCCATTTGCTGCTATAACAGCCTCTACTCTCCTGGCAAGGCATTCCAGTAGATGTTGGAACACTGCTGTGTGGATTTGTTTCCATTCAATCAGAAGAGCATTAATGAGGTTGGGCATTGATATAGGGCTATTAGGCTTGGCTCGCACTCGGCTTTCCAATTGATCCCAATGGTGTTTGATGGGGTTGACGTCAGGGCTCTGTGCAGGCCAGTGAAGTTCTTCCATACCAATCTCGACAAACCATTTCTTGTTGGACCTCTATTTGTGCATGGGGACATTGTCATTCTGAAACGGGAAAGGGCCTTCCCCAACCTGTTGCCACAAAGTTGGAAACCCAGAATCGTCTAGAATGTTATTGTATGCTGTAGTGTTTTGCCTTCACTGGAACTAAGGAGCCTAGCCTGAACCATGAAAAACAGCCCCAGACCAAGTGGTGTCCACATACTTTTGGCCATATAGTGTATGTCAGGTTCTTGTGGTCAGTCCAGACCACCGAACTATATAGAAAACTAGAAACAACAAGCTGTATCTCTCCCATTCATTGTGTTGAAGCCAGCATTCTCCGCCCACTTTGCCCAAATCCCCGCCCTTTTCTGTGCTTCCCGGCATCCATAGGCTTAGGGCGCAGAGCGGAAATGAATGCGTCAACCCCGGGAATTTTAAAAATGAATTTCCAGAAATTATGATACAATAAATGGTCCTCATATGTCTCAAATTAAATCTACTATTATACTCGAATTTAGGAGACGCTAACATCGTTAAAAAGTATGCAAATTAAGACATGACAGCGCTTTGGATTTTGCTGGCAGTCTATGGGCATAGACAGGGCGATGCACCATTACATGTCGCCCCCTTCAGCTTTTTTGGTACTACTAAAAATCTCGGCTTCGGGGGGCTGCAGTGGTACAGCGGTAAGAGCGCCGACTTTCAGTCGGTGCAGTTGTACTCCGAGGATCGGAGTTCGCGCCCCAGTCCTGCCAGATCCGAGCGTGGCCGGTGCCCTGTGGGAGCGGCAATTGGCGGCTGCCTCCAGGTGGGGGGAGGGGCTCAGAGAGAATCGCTGCGCGCATAGCGGCCCTGGGCGAGCTGAAATCACGGTCAGGAGCCTTAGGAGGAATCGTGCCCCGAAGAGGACGTGGCGCCTAAATTGGGAGAAAAATGGTAAAAAATCTGAAATAAATTTAAAAAAATAAAAAATAAAATGAAAAATAAATAAATAAATAAATCCCGGCTTCAAGACACGCCCACCTTGTTGTTTCTATATAGTTTGGTGGTCCAGACAAGAAACGAGTATTGGGACCCCTCCAGCTAGTGCCTGCCTCACATTTTGGAAGTGTTTGTGGAGGGTCCTGGAAAAGATGAGGATGCCGTCGAGGTAGACGAACACGGAGCGGTTGAGAAGATCACGGAGGATGTCATTCACAAGGGCTTGGAATATAGAGGGGGTGTTAAGCAATCTGAAAGGCATCACCAGATATTCATAGTGGCCTATGGGTGTGTTGAAGGCGGTCTTCCACTCATCACCCTTGCGGATCCGGACAAGATTGTACGCTTTGCGTAGGTTGAGTTTGGTGAAGATAGTGGCCCCTTGGAGCTGCTCGAACAACATGGACATGAGCAGGATTAGGTAGCAGTTCTTGACAGTGATCTTGTTAAGGCCATGGTAGTCAATTCAGGGGCGCAGTCTTGCTCACAAAGAAGAAGCCCACGCCAGCCAGGGGGGAGATGGAAGGGCGGATGAAACCCGAGGCAAATTCGTCCTGGATGTACTCCTCCATGGCAGTGGTCTCAGGGACAGAGAGAGAGAAGAGACGTCCTCAAGGGGTGCAGGTGCCAGGCAGGAGGTCGATGGCATAATCGTATGGCTGATGGGGAGGAAGAGTGGTGGCCTAGAATGGGCTAAAGCTTGGACTCAGACTGGAGCTTGGACATGGGCTGGGACTTGGGAATAGACTGGATACTCCAGAGGGTGAGGAGATGGACAGGAACTTTAAAATTTTTTTAATTTAACCTTTATTTATTCAGGGGATCATTAAGTAATAGTCAAATGCACCGGTCATCACAGGTAATAGGCATCATCAAAAACATAAGCAGGTCAAGGAAGCTGCCTCTAACAATCCTTTTACAAACATTTAGTGAGACGTTTCCATTAAAACTTTTTTTTGCAAGGAGTTCCAGGTTAAAGGAGCAAAGAGTAACTGAATGCTTTTTTACCTGCTTCTGTCCATACTAAGGGGACAGATAAAAGCATGAGATCCTGAGTCCTCAAAGAATATCCACCTGCATTAGTCCTACAAAGATATGAACATATGTAAGTAGGGGGGCAAAAGGCCAAGGATCGCCTTGTGTCTGAGTCTATGTGTGGCTAGAGCAGGCCAACCAACCATGGCATATAAGGTGTAGTGATGTGTAAGAACCTTAGAGTTAGTTATGAATCATAACGCACTATGGTAGATCGTGTCAATCGAACTGAGACACTTTCCAGAAGCATGCGAATATAAAAATGTCCCCATAATCAATGACTGGAAGAAAAATGGCAGCAACAAGCCTCTTTTTTGCTTCAAAGGAAAAGCACACCTTATTTCTAAAATAAAAACCAAGCCTTAGCTTTAGCTTACTTGTGAGTTGCTGAACATGATATTCAAAAGACAGAGAATCATAAATAAAAAATTCCAAGACACTTATAAGATGAAACTGTTTCAATCTCCTTACCTTGTTTTGTAATAATAACAGGTAGGTTTAACGGTCTATACTTTGACCTACTAATTTAGTTTTGCTTGCATTTAAGACCAACTTCAATCTACATAGATTTAGTTGCACAAAAGCAGTTGCAAGATTTAGTTGCACAAAAGCAAGATGTGGGTTGTGCTGTGCTGGCCATGGGTAACCTAGGATAATAAGGAATTCGGGGGAGCGGATGAGGTGGAGCTGGATGACCTCAGTATGTCGTCCTTCAATTGACAGTCAAAGGGGAGATGATGAACCATTGCTTGGAGGGCATGGCTTTGGTTCCCCCAGACGAGGGAGGCTGTCAGCAGGACCCCGGTCACCTTGGGTTTGGGAGAAGGTTGGCCTCATCACAGTTCTCCCCTCCCTGGACGAGGCTTGGCTTTTCCTGAGAGCTCAAAAAAACTGAGGTGACTTAGGTTCCAGCAGTAAAGACAACAGCTCATCTCATCCACCTGTCACGTTTGGACTGAAAGAGCCGTGTGCTGCCTACCTGCATGGGCTCCTCTGTCGCTACCATCGAGGGGCTCAAGAAGGCTCAGATATGCTCAGGAGATGGCATCACCAGGGCTGTTCTGTGCTCTGGAAATGGTGAAGGTCCTGCACCTCCCAGGATGCCAGTTCGTTCTTGATGTCATCAGACAGGCCATTCTGAAAGGACACAATGAGCTCCTTGTGTTCCACCGAGACTCCATCGCGAGCGTGCGGAAAGTGATGGCGTTATCCACTATGCTCTGAACCCCCTGGTGGAGCCGGAATAGGCACATCGAAGCTTAAGCCTCATCCTAAGGCCAAAGGGATCCCCTTTGGCCTTGGGACAAATGGACTACAAATGAACATCTGGGCTTTGAATTACTCTGTTTCTTAGTATTGTTTACTGACCTGATTGTAGCCAAAATTAAATATTTTGTGTTAGCTTATAATTGATTGTAATTGATTATTGAAGTTGTACTTTGCATGCTCTTACCATCTCCTTTATTCCACTAACTCTGTGGGAATACGGCTTCCCTGCCACGTTATTGTAAATCTGTAAAAGATTAAATTCTAACTGGCTAAGTCCCAAAACGGGACCATTAACACATTCTCCTAACCTCAAATACGCATGCTGGTGAGAGATAGCCATTAGGAGCTGGCAGTGCTAGAATAACTAAGGTTATATCTGCTGAGCCTCGCCTGTGAACAGTGGCCTACTACGCGTGTAGCCTACTCGCTAAGGTTGAAGCCATATTCCCTTTTTCTATTTTTTTTCCATATTCTCCTCGGGTTCTGTGCAACGTCCATACGTGTACGCGCCTGTAGCTATTTCCTTTGTCCGCCCCGCAACACGTGCCTACGTGCATGCGCCTGTAGCTATTTCCTTTGTCCGCTCCACAAAGCGTGCTCACGTACACGCGCATTCCTTTACCCTTTTTCTCCCTTCTTCAATTTCCACTTATAATCCACATTACCCATAATTTAATAGTTTTAGTTATTTAGTTGTGTGATTTAAATACCTGCTTTACAATAAACACCATTTTATTGTACCGATGGTCTCTGTTATTTAAGTGTTGAATCAAGCCATTTCACTCCATGAACTCCTTGATGTTGATCCTTTAAATTGAATTACTGGTGTTATAGGTCTTAACCATTAGATAAAGACTATAGACCCTTGTTGGTTTAATAAAGAGTTTGGATTACATTTGGTTATAATAAATTAAAGAAATTCTGGGATCTGTAATTAAAATTAAATGAGACTGATTAAAACGATTTGACTATTTTTCCCCTACACTGGTGCAGGAGCCGTTGGTGGAACCTGTGCCTGGCTCTGCTGGATGGCCAGAGTGAGGGACTGCAGGTTGTCCAGGATCTGTTGGACAGCCTGCTCATGGCGGCCGATCGCAGTCCCCTGGCTTGCCAGTGCTCCACACATGCGCTCCATCTCGGTCAGCCGGTTTTCTGCTGGGTCCATGTGTGGCTGAGTCTTTCTGTCAAGCTCAGGCAGGTGAAACTAAGTGCAGAAAAAAAAACACAGGAGACAAAAGAACGAAAAGTTTGTTACTGAAAATAATGAGGCAGAAATACAAGGAGAAACACAGGAGGCAAAAGGCACAGGGGAAAAATACAAAACTAGAGATAACAAAACTAGGAAAAATGAAAGCTGAAAGTCGAACAAGGGAGGTTTAGACAAAGACTCGGCAAAACACAACGGGAACATGTATACACAGGGACACACATGCAGACAATACCCAAATGAACTAAACATGTGCAGACTAAAGAGAACCAATAATCTAATAATGACTATTAACTCGGACGAGACAGGGAAACATGAGGGTGAAGTGCTAGCGGCATCTGCTGGCAACGGACAGGAGGGTGTACGTGCATTGTGCACACGCTTATGCAGACGCATATTAGGCTACTATCTGCATATTGTGCCATTAAAATAACATTGAAACTGCGACATGACTTAAGACCAGGTTTGTGGTGGTTTTAGTGCAAGCGCTTAATGCTGCCTCAAGATAGCAATACACCACAGATTATCCTGGCCACACCTCATTTTAAAACCAACCCGCCCATTTCACTTGCAATTGGCGCAAAATTTATTTGCTAGTTAAACAACGTGATTGCTGGACGTTAAAAGGACACTTACACTGGTCTGAAACTAGCAAATACACTTGCGTTTGGATAACCGCCGCGTAGCACCGGGTGTAAGATAGGGCCCTGTGTGTTACAATTCCGAGCAGGGACTGGACTCAAATGCACGACTCAACACACAAGGAATTCCAATAGTTCCAATAATTTACTGCTTCGACCAATACTCCTGAAGCATAGGGAGAGTAGACAGACGAACAGAAACCAGTAATGGATCAGCAGGGGATGAGCGGGAGCGGGAGAGGCCAGGGACTCTATGGTGGCAGGAATCTGGGCAGGTTGCGCAGAGGAGGAGCGGGGAGCGGGAGACGGGGCAGCGTTGAGTTGGCACGAACAGCTGCAGGTTGGCAGAACTGGAGCACAGACAGGATATGCATAAACAGCTACAGGCTGGTGGACTTGGAAGCAGACAAGAGTTAGTGACAGCAAGGCAGGACTGGAAAAACAGCGTGTTAACGCAGTTTCAGGCGAGAGCAAATTAAAGCAGGCAAGACAGGACTAGATACCAAGTATCAGACGAGACAAGACCAGAGTATTACTACAACGAGACTTAACGAACTGGCCCAAGACAAAGAACACAGGGGGCCCTATCTTGGCGATCTTGGCGCTTAGTCTAAGCGCATGGCGCTAAGTCCATTTAGGGCGTGTCCAAGTCCACTTTTGCTATTTTAACGGCGTGTTTTTTGGGCGCTAAGCACGGCGCAAGGTGCAACTGGGCTGAACCTAGTCTCTTCATTAATTATAGGTGTGTCTTGGGCGTGACATGCAATAAACCAATCAAAATGTCATATCCCATTCCCTTTACAAGCCTGCTTTTCCACCTTGGCGGATTGCTTATGATGGCGAAACAGACATGCTCGTGCGTGTTTAGTGCGATCAAGGAATAGGCTATATGGATCAGTAGCAGTAGTAGTATTATGAGTTCACGGTAATTCCTGACAGTGCTGTTTACAAAATATATGCTGTTAAATTTCGTTAAAAGCACCTGCAACAGCTGAGAATAAGCGACCAATTGCTTCCTTCTCACCTTAGAAAACACCAAATTAGCCTGCTTGTTTAACAAATTTCATTTGATTATGCAATGAACTCATGTTCAAGCTTCATCCGAAGTTCATTAGGCTACCTGCATTCTAATTTAGATTAATAACATAACTAACGTTATTTTGCCTTAATGATGACACTAAATACAACAAATCTGTCAGGTTGGCAACCCATAGGTTCAGCATATTTTCCCTTGTTTTATAATGTCCTGCTTATGGAAATGTGACCAACCTGTTTTACTGGTAGCGTAATACTTTAAAACGATTCACTTTCCCAGGAAGACCGTGAAAAGTGCGATGTACAGCAGGGGAAACAGACCTGCTCTTGTAAAGCGAACATGCAGATAATGGAATAAAAATTAATTGTAAATTAATTGTGTAACAATTCGTTTCTGTAATGGGGCGTGACGTGTGAGATGGGAGGAGCCAAACGCAGCAAGGGGATTCATTAAGCCCTTAGGCCACTAAGGCGGGATACCCGCAGATAAGGGAGGAGACAAGACAAGGAACAACAAACACCACTAACGACGCTACTAACCGACTAACTGTCAAACGCTAAGTAGAGCGCAAGGACAGGGATCTGAACAGCCAGACATAATACGCGCCCTGTCTCGGTAACGAGACACATAATAAAAACGGGCGAGTAGCGTAAAGGCACAAATACAAAACACAGTAAACACACTGCAAAATAATAAGATAGTTAAGAGGAGGCGAAAGGAACAGATCCAACGTTCCCAGGCTAATCCCAAACTCGCGGTCACACACAAACGTGTCCACAACATCGCCCAATCCTCCCTATAGGAAGACATGCGCCAAAAGACGAAACAGAACAGCAGTTCCGAACCAAAATCGTCAAACTCCATGAAAGGAGAAAGGCACCGAAAGGAACGAACAGGACAGGCAGCACCGGACATTTACCGGCTAGACCAAAGCGAGATTAATAGAAAATACACGCCCTGCCTCTCTATGATGAGGAATATAACGAGGCGCACAGGAACAGAGATTTAACGTTCCATGGCGATATTAATAGGCTCGCAGTCCAATGAAGAAAACAAAGAGGATAAACACCCGATCTCCCAGGAGAGAGAAACATTTTACAGGTGAGCCGACGGAGCACCGTCGTCCCATAACTTTACTATCCATAGACTAACGCAAGCTTAAAATGGAACAACCGCCCTAGCCTCTCAGTAAATAAATAAGTAACGAGGCGAAATGGAACAGAGAGCTAACGTTCCGATGCTATATTTAGAAAACACGCAGTCACACACAAACACGTCCACAACAACGCCCAAGCTCCATATAAAGAGACACACCCGGAGAACGAAACAGAACAACAGTTCCAAACAAAATCGTCCCGCAGGTAGAAAGGGCGTACAGGACGGCTGCAACAAAAGACCAACGCAAAATAGCACGACAGCCTCAATATAAATAAAAACCCTGACTCACAACAAAGGGGAACGTAGTCCACGAGAAGGAGACCAAACAGGGAAAAACGTACCAAGGCTACTTACTGGCTCACAGTAACACGGAATTGAGTAGAAGCAAAACGCCAGGTCTCTCAGTAAGAACCCTTAACAAGCGAAAATGGACCAGAGAAACTACTACTCTATACTTCTACGAGCTAAGAAACTAAATAGAAGCGAAACGCCCGATCTCCCTAGGGGAAGACGTGCCGAAGGGCGAGCAGAACTACAGTTCTGAACAGAATCGCCCAAAACTCCATACATGGAGGAAAAGCACTAAAAGGGCAAAATAGAGCAGAGATTTACGGTCCCAAACTTCTACGAGATAACCAACCACCAAGCCAGCAAGAAATAAGCCCTGCCTCTAAAAAGAGACGCTAAAAATAGGCGAGTAGCCAAAATGGTACGAGAACTCACAGCCAACAATAACACCACAGTACAAACAATGAACAATTAAAGAACAATAAATGTCGAAGCCCCGAACGAAGGAAACGGTAGGCTTATAAGTCTCTCAGGTAACTACGCACAGGTGTAAACGCTTAAACAGAAGCTCCCCCAACTCCGCAGGGCGGAGCAAGCATCTACCAAAAGGGCAGCGCCCTCGCGTGGCCACCGAGGAAAACGACCGCATGGGGAAACAGGGTTGAAAACCATGACAGTTTCTAATTAGACACTTAGTTCTCTTTAAAATCTTTTGTTCAGTTATGGAATAACAGGTGAAATCAGCGGGGTTTTAGTAAGCTGAGGGTATGGAAACCTTGTCACTGTAATTTAAAAAATATGAAGGACGAAGAATAGCTAACGTTAGGCTATAATTGTAACCATAGTCTATCGAAAAAACATTATGCACAGCGAGTCCGCTGTAGCCTAGGCTATTAACAATAAAAGCAATATTCACTGGACAAGGTTTTGAACTTTTTTCAGTCACAAACCATTATATTTAGCCTACTTACAGGCTGTATTCCTAGATAAACAGAGCTGTATTGTAATGACATCTGAAGCGCATTTTCAGAACGCAAATGTCCGTCTATTGCAGTACGCGAGTTTTCCATTGAATGACAATTCATGCATTAGGTGCAAAGACAATTTGCGCATTAGGCTTGATAGCTATAGGTGTTATCATCTCCTTTTTAATGGATAGCCATTGTCCCGTACCATCGCACATCGCCTGGATGTTGATGGAGTGGGCTGAGAGCAATGTAATGTGGCATTGTTTCCCTTCGCTGAGGGAAAGGTATGTGGACCTATGGAACCTTTTATTATTATGCATTTTTGATATAGCCTACACAATAATAATATTTCACATTGTGATCTAGATATTTTAGTCATGCTTGTGCACGCCCCTGTGTGTAACAGACAGGAGGGTATGCGCGTTGTGCACACGCCTATGTAGACGCACTTATATGCGCCGTTAAAATAACATGTAAACAACTGCGACATGACTTTAGACCAGGTTTGTGGTGGTTCTAGCGCAAGCGCTTTCTGCTGGCTCAAGATAGCAATACGCGAAAAAGAATCCCGGCCACTCCTCATCTTAAGACCAACACGCCCAGTTCACTTGTGATGGCGCAAGAATACATGTTAGTTAAAGGACGTAAGCGTTAGGCGTTATTATGGACCTAGCGCCGGGTGTAAGATAGCAAAGACACTTGCGTTTGGGTTAGCGCCGCTTTGCGCCGGGTGTAAGATAGGGCCCCGGGTGACTAAATACAAGAGTTCATGGGTATCAATTGAGTGCAGCATGCGAATGTATGCATGAGTGATTAGCGGAGCAGAGTGTGCAGAATGCATGCGGAGAGAAGGAAAGGGATAGGCAGAACACAGAGCAATGGAACAGAGTGACACGAAAGGGAAAACCACGCCCAGCCTGCAGTACGAGGGGAAACAAACAGGTATACAAACCAACACAATACGAGAGGAAACGGGTAAAACACGGGACACAAAGGGACAGGAGTGAGAGCATCACACTGTGACTAATATTACTGCTTCTGCTACTGTCGCAGGGGAGCAGAGAATAAAGGTCTGACTGACCGAGAACAATATAAGTCGTTATTCACCAATTATTAACAATCGTACTCATTCTCCCCGTACACCGGATTCTTTCAGACCCTTGGGCACACACAACACCAAAAGCAGTTTCAATGAAGAAAAATTATTTTATTTTGTTTACAGGAAATGGCAGGAATTGGGACAATTATCTACTGGAGGCTGGCTTTAGCCCACACACGTGGCGGCCATAGCAATCCAATAATCAAAGGTGAAAAACGAAAAAAAAAAAAACAGCTTAATTACAATATTATGGTTAACGCCCAAGATTTGACATGAGGCTAATCCTAGAGATCAGCTTAATATACAGGGAATCACGTACACGCATTTTCCAGAAATCATACAGCGAAACAGATGGTTTGGACAATTATGCTCGGTTATGCAGGGATATTGGTCACAGGCAATAGTGATAGAAAATAGTAATCCAACAGTGAATAAGTCAAATACAACCGTCACACTAAGGGTGCCCGAAAAATATAAATTGTAACACAGAATTTTCTATCACACGTCAACATGCAATCAACAGATCAACAGCCTGGGCTTGACCATGCATAAACCAGTAATAACCAATGATCACTAAATCACTCCGTAAGCCAGCCTACACAGGCAAACCACATAATTTAGCTGAACTCCGAAGGCCAAAACCTATGAGCAGAATTAACCCCAGCTCAGCAGAGTAGCGAAACAGCCCAGACGTTATGTATGCATGTAAACTATTATTTGGCTGCCACTCAAATAACATGCACTGCAATGGAATGGGTAATCGCTAAAACAACACTCCACATCTAAGGATATTAGTCCTTATTATTATAGTTTTACGTTAAGCTATATATTCCATCAAATCATAATTCTATTCAGGCATGGCAGACGTGCCCTATGAATTAATATTACCCGCCCCCTCTTTGGCAGCTAGCCTAGGATCCCACAAAGCCCACACTTGACTCACGATAGCAATAATAAATAACACTCCCAAAACATGACACAACACAGCAGTCTATAAATAATAATAATCGAGTGTAGCGTTAGTTCAGACAGGTCACGTGAGTGAAGCACAGGGCGGTCTATTTAGCACCCTCTCCCTACGTGACACTTCTCCTGCATGTTCTGCTACACGCCACAGGTGAAAAACTCATTCTCCACCCCCGCCCCATCTTCATAAGTGTCCCTCTTTTGCATCTATCACTCCTGCTTGGCTCACCAACATATTCGTGCTGCCTACTGATTATATTTTTTTTTCAACCTCTTGTCCCACTTCGGGCAACTGCCCGGAGCGGTAGCTATAGATCGACTGAGCACCCTCCTCCAGACCCAGCTGCTTCAGCTCCAGCTCCACGTCTGTCCCCTGCCTGATGGTACCAGCTGTTGGCCTTCAAATCATCTCATCACCAGCTAAATTATTTCATTGACATTTGTGTCCTGTTAGTCTTTTTACATATATTCTGTAATCAGCTCTCCAGTAACCGGTGCCTGTCAGCTGCGGATGGGCTCCCCCCTCAGAGTCAGGTTCTGCCCAAGGTTTCTTCCTGCTAACAGAAGGGAGTTTTTCCTTGCCACCATCACCCTAGGCATGCTCTACAGTGGTTCAGGCCTGGTTCTCTAAGCTTCATATAATAGCGCTATAAGGCGCTATATGTATATGTATACAGTGGTGTTCAAAAAAATAGCAGTACAACATCAGTAACCTGATGAACCACTGTTATTAGTAGTAGTGATATTTCTGCACGGCAAATAATTTACTTGTAGATGTAGTAGTGTAATAGAAAAACAACAGACCCAACTGTCATGACATGCACGCTGCTTGTTCTGAGTAATTGACTCATTCATTGAAAGGGGCATGTTCAAAATAATAGCAGTGTGGAGTTTAATTAGAGAATTCATTCTGTGAAAAAAAACAGGTCAAACAGGTATTCCACAGGTAAATAGGTGATGCCATCATGATTCTGTATAAAAGGATATCAAAAGACTCCTGATATCTTATTTCCAGGTACTCTTAGAAGCAATACTACACTGCCTGGCCAAAAAAAAAGTTGCACACTCTAATATTTCGTTGGACCACCTTTAGCTTTGATTATGGTGTGCATTCGTCGTGGCATTGTTTCGACAACCTTATGCAACGTCACAACATTTATTTCCGCCCAGAGTTGCATTCATTTTTGGCCGAGATCTTGTATTAACAACGGGAGAGTCGAACCACTCCGTAAAGTCTTCTCCAGAACATCCCAAAGACTTTCAATGGGGTTAAGGTCTGGACTCTGGTGGCCAATTCATGTGTGAAAATGATTCCTCATGCTCCCCGAACCACTCTTTCACAATTTGAGCCTGATGAATCTTGGCATTGTCGTCCTGGAATATGCCCATTGATGGGATAACCTGGTCATTCAGTACATTCTGGTACTCAGCTGACTTCATTTTATTGCTGCATAACATTGCTGAGCCTAGAACTGACCAATTGAAGCAACCCCAGAGGCTTGTACAGTGGACACTATGCATGACGGGTGCAACGGCAACTTTTTTTTTGGCCAGGCAGTGTATAACCTCTCTGCATTTGAATGGATAGCTATGGGAATTGGGGAGTGGGACTAGATTAAGCTGTAAATTACATGGGAATAGTATGGAACACATGGGTGGCTAAATGGCTGTAAGTCAACAAGGGTCTGAGGTATCAAACAAGCCTTAAAACATCACTCTGTTGCCAGATATGCAGTAGATATGGATGGATCACTTGAAGGGTTTCTTCTCCTGACTTATTTTTCCATAGAGTTAAATAGGAAAATGTGTCAGGAGAAACAACCCTTCAAGTGATCCATCCATATCTACTGCATATCTGGCAGCAAAGTGATGGTTTGAGGCTCGTTTGATACCTCAGTCCCTTGTTGACTTACAGCCATTTAGCCAACCATGGGTTCCATACTATTCCCGTGTAATTTACAGCTTAATCTAGTCCCACCCCCCAATTCCCATTCAAATGCAGAGAGGTTATAGTATTGCTTCTAAGAGTACCATTAACTTTAACGACAGTGGTCCTGACTGAAATACAGTTCACCAGAATGATTCAGTTTCAAAGTTCATCACTCACGCCCAGAGCCCAGGTTCCTAAAGTTCGGAGCTTGGTGGTGAAAGTCCAACAACGCGTCGTTGTACGTCGATGGACAGACAGGCCTTCGTGGACCACAGTCTTCAAAGCAGTCTTAATGCAGCCACACTTTTCTCCATCATGAATACCGGCATATCTCTGGCTGTTGCAGTGGCCCCAGGCCCCAGAGTTTTTTTTCCCCCTTTCCATATATTAAAACTTAAACACTGATCTCCCTCAGCAATTAATCCATATATTGCTAAGGAAGGAGGTTTTATGTTTTATTCATTAATATAATGTTGCTGGTAAATATTTGTCCCACCAGCAGGTTTACTTGCATCCAGTCACAGACGCCTGTCTCAGTGGATTTCTATTGTTATTGCAGCAAGAGCCACCAAGGTTTATTACATTTGCTTTGCACAAATTGTGTGCTGTTCATTCCTTGACTTGCAAAACTCTTGTTTTAGTTACACTGTTCGGACCACTCCACAGTTTGAATAATGAAACAATTTTTCTTGTTGTTACCTTTTATTACAGTTAAATTGATTCAAGAAGCTCTTTTTTTTCAGAAAATTGGGAAGCAGAGCTCATTTTTTGAGTGAAGCTAAATATGTGCTTGCCATAAATGCCTGCAGGCACTGTGGCCTACTAAGCATTGGATTGTTTATGTTTATTAAAACATTAAAATGTATAATTAGGGATGGAGCCGTTCGATATGGGCCATGTGACTCAATCGGCAGTCCCTGAAATGATGGATACTCAACCTATATCTTTAACGTGCTCGTTACATTCGAACAGTGTACCTTGTTTATATAGGTGTTACACCCCTGAAAAAGGGGGAGAAAGATCACAGTCGTGATACTGGTTATGTTTCCTCATCAGAATCTTTATCAGGAATCATTCAGCAATTAAACATTTACATTTCTTATAAATCACATTTTCAGGACACTTGTACACCCTGTTTCCACAATCTATTTGGTCTTTACAGTGTTTCTTAGCAGTCACAGTTCAAATTATAACCACCATTACTTGTCACAGGTAAGTAACATCAGTATAACTTGAATACCTCCTTGATTTAAATCTTAATTCAACACCCTTTATATTCCTGAGATATTTACTAGAACCCATACTACTTTACATTTTGTTTCAGTTTGGTTCAATTGATTATCTAATTTACACTTTAACTTTATATATATTCTTTTCCCTTTATCTCCTCTCAATTACGAAATACAGTTCTTTATAACGTCTACAGTGACAAAAATAATGCATTCTCAAATGCATGAAATATCTTTGTAACAAAGCTACAAATAAATGCAAGCAACGAATATATACTGCGAGTTATTACCGTAAATGAGCATTAGCTTAGCACACAAGCACAAACTACTGTTCTGAGCTGTGCTAACAGACATCACGCACATTTCACGTGGACCTAGTGTGATCCCAAAATGGCTGTCTTAGCTCAGTAAGCTAGCATGCATTCTCAGTACACTCGGTAGAAAACTTTCAAACAAGTACAAATAACGATATTTAAACCGCACGTTATTACAGTAATTGAACATTAACCCACCTTCTCACTGAGAGAGGTAACTGTAATCAGTCACCTAGAGGAATGACGGCGGTGACTGGACCGGCAACAGTACGGCGTCTGTTTGGGGTGATCAATATACAATCCACGGCAAAACGTAGAAAGAGGCCAGTATGGCGCTCAACATAAAAGTTTGATTAGTGACCAACGGGTTCATCACTCTGTAGAGTGATTAAAACTGTGGAGGCTGTATGCTGCTCCCACCCATGGGCAATTGAAAAATATTTTTAATATTGAGCTCTAAATATTTTGGTATTGTGATATCATTTAATGTCAGTAAGTGCGAATGATATACATGGACCAGTAGAGGAGGTGATTGGTTAAAACAAAAACAAAAAAGGCAGTAATAGAAGGTAGGCTACACGTTCATCCTGAAAGTGAGGAAAATTGTCCAGAAGATAGTGAAGAATCTGAAACAGATTCTGACTAAAATTGGTGCACTAAAACCTAAACCTTAAAATGAATAAGGCATAGATTGGTGGTGGGGCAAACACACGACAATGGGTTTGAAAAATTCAAAGGGACAGGACTCGGAATTTACGGGTCCAATGAAAATAATACATGACAAATATGGTCCGGCAACCACACACCAGCGTATTAAATGGGAAAAAAATTAGGTTTCCCTAAAAAAGGCTCTTTTAGCCCAAATCAGAATGACAACCTAAAAATGCGGCTACAAAAAAATTGTAATAGTAGATTCTAATGGAAACCCGACTGGGATGCGGTAGATTTGTGGGAAAAAGAATCAAAATGAAGGCAGGAAAAACGGATGATAAGATAATTCAATGCTATCTCCTGTTGTGCATTCCGGCGGCTCTTTGTATCCCGGTGTAACACAGCTTGCAAGTTTAAACAAAATTGACTTGGATTTGGACTGCCCTGCGTGTCCTCCAGCCTATTTTCCACTACTGTGAAACTGTTAATGATTTTCTTGAGAGACTTACAGAAAAGTACGATGCGCACAGTGGACTGAATAAACCTGACAACGACACCCTTACGCCGTATGAGACCCAGCTGACCCACTGTTTCCTGGATGGCTTGGATAAACAGCTGGCAACAGCTACGAAAGCCTCCTGTTGTTGGCTGGCAGACTCGGCGACTGAAAGATGTTCTCTGTTATGCCATTCACTGCGAGACGGTGCCCGTGGACAGCAACAGCACCAGAGGGGTCGCGGCAGATGTTAAGGACAGGACCAAGGGAAAAGGCAGAGACCCAATTCCATGGCGGATTATGATGTTTGTAAAGGACATTGGGCTCGCGGTTGTCGGCATCCGATAATGCCGATAATTGGGACACAGCCCCCCAAGGAAATGTCACTTTCCAAAACCCTGGGGGCCAACCTGGATTACCGGGACAATGAAGGTTTGTGGGGACACGTATGCTGACGGTGGTGAGTTTGCTGGTTTTTTGTATCATGCAGCTCCACATGCGTTACCACTCTGGTCATTAAAAGTTGATGGGCGAGCATTAGACTTCATTGTGGATACGGGAGCTGGTCGGTCTGTAATAGCAGCTAAATCATGGGGTTCAAAGCCCCCTCCTTTTAGTGGGGTTTTAGTTCAATGCGAGCTCCACTATTACTTTGAAACATGTGTTTTTATTCTCCCCTGTGTATCCGGTAAACCTGCTTGGCAGAGATTTAATGTGCAAATTAGGTCTGGTCGTACAGTGTACTGATGACGGTTTAACAATTGACAGAGCTGTTACAGCAGAAAATCCTGAAATGTTTTACTATGCCTGGGATCTGGACAGATGCCCAGTCACAGCCAAAGCCATACAAATGGCCAGAAATGAGTGGGACAGGTAGTGGCGACAGACTGACAGAATTACAACTACATGTAACAGCACATTTCAGTCGGGGTAGAGATTGGGAATTTGAAAAGAACTGGTACAGTGATTTTACACTGAATACTACATTGTTTTTGGTTGGTCGCGATTTCTGTGCATTGTCTGTACAATTGAGCTCAGCACAACAGCTATTCTATTCCATTGCGGGAAGTGCACCCCATGTGTCTCTGTGCAAAGCCTCAAATAATAAATGGGAGGACGCAGGGCCATGGGTGAAATTATGTCTGAATACCACGGAGTGGGAAAAGACACGGGAATTTCTGGAATTTCTGCAGCTGTCTGCAGCATTTATGTGTTGCTGTGTGACACTCACACCTATTTGCAGTTGTCAGACCCGAAATTCAGTGCAATTCCCTCTCAATTGTGGGCAACGTCCCAATATGATGTGGGGCTCATAACTGGAGTTACTCCACTTCAAGTAACCCCTAAATCTGAGTACAGACCATGCAAACATCAATATCCTCTACGCCCAGAAGCTGAGGACGGAATTGTCCCCGTGTTTGATGCATTGCTGAAAGCCGGTGTTGTGGTTCCCTGTCCTGCCTCTCCATGCAACACTCCTATTTTGCCTGTAAAAAAGCCTGATGGGTCTTGGCGGTTTGTGCAAGACTTACGAGCTGTAAACAGCGCCATTCAACAGCGCACCCCGGTTGTGCCCAATCCCACTACCATTCTTGCTCAAGTCCCGGGCAATGC
Source organism: Synaphobranchus kaupii (assembly GCA_029718625.1). Taxonomy (NCBI): domain Eukaryota; kingdom Metazoa; phylum Chordata; class Actinopteri; order Anguilliformes; family Synaphobranchidae; genus Synaphobranchus; species Synaphobranchus kaupii. Next base: position 33,010,262 of record CM056381.1, on the reverse strand, counting down.
TAAATATTTTTCTGTGATCGATCTAGCAAATGCATTCTTTAGCATTCCTGTTGATGTACACTCCCAGTACTGGTTTGCCTTCACTTTTAAAGCAAAAAGGTGTCACCTGCCATATTTTCAGCAGCGCTGCAAGGAAAACTTGGAACAGTTCCAGTTTTCTTCATGCCAAAGTACTTAGATTCAATACGTTGACGACCTCCTCGTTTGCTCCCCAGACGAGCACAGCTGCATTCAAGATTCACTTGAACTGCTCACATTCTTAGCCACACAGGGCCACAAAGTTAAACAGGAAAAATTGCAATTTGGTTTAACTATTGTTACATACTTAGGGCACACAATTTCTGCAGAAGAGAAGTCTTTGGGGACTGACAGAATCCAGGCGATTCTTGACCTCTCTAAACCTTCAACAAAAAAGCAAGTAATGTTTTTTTTAGTCTTTTTTCTCTCTCTCTCTGTCCTGACCTCGCCACCACCCCCCTTTCAAATGCAGACTTTGAGATTTTTGTTGATGGTTCTGCCAGTCGCTGTCCCCTCACAGGTGACAGTCAGGTTGGCTATGCAGTGGTGACGCATCATCAGGTTCTGGAGTCAGCCCGCCTTCCTGGACACCTCTCAGCGCAGGTTGCTAAACGTTTCGCTCTCACACGTGCCTGCCATTTGGCTGAAGGTAAAACTAAATGTTTTCACTGACAGCAGATATGCTTTTGGAGTAGTGTACGACTTTGGAACTCTTTGGCAGCATAGAGGCTTCCTTATCTCTACGGGGAAAACTATACAGAATGGACACTTGGTGAGCTGCCTCCTACAGGCCATTCTGTTGCCTGCCTACATTGCTATTTGTAAATGCTCCACTCACACAGGCCAGCCACATGCTATCTCTCAAGGGAATGCTTCTGCTGACACAGCCGCCAAGACCAGCCCCTCCCAACACAATTCTCAGTCTTCACACACAGGATGCTGCTCCCACAGAAACACCATTGGCCTCTGTACAGGACTGCCAAGCTGGGCCACACCCCAGGAAAAGGCCAATTGGAAGCGGGACGGCACCTACTCTAACGGAGTCTGGCTAGGCCCCACTGGTAAACCCTGTTTACCCTGTTTTTATTTATTTTATTACTATGCTAAGTTGCACATGGATTGGATCATGTGTCAAAAGGGGGAATGATCTCTTTGATGTCCAGACACTGGGACACAAGTGGATTTTCTACTTATGCAAAAAACAATTTTTTTGTGAAAAGTGTGTTATTTGTGTTGTAAATAATGCTGGGCGGGGCGAGAAGGTCCCAAATGCGGCCCACCGAGCTCCACAGGAGCCTTTCGAATACCTTATGATGGATTTCATTGAACTTAACCCATGCAGGGGTAAGAAATATTGTTTGGTGTTTGTTGACATGTTTTCAAAGTGGGTTGAAGTTTTTCCTACAGGGAAAGCTGATGTTGCAGCAGTGGCGAAGGCCCTACTAACAGAGCTTATTCCTAGGTGGGGGATCCCGAGGAAACTGTCTTCAGACAGAGGCTCACGTTTCTTAAACAAGGTACTGGACAAAACAACCGAGCAACTGGGGATCCGGTTGAAATTCCATTGTGCTTACCACCCTCAGAGTGGAGGGGGGGTGGTAGAGAGGGTAAATGGAACCATTAACAATCGGTTAACCGTGATGGCAGAGACAGGTCTGGATTGGATCCAGGCCCTGCCAATTGTCCTTACAGGTATACGGGGGAGGGTCCACGCTGTTACAGGGTTGTCGCCCATGAGGACTGGATGTCACCCCCCAGGGCTGATGTTGGACAAAGAGCTAGCTGACACTCGCATGGTAAGTTACTGTGTTCAGCTAACCAATGTTCTGAGATCTGTGCATCAACAGGTTAAAGCAGCTCTCCCAGAGCCAACTAACGGCCCTCTGCACGACCTGCAGCCAGGAGATTGGGTGGTGATAAAAGACTTCAGAAGGAAGAAGTGGCACTACTCACCACGCCCACAGCCGTGTGCGAGTGGAAGGCCGCGCCTCTTGGGTTCACACCAGCCACTGCAAAAGGGCTCCACCGGCGCCAAAAGAGGGATAAGGGTGAAAGACCCACCTCGACCGACGCGCAGGGACGACTTCGTTCTCACGGAGTTTAAAAACTCAAAGAGAACCAACTTAGTTCTCACGGAGTTTAAAAACTCAAAGAGAACCAACTTAGTTCTCACGGAGTTTAAAAACTCAAAGAGAACCACCACTTCAAGGAGCACGTGATGGTAATATCAGCTCCCAACATGCCACACCACAGCAGGAAAACCGAGGGGTACAACCCCTTCAGAAGAGCAGGCTGCAGCCTTGAGGTAGGCCTATTTCTGCTAGGCCTCATCATCGTTCTGCCCATCGTTCTGGTCACACAGACGCAGTCCTTGAATTGTCCATGGCAAATGTTTATGCATTTCAAGTCTGTAGGCTCACGCTTGCGGGAGTCCGTACATGTAAGACGGCTGGCAGTAATATGGCTGTATGGGTGGAAACCATGGAATCAGTCTTGGTGGGGGATAAAGGGGCAATGTTCGCAGTGGTGGCTGAACACTGTGAGCTTGTCCAACGCTGTAACAGGTGGGGGTTCCCAGCTGGTCGTATGTGACCCACCTCGGTGGGCGTCTCTCCCTCTGGGGTAGCTGATAGACTGGCTCTGCAGTCTCAGTAGCCGTACTTGATGAAGGAGATGCATCCGCCGCATGATCAACAGGCAGATTTTCAACAGATAAATTGAGCTCCTCCAACTGAACTCTATCGGTTGGTGGTGTTGGCGGTACGGCTTGTTCCTGCACGTCCCTTTGTTCCTCTGCTGCAGTCCTACGCTCAGGCTCTCTCTGGTTGGGTACATTGATCACTAGTGACGTTTTTTTCCGTGTGGACTTGGGGTGGTACATAGTGAAAGTCATACTCATCCTCACTATCTCCATCGGACTGAGGCTGAGATTTTAACTGTTGTGTCCTTTTTTGTCTTTTTTTCATTTTGTTGTCAGCGACCCATTCCGGTAGAGTCTGTAAAGGCAATTGGTCACAGGGCATGAGTAAATTTACATTACAATACATTCATTTAGCAGACGCTTTTATCCAAAGCGACGTACAGTAAGTGCATACAGAGACATCATCAAGATCACTACAGAACAGACAAGACAAAGCACATCCTTCCCATAATGTAGCAGCTATCCCTAGTAATGAACGTTGACTGTAGTTCACAGTAAGCTGTGGGCAAATCAGCAACACCACACTTCTATTCCAAATACTATTATAAACTATAATAAACAGACAGGAAAACACAGGGAACTAGTAAACACAGGGAACTGATATTCTTAGGTGAGGATATCAGTCAAGGTGGTGTCTGAAGAGGTGTGTCTTCAGGCCTCGACGGAATGCAGGCAGGGTTGGAGTAGAACGTAGGGGAATGGGAAGTTCATTCCACCACTGAGGAGCTAATGTGGAAAAACTCTGCAGTCGGGACAAGCGAGAGCCTTTGACATGGAGGGGGGAAGTGCCAGTCGCCCTGCTGTAGAAGAGCGAAGTGGTCGAGCAGGAACATAGTTCTGGATTAAGTCCTGCAGGTAGGCGGGGCCTGTCCTATTGGCTGCAGTGTAGGCCAGGGTCAGAACTTTGAACCTGATCCTGGCTGCAACTGGCAGCCAGTGGAGAGACCTCAGCAGGGGGGTTACATGGGAAAATTTTGGGATGTTGAACACAATCTTCCTTCTAGATAGCTGCGTAACTGTAAGCCTGGGGAAATGGCTCTAATCACAGCATCCACTATTTCTATCTCGGGGTACCCTCTATTCAGTCCATTCTCAATCTGATGAGCCAAACTTGAGAAAGTAAGCTTATCTTTTTGGCCTGGTTCGCCTATCTGACCTGAGATTTTAATATCGTTGCGCCAAGGTGGGCTGAGTGGATGTAACAGAGCGTTAGCTTGGTGCTGAGTATTAGTTTCTGAATAGCTTCTATTCATTCTGAATAGCACTGACATTGATCAGCTCTTCAATTTCTACTTCCTTTTGTCTCACTACCGTTTTCAACTCCTCCAGTTTCATTTGAAATGTATCTCTTTCACTGTCCTGTTCCGGCTCTACTGTTCCATTTTCAATGCCAGTAATCAGTTCAACGAGCTTGTCTTTCAACAACAGTTCTGACATGCCTCCATCTTCTAATTCTGCCACCTCATCTCTCTCAAGGTGTTTCACAATGTGATAAATTAAGAATATGCGAGATTTTCCAATCACATTTTCTCTTTGTCTTCCCGATATTCCAAAAAAATCACAAATTTCTAATAGATTGTCTGGAACATGGCGGGACAGGAGGACTGGAACGAGGCGGGACTGGATGACTGGAACGAGGCGGGACTGGATGACTGGAACAAGGCGGGACAGGAGGGCTGGAACGTGGCGGGACAGGAGGGCTGGAACGTGGCGGGACAGGAGGGCTGGAACGTGGCGGGACAGGAGGGCTGGAACGTGGCGGGACAGGAGGGCTGGAACGTGGCGGGACAGGAGGGCTGGAACGTGGCGGGACAGGAGGGCTGGAACGTGGTGGGACAGGAGGGCTGGAAGGGGAACGGACAGGAGGGCTGGAAGGGGAACGGACAGGAGGGCTGGAAGGGGAACGGACAGGAGGGCTGGAAGGGAACTGGACAGGAACGGCGATGATTGCATCGCCCTGAAGGGTGGCGACAGCGACTGCATCGCCCAGGAGGTCGGCGACGACATCATCCTGGAGGCGGGCGACGACGACTGCATCGCCCTGGGGACGGGCGACGGCCACCACATCATTGCCCTGGAGAGGGGCGGTGGCGACCGTATGATTGCCCTGGAGGCGGGCGGCTGGAACGGGACCGGACAGGAACGGCGATGAACGTATCGCCCTGGAGGCAGGCGGCGGCGACTGCATCGCCCTGGAGGCAGGAGGCGGCGACTGCAACGCCCTGGAAGCAGGAGGCGACGACTGCATCGCCCAGGAAGCAGGAGACGGCGACTGCATCGCCCAGGAAGCAGGAGACGGCGACTGCATCGCCCTGGAAGCAGGAGGCGGCGACTGCATCGCCCTGGAAGCAGGAGGCGGCGACTGCATCGCCCTGGAAGCAGGAGGCGGCGACTGCATCGCCCTGGAAGCAGGAGGCGGCGACTGCATCGCCCTGGAAGCAGGAGGCGGCGACTGCATCGCCCTGGAAGCAGGAGGCGGCGACTGTATCGCCCTGGAAGCAGGAGGCGGCGACTGCATCGCCCAGGAAGCAGGAGGCGGCGACGACTGCATCGCCCTGGAAGCAGGAGGCGGCGACGACTGCATCGCCCTGGAAGCAGGAGGCGGCGACGACTGCATCGCCCTGGAAGCAGGAGGCGGCGACGACTGCATCGCCCTGGAAGCAGGAGGCGGCGACGACTGCATCGCCCAGGAAACCGGCGGCGGCGACTGCATCGCCCTGGAAGCAGGAGGCGGCGACGACTGCATCGCCCTGGAAGCAGGAGGCGGCGACGACTGCATCGCCCAGGAAACCGGCGGCGGCGACTGCATCGCCCTGGAAGCCGGCGGCGGCGACTGCATCGCCCTGGAAACCGGCGGCGGCGGCTGCATCGCCCTGGAAGCCGGCGGCGGCGGCTGCATCGCCCTGGAAGCCGGCGGCGGCGGCTGCACCGCCCTGGAAACCGGACGGAGGGGACGGCGACAGCGTCGCCTTGGAGGCCGGCCTGTGGTGACGGCGAGTGCATCGCCCTGAAGGCCGGCGATGAATGTATTGCCCGGGCCTAGGGTCCCACCCAGGCAATGACTCAGGCATCTGTAGAAAGCCTCCTGGCAGGCACGTTTATCCTCGAGCTGCCTTGCAGCAAAAGACAAGTCGGCTAGGTCCTCTTTTGGTTGGATCATTCTGTCACGATCCTGATTAGGGCTGGACCTAAGTGCACGACTCAGAGACAAAGGGGAACAGAAAAGGGAGTTTATTAAGGGAAAGCTTGGGGCAGTCCCAAGCTGTACATAGGCAAAACACTATAACACAAGGAATGAGGAAGTCTTTGGCCACAGCTACGTGCTCCAAGCCGGAGCTGGACTGTAGACCACTCAAGTTCCAAACCGGAACTGGACTTGGGTTCCGAACCGGAAACTGGACTGGAACTGGACCGGGAGGTCCAACGGGAACTGGAACAGCGGAAACAGCAAACTGTTCCAAACCGGAACTGGACTTTGGGTTCCGAACCGGAACCGGACTGGTACTGGAGCTTGGACTGGATCTGGACTGGGTAGTCCAACGGGATACTGGGGCTGGAACTGGACTGGACGGGAGGCACCGTAACACAAACAGGGAGAGGTACACAGCTACAGACTGTCAGGAACAATGAAGGGTGGTTAACAAGACAGGCAGTTTACAAACAGGAAAAAACCACAAAACGAACAAGACTGGAGCAACAACAGTAGGCGGTGAGCATTTAAGCCCCTAGACGGAACCTAACTGAAGTTGGCAACAAGGACAGAGATAACAGGAACAGATTTCAGGAGCCGGGTGCAGAGAAGCAAACAGGGTAAGGAAGGCAACAAGAGTAATGATCCAACCCTGGAGGGGAGACAGCAGGTGGGTTAAATAGGGAGAGTGTGACTGGAAACAATCAGGAAAGCGTGAGGAATGTAACCGAGGGGGATTGACTAATTGACCGGTGGGGAATGCATGCAACAAGGGGGGAAGGAGATAGGTTGAAACCAAAGTGGGGGAACAGAGTGAAACCAACAGAAGGGGCATGCCCAGCCTGTAGCAACGGGGAAAACATGGACAAGGGAATCAAACATGACACGGAGGGACAAGGCAAAACAGGGAATACGGACTGGATGGGAACGGGACGTTACAATTAGCCAGTTAACCGTGGATTCGCGGTTGTTTTCATTTGAAAATGTTTTGGATAGTCAGCCAATGATTGCACAGATATTCTTGGCTGTGTGACGTGGTTCATTTACGCTGCACTGTTGACGCGCAATACGTTTCACTTTCACTTTCTTCTCCACTTTCCATTCCTCCATGTTCAGAATCAAAGTCACTGTCATTATCATCGTTGCGCATAGTGCATATTTTAGCAACTTCGTCTGCAGTAAACCGGCGTTTACCACTTAGTAGAGCAGATTGTGTAAGAATCGTTCAAATGGTGATGCAAGCATAAAATTTGGTACAAATACTCTCTAAGGGCCACTCTTTTGGAAAAAGGCGCTGGCCACTCAAAAATTCAAGATGGCGACCATTTTTCAAGATGGCCGCCATTTCTATTGAATGTTGATTATATCTATGTATGTATTTCGAATAAATCAAACTGTTTATGGTTTAAACCCAGATTTTTGGGGTCAAAGAATATAGTAGGAATGTTACTTTGCCTGAAACAGCTACTTAAAAATAGCTGTATCAAAGATGGCGTCCAAGATGTCCGCCGCAAAAGAAATATATTTGAATTAATATCTCAGCAACTAATAAAGCTAGAGACATGCTTCTTTGGTTTAAATCTAGGTTTTCAGGGTCAAGGAATTGGATAGACATGTTGTTTTGGCCCAAAATACCACCTAGAATATAAAAAAGGTTTCCATGTTGTCTACCGTGGGGTATGATTTCTACCAGGGACAACGTTTGAGAACTGGATCAGAGCTTGTCTTGCACCTAACATTGATTGCTATACTCCAGTTTGCTCAGGTTAGTTTACTGGATGCTGATAGTTTGGTTTATTTAACTTCACTCACATTTGCAACTGCACAGTGCTGTGCAGACGAAACCCAATCTGAAGCATTTGCACCTTCCACTGCACCCTGATTTGCAGCCACATTTGGTGAGTTGTTGACAACTCTCTGCAAGTGGTGAATTGGCTATCCAGAAGACCCACCATTCTTCACCAACCTTCTTCCATCCCCAGTCACCAGGACTCTCTGATTCTGGCTGACGCTGGGTTGACTGACCCCATATGCAGCCTGCCTGATATGCAGCACGTTTAATGTGTTGAAGCAGAGTCCTTGAAGTGCCAAATCTCAGCTGTGATTTAATGTCAGCTCCGTGTTCTACCATACCAATGAACTGGAGGAGAATTGGAGGGATGGCATCTTTTATGCATCCCTCACGGAATGTTCCATCAAATCTGGACTGATGGTCCAGAATGTGCCTTCTCAGGATTTTTGCAGCCTTGGCCATGATAAATGCCTCTGAGTATTCTGCAGCTTGAGAGAGAGCTAAGCCTACATCTACCTGGAAAGCCAGGAGCACATCTCTGCCCTTTTTGTGAGCCTCAAGTTCAGGGATCTCTGCCAACAGTTTTTCCTTTAGTCTGGTAGAGTTGACAGTAGGTGAGTTTACACCCAGTTCCTCCAGACGCTGCTGGCACAGGTTACTCATATCTGCGAGACGGAAGACGGATTGACCATCAGAACTGAGACTGGTTTCTACAATGTAGTTGACCAGTTCTGAGAGAACCAAGGGAAAGATGTCTGGTTCTGGTTCACTCTGAGACAACTCTTTCTCAAGGCCTCTCAGGTGGGATCTCTCCCTGTTGTAGAGATCAGAAAGACACACACGATGGTATTTCAGCTCCTGTGCTATGGCATCACCACCACTCAGTTTAGCCAATAGTTTACCATCATTTAGTGTCCGGGCACATTCATGTAGCCTGTTGTTCAGGTTCATTGTCATTACCTGTCTTAGGTCAGATGCAGGGGATATTTTATCACAAAATATGCAAGACTGACCATCATGACTGGTTCTACGGTGCTTTGTGTGGCCTTCATCTATTTCATTACTTTGAGCATTGGATTGTCGCTTCCTCGCACGATCTAATTTGGTTTTGTTGAACATTAGTCGACAACTCATGTGATACTTTGCCTGGTTCCTTCTCAAAGTATCTTCTATACCACCACCTTCATCTAGCCTTGCCGGGTCCAGGATCATTGGCATTTGATTGATCTCATGAAAGAGTGGAACATTGGTGGCAAGCATGGTATAGCCGTCATGTTGAGGAACATGATGGGTTGGAGGTGATACTAGGACTTCATTTCTTTTGTCTTTTTGACAAAGACAACATTTATTCCAATCAGTTTGCCTCTTGGCTAACATTGGATTAGCATTTGCCATTTTTTTGATTGATTTCTGATTAAGGCAGAGGGGCTATCCTTTTACCACCTTAATCAAAGTAATACCGCACATTCAGGTATGGGATACAACTAGGTTCGGGTGACCTACACCTAGCCCGATCATTCATCCAGTGCCATTTAAGTCCCGTGTGATCTGTACACCTTCCGGGTAAGTACACATGAACAAGTCATGTATAGCCCCGCTTACCCTTGGCTCGGCTCTCCCGCGCTGGCACACCCTGTCAATTCAGGCGCGGCTATCTAACTACATCTACTAATTATTACTAGCTAATTGATTGGGGGCTGTTAGACAGCATTTGGGACACTGAATTAAGCTATTAAGCTAACTTAAACTAGATCAGCTGACACTGAACCCCATGCTGAGTTCCACAGCAGTGATGTCACCATTGTGCCCTGGTTGTGCAATGACATTCACTCTATTAAACTAAGTTTTCCTCCACCTACTAAATTGTGCTCTGACAAGAAAACTAATAGGTCTATTGGAATCTACAACCCAAAAAACCTATGTATACACCAAAAAACGGTGTTTCTATGTTTTATAGATCATGAGATATAATTGCAACTAGTACAGCGGCCATCTTGCACGCCATCTTTGCTACAACATTTCACATAGCAGTTATGAAAAAACAACACTTATAATAATAAAATGTGAGACCCATGAAATAGTTTAGACCAAAATTAATTTATTTTGATAATTACATGCTCATATAGGACATATTGGTACAACTCCTGGAAGCCATCTTGAAAAATGGTGGCCATTTTGAATTTTTTGAGTGGCCAGCGCACTTTTTCAAAAGAGTGGACCTTGAAGAGTATTTGTGCCAAATTTCATGCTTGCATCACAATTTGAACGATTCTAATGAAATATGCAATTATCTGCTGCACTGGCCGAAGCCATTTTGGAAAGGCTTGTAAAGACGTATTGCGCTTCAACAGTGCAGCGTAAAGTGCAGCGTAAATGAACCACGTCACACAGCCAAGAATATCTGTGCAATCATTGGCTGACTATCCAAAACATTTTCAAATGAAAACAACCGCGAATCCACGGTTAACTGGCTAATGACGCTATGGTTCGAATTCAAACCATTTTTAATAGGGCCGTTCTAGTCGTGAAGGAGTTAAGCAGCCGACTTGCCAGGCACCTTAGCAGCAGTGCAGCAGCTCTCGGGCGCCTTCATCAACATCGCCGCGCCTTCAAACAAACCAATGACAGCATTGGTTAGAGAGCGAGGAGAGGTGTTTCGTCATGACACATGCGGATCATTTCACAATATTTCACGGACCTATCTCGGCGTATTGATTCTACTCTAAAAAAAAAATCTTCAATTTACCCCTCCCTAAGTGTTCAAACACAGGGATAAGGGTTATTTATTAAATCCTACAATGTAATAGCAGTATTTTCCTCTTTCCCTTCTCTGTTCTCTTTTCTATTTTCACAATTAATATTTATTCAGTTTTTTCTTATTGCTTCATTTTAAAATATTTTTTTATATAATACAATCCTTTATTGTTCTTCAATTAATGTGATTTTGTTTTGTAAAGTGGGCTTCTAAGCATAAGCCCTGTAGGGGTTCCAACCTCTCTGGCATATTTCTGTAAATGACTTTGACTTGCATTTGTTCTTTATTCATGCAAATACATAAATATGTGTTTTGAGAGTGTGGGATTGACTAACATAAGGTCACTACTCTGGTTATTATATACTGTACCTTACATGTACTTTATTGAAATACGAATGCGAAAAATACAATATTGGTAATGCTACATGAACAAATGAATCCTGTAATCCTGAATCTGTAATCCATCTGTCTTGAGATAAATTAGGAAAACATTTACCTCTAACAGTAGGCCTATATAAAATCTGTTGACTGAACCAAAAAGTGTATGAAGAAATAATAAAAAAGGCCTGTCCAAATATAGGTAACAATGTTTTATTCAATACTTTATTCAACTATATTATAATACCATTATTATTCTATATTATTCTATAGAAAAGTAAAGATTCAACTTTGTTATACGGAGTGGTTTGTTTTTGCAACAACTTGTTTAAGTGTAAAATCCTAATTGGACTGTTGTCCTCTCTAGAACATTTGGTGTGACCATATAGAACATTAAGGTAGCACCACCAAATGATAACTCATTCATTTATTTCAAAGTATTTGGATGTCTTTTGATGGGGAAAAAACTGTTACCTAATCAATATTTCTCTTCACCATCCTTGTTATCAGTAAGACAAGATCTGAAGGTATGACCTGCTGTCCATAATTGTGTTGAGAAGTGGAGTTTTCCCTATATCCAGATGGGACAGTGTATAGCCAGACCTCTGCATGTCACATGCCAGCAGAGAGAACCACATACAAACAACCCAATGCCATAATAACATGAAGGGTATTAACAATGAAACAATATTTCACAATATTTAACAATGAAGCAACACAACCTGGGTACAATGCTGTACATCCATCTTACAAATGGTTGTAAGATTAATGATTGAGATTAAAGATCTAACACTGTTATTATGGCTATGGGTTGATTAGATGTGGGTGGTCTGGTCTCCAGAACAAAACAGATAAATTATACCAGAAATTAAGCAAAGAGAACATTTTCTGAATATTTATTTCACACAATATGGTGACATTCACAAAAGGTAAATAAACTGTAGAACTATTCCCCTCCACCACCATTCAAGCCACAATGACACCGGGTTCTTTCTGTCATTTTGTATGTTTATTGTCAAATCAGAAATATATGAACAATGATTGGTGACAGGTAAAAGGAAGATCACATGTTGATATTGGAATACATCTTCGGAATACATCACGTTATTACAGTAATTGAGCATTAATATAAACACAAAGAAATGAATACTGTTTAATCAACTGTGCTAACAAGCCACAGTGCACATTTCGTTTGAGCCTACCATAATCTCATAGCCATTTGGGGCTCATTAAGCTAGCATTTAGCTAGCATGTTTTCCATTCCGTAGAAACTGGGCAAAAGCTAGAATTAACTTTACCAACATCACATATCAACTTCGTTAGTATTTCCCCATTCTCACGGTTATATTTTAACTCCAGTAATAATTAAATAAAAACATCATACCTGGAAAAAGGGGGAGAAAGATCACAGTCGTGATACTGGTTATGTTTTCTCATCAGAATCTTTATGAGGAATGAGAAAAGACCGCTCTAGATCTCCCTCTAGTCTATGGGCGAAGGCATAAGCAATCGATCCCAATTAAATTAAGGCTTCCTGCTAGATTATCGATATAAGAAAATAAAATGGGGATTTAAACTTTTCTAAACCCAGCAATAAGTTACGTTGCTTCGTCATGAATTCTTACGATTTTACCGAACTCGAGTGAACTTTTACCAGGTTCTCTTGCGAGTTATCTTATTGTTTCCTATTATGGTTTTAAACTTGCATTCACTATGAATTTACATGTTCCTAGAACAGTTTTATTCTTTACAACCGATTCATATGAGAGCATTATTTTAACTTGGCACATAGGCCTATGTCAATCTTGTGAGAGCAAAATAAAAATAAACAAAATGTTAAATTAAAAATCTCAATATCTTGCATGCAAACGATACTATCCCTTTAATGCTGCACGCTTTAATTTAGCTGCGCTTAAAGGGATAGTTCGGAATTTTGGACATAATGTCTCATTTACGACTTACCCATGATGTAGTTGATTGATGGAAACCATTTTCAGATAATTCCATGCTGTCCCTTCTTTTGGACGTACACACATTGCTAATGCTAGCGCAACTCAAAGGAAACTAGTAGCATCCACTACCAAACGCAATTAAACACTCCACAGTGCACCCAAAGCAAATAAAATACGACGACAGTGATTTCAGTGATTATACCATCATTTTTTGAAGTCAAACTATCATTGAATCCTTTACTTTGTGCTGACCTACAGTTGAGGACAAAATTATTAGCCCCCCTATGAAATTTGAAGTTTCTTCAAGATTTTCCCAAGTACTTTTTTAACAGAGCAAGGAATTTTCAACATAGCATTTCTGAACATACTAGTTTTCTTTAGAAGGCACAAATTATTTATATTTGCACAACAAAACAGAATTATTTAAGAAAATACTAAAATGACCAGGGACATTATTATTAGCCCCCTTTAAGAAATGACCATTTATTAAGTCATTGCACAAACCACTTTTGTGCAATGATGTGCTTTAACTTCACAGGTGATGTGCTTAAAGGTGATCAGGTGAATCAGGTGATTTCACTCAACAATTAAGTTAAAACATGGTATAAAAGCCTCAGTATGGGTCATTGAGCTGTCAGTTGAGAAAGCACCATGCCGAAAACTAAAGAAATCAGTTTGGACTTGAGAAAAATAATTATTGATGCACACAAAGCAGGAGAAGGATATACAAAGCTATCCAAGCGTTTCCAAGTGTCAAGAACTGGAGTGAGAAGTGTCATCCAGAAATTCAAAGACAGCCACACAGTACAGAACAAGCCTGGCAGAGGTAGGAAGCGAAAGATTTCAAAGACCCTGGAAAGAAAACTAGTGAGAGATGTGTCTAAAGACCCCAGAACAACTGCCAAGACACTGGTGAATGACTTGGCCACATCAGGAATCGTAGTCTCTAAGAAGACAATCACTAGAGCTCTGCACAGGAATGGACTGCGAGGTTGCAGACCAAGAAAAACTCCACTTTTGAAGAAGAGACACCTTCAAGCCAGACTTAAGTATGCTCAGGACAACCTGGAGAAAGATTATGCATACTGGAAGCGTGTCCTATGGTCTGATGAGACTAAACTAGAGCTCTTTGGCCATAGAGACACTGCTTATGTTTGGAGAAAAAAGGGAGAGGCATATAACCCAAAGAACACCGTCCCCACAGTGAAACACGGTGGTGGGAGTATTATGCTGTGGGGATGCTTCAGTGCATGTGGAACTGGAAATCTTGTCAAGGTGGAAGGAATCATGAACAAAGAAAGATATGTGGAGATTTTGAAAGAAAACCTTAAGCAGTCAGCAGTAAAACTGGGTCTGGGTCGTCGCTTCATCTTTCAACATGACAACGATCCAAAACATACGTCTCTCTTGGTGAAGAACTATCTCCAGAAGACCAAAGTGAATGTAATTGAGTGGCCTGCACAAAGCCCTGACTTAAATCCCATTGAAAATATGTGGGGTGACCTAAAGAAGAACGTCCATGCCAGAAGGCCATCAAATCTGGAGGAGCTTGAGAGATTTGCCAAAGAAGAATGGGCTGGGATTCCTCAAAAGAAGTGTCAGAGACTTGTTGAAAACTACAACAAACGACTGCAGGCTGTTATCCAGCAAAAAGGATACACAATTGACTATTAGGATTCGGGGGGCTAATAATTTTGACCCTGGTAGTTTTTGTTTTTTGTGGAATATTTTAATTTCTGTGTGCAAACTAAAATAATGTAAGCATCCAAAATAAAACTAGGATGTCTAAAAAAGCTGTGTTAAAAATGTGTTGCTCTGTTTAAAAGCACTTGGGAAATACTTTTAAAACAATGACATTTTTGTAGGGGGGCTAATAATTTTGTCCTCAACTGTATATTCTCTGTGGAAGTACGGCGGCGGAGCTAGCTGTAGATTAGCCAGGGTATCTGCCTGTAGACTATCTGCTGTACTCCACAGTTGCAGACACAATCCGTTTTGACGTAAAGTTACATATTTGGTAGACAACAAGTCAGCTAAACACAAACATGCTACAGAATAACACAGCATATACAAGCAAGCACACTGGCTACCAATTTGCAGGAAAAGTTTGACCACTTCCATGACTTCCCAATCGTGGCAACTAGCTAGCTAAATTGAATAGATAGATCACGCATGCAATCATTTATTAGTTACCTGCTCGTCAGTTGTTTTCGGTGCATGAAGAAAAACAGGTGATGGCACAGCAGTCTCCTTCAGTAGAGGGTGTCCCGACCGTCCTTTTTTGATTTTCACATAGCCATACTCCGTGAAATGGTCACCACACACTTAACTTTTTTAGAGTCTCAATTGGTGTGTTGACATCCATGCGAGCAGCAAGAAGCCACAGATGTTTTCTTTGTTGATCTTCCACTGGAAATCGGTGAAAACTTTGTGGTACCCATTTTTTTGCATGATTTGAACAACCTTGAAATACACACCGAAATAGCATCTTACCTGCATGTTAGCTAACAATACTACTAGTCTGATTCTTTCACACGCGCGATATTGTTGTTGGCCGGCACTACATACGGCGGCAGAGCTATACTTTACGTTACCTACTCACGTAAAGTATCGCCCCGCCGCCGTACTTCCACTGAGAATTTAGGTGAGCACAAAGTAAAGGATTCAACGATAGTTTGACTTAAAAAATGATGGTATAATCACTGAAAATAACCCTGATAGACTGTAGTCGTTGTCATGGTTTTAACCCTTTTTGCCTATGCGGTCGTTCTCCTTGGTGGCCACGCGAGGGCGCTGCTCTTTTGGTGGATGCTTGCTCCGCCCTGCTTAGATTGCAGAGCTGCTGTTAGCGTCAACACCTGTGCGTGGTCACCTTGAGAGATATATAAGCCTACCGTTTCCTTCGTTCGGGGCTTCGAGATTGTTTGTTTATTGTTTTGTACTGTGGTGTATTGTTGGCTGTGAGTGATTCGTACCATTTGGGCTACTCGCCTATTTTAACGTCTCCTTGTTGAGGCAGGGCTTATTTCTTGCTGGCTCGTTAGTTACTTATCTCGTAGAAGTATGGGACCGCGGATCTCTGCTCTATTTCGTCTTTTTGTGCTTTTCTCCGTGTATGGAGTTTTGGGCGATTCTGTTCGGAACTGTGGTTCTGTTCGCCCTTCGGTACATGTCTTCCCATAGGGAGACCGGGCGATGTTGTGGACATGTTTGCGTGTGACTGCGAGCCTCAATCTAAGCCTTGGAACATTAATTATCTGTTCCTTCGCCTCGTTACATTTCTCCTTACTGAGAGGCTAGGGCGTGGCTTTCTATTTTAAGCTTAGTCATTCTGCTAGTAAAGCTATGGGACTGCGGTGCTCCGTCGGCTCGCCTGTAAAATGTTTCTCCCTCCTGGGAGATCGGGCGTTTACCCCCTTTATGTTCTGCATGTGACTGCTAGCTTATGGAAGTAGCCACGGAACGTTATCTCTGTTCTTTCGCCTCCTTTTAAACAATCGTATCATTTTGCAATATTTGTTGACTGTGTATTTACAGTCAAGCCGGAAGGTCTCCCCACCCCTTTCACCTTCTCCACGTTTTATTACGTTACAGACTTATACTACAATAGATTGAGTTCATTTTTTGCCTCAAACATCTACACACAATAGCAAATAATGACGAAGTGAAAACAGGTTTTTAGAAAATATGCAATTTTATTTTACTAACAAAAATAGGTTATTTAGGGGTTACATATCTGTACACACCCTTAGCCTAATACTTGGTTGCTGCACCTTTGGCAGCGATTACAGCTTCAAGGCATCTTGGGAAAGAAGCTACGAGCTTGGCACACTTGTTTCTGGACATTTTTGCCCATTCCTCTTGGCATATCCTTGCAAGCTCCGTCAGGTTGGATGGGGAGCGTCGGTACACAGCCATTTTCAGCTCTTTCCACAGATGTTCAATTGGATTCAGGTCTGGGCTCTGGCTGGGCCACTCAAGGACATGCACAGACTTTCTCCGAAGCCACTCCTTTGTTCTCTTGGCTGTGTGCTTCGGGTCGTTGTCATGTTGGAAGGTAAACCTTCACCCCAGTCTGAGGTCCAGAGCGCTCTGGAGCAGGTTTTCTTCAAGGATCTCGGTGTACTTAGCTGCATTCATCTTTCCCTCTATCAGGACTAGTCGCCCCGTTCCCGCTGCTGAAAAACATCCCCACATTATGATGCTGCCACCGCCATGCTTCACTGTAGGGATGGTATTAGCCAGGTGATGAGAGGTGCCTGGTTTCCTGCAGATGTGACGCTTGGTATTCAGGCCAAAAAGTTCCATTTTGGTTTCATCAGACCAGAGAATCTTGATTCTCATGGTTTGAGAGTCCTCTAGGTGCCTTTTGGCAAACTCCAAGCGGGCTGTGATGTGCCTTTTACTAAGGAGGGGCTTCCGTCTGTCCACTACCATAAAGGCCTGATTGGTGGAGTGCTGCCTGGATGGTTGATCTTCTGAAAGGTTCTCCCATCTCCACAAGGATACGCTGGAGCTCTGTCAGAGTGACCCTCGGGTTCCTGCTCACCTCCCTGGCCAAGGCCCGTCTTCCCCGATTGCTAAGTTTAGCCGGGCGGCCAGGTCTAGGAAGATTCTTGGTGGTTCCAAATTTCTTCCATTTACGAATGATGGTGGCCACTGTGCTCTTTGGGACCTGTAAAGCTGCAGAGATTTTTCCGTACCCTTCTCCAGATCTATGCCTTGACACAATCCTGTTTCTGAGGTCTGCAGATAATTCCTTTGATCCCATGGCTTGGAGTTTGCTCTGACATGCACTGTCAACTGTGGGACCTTATATAGGCAGGTGTTGGCAATCCCCAATCATGTCCAATCAATTGAATTTATCACAGGTGGACTCCAATTATGTTGTAGATACATCTCAAGCAGTATCAGTGGAAACAAAATGCACCTCAGCTCACTTTTGGGTGTCATATCAAAGGGTGTGCACACTTGTGTACATATCATATTTTACATTTAGATTTTTTATAAATTAGCACAAATGTCTAAAAACCTGTTTTAACTTTGTCATTATGGGCTATTTTGTGTAGAATTTTGAGACAAAAAATTAACTCAATCTATTGTAGAATATGTCTGTAACGTAATAAAACGTGGAGAAGGTGAAAGGGGTGGGGAGACTTTCCGGCTTGACTGTATTTGTGCCTTTACGCTACTCGTCCGTTCTTATGTGTC
Organism: Synaphobranchus kaupii; assembly: GCA_029718625.1. NCBI lineage: Eukaryota > Metazoa > Chordata > Actinopteri > Anguilliformes > Synaphobranchidae > Synaphobranchus > Synaphobranchus kaupii. The sequence goes on along the minus strand of CM056381.1, from coordinate 32,992,265 downwards.
TCGTTACCGAGACAGGGCGCGTATTATTTCTGGCTATTCAGAGACCTGTCCTTGCGCTTCTACTTATGGGCGTGTGACAGTGAGTCGGTTGGTAGCGTCTGTAGGCGTGTTCGTTGTATTGTCTCCTCCCTTATCTGCGGGGTTTCCCGCCTTAGTGGCCCTAGGGCTTAAAGAATCCCCTTGCTGCATTTGGCTCCTCCTACCTCACACGTCACGCCCCTTTACAGTCGTATTTTATTTGCTTTGGGTGCACTGTGGAGGGTTTAAGTGCGTTTGGTAGTGGATGCTACTAGTTTCCTTAGAGTTGCGCTAGCATTAGCACTGAAAATGAAAATGGTTTCCATCAATCAACTACATCATGGGTAAGTCATAATTGAGACATTATGATACGTCATCAAGGGTCTGACGTATCAAACAAGCCTTAAACCATCACTTGAAGGGTTGTTTCTCCTGACAAATTTTCCTATTGAACTCTATGGAAAAATAAGTCAGGAGAAGAAACCCTTCAAGTGATCCATCCATATCTACTGCATATCTGGCAACAGAGTGATGGTTTGAGGCTCGTTTGATACGTCAGACCCTTGATGACTTAGAGCCATTTAGCCAACTATGTGTTCCACACTGTTCCAGTGTAATTTAAAGCTAAATCTAGTCCCACCCCCCAATTCCCATAGAGATCTATTCAAATGCAGAGGTTATAGTATCACTTCTAAGAGTACCTGGAAATAAGATATCAGGAGTCTTTTGATATCCTTTTATACAGTCATGATGGCATCACCTTTTTACCTGTGGAATACCTGTTTACCACATACAGTAAGTTGTTTGAGAGAATGGCAAGAATGTGCAAAGCCGTTATCAAGGCAAAGGGTGGCTACTTTGAAGAATCTAAAATATAAGACTTTTTTTGATTTGTTTAACCCTTTTTTGGTTTTTGCATAATTTAATTTGTGTTATCTCATAGTTTTGATGTCTTTACTATTCCAAAATGTGGAAAACAGTAAAAATAACAGAAAAAAACCTTCTATGAGTAGGTGTGTCCAAACTTTTGACTGGTACTGTATTTGTGCTAGTTGTGTTGTTTGTATTTTTAAACTGTACCGACCATCCGTTCTACCTCCCTATTGCTGCGAATGCGTAATCAATTCCGTCAACCTCGCCATTCCATGAGCCCAAACTTGCAATGCAATTAATAAAACAAAAATATGACGTTTTAATGAACATGTTTTAACTAAGCTTGTCGTGATTGGTTTAACCAGTGGAATACTAAAAGCATATTAAAAGCCATTGAAATGCAGCCGTATCCAAACTTTTTTCTTTTTCTTGAATAAAAAGCTTTTCAGGTGTTCTAGAACTTTGTTGTTACTGCCAGTGTAGAAATGCATCTTGTTGGACTGTTCATTTTACTTTTTTCATTTAGAGTGGTTTTCTCAATAAATCATTAGGCTACTCCTTGAATTTTAGAAAGTATAATAATGTAGGGACAACAGACTACATTTCCATTCATTCCATAGGAAACCCAAAAGACATTTAAAACACGGCCACAGCGTAACGTCCATTTTTACTGATCCAATCATGTCTCTTGGAAATACGAGACACTAAAGGTCATAAAACTAAAACAGATTTCTCCATTGCACCAGCAACACCGCGGCAGCAGCATCAAAGGCCGCGGAGAGAGACGCAAGGAACGGGTTAGCTTGCCTACGGCATCTAACCATAGAACTGAATTAATGCAACTCCGACAGAGGTGTGTTCCAGCCACGGACAAAGACGCAGGCGATAACCAGACGTCGGACAAAGACGCAAACCAGGAGAAAGACCAAAGGAGACGCCCTGGCCATCCACTTCACGGACAAGCCAGCTGTAATAAACTAACCGCAAACTTCAGTAAGGCTGATCAAACATTCCACGCATAGCTTAGGATTTTAGTCTGAATTGTTTATCGGTAATTTGATTGTATCTCGCCTTTGTGCGATAATAGCTGTATAAACTTGTTGCGCTGGTTAGCAAGCTAGCCTGCTGGCCTACCATTTAATTGCTAATGTGGTAGTACTGTTAACTAACCAAAGCAGGCCTCATGGTTTGTCCCTCTATCCTAACACTGACTAACATTCGTGTGATATGATCTCATTTTAGCTTACTGTAGATGGTTAAAAGTATTCCCTGACCGAAGTGCGTGGACTTATTTATAGTAACGTTAGATTTGAGATCAATAACCACCATCGTGCTGCGACACAGTTCTTATTCCACATGATTCCTTTGTTCCCTGAACACACACGTGGCATAGGCCTACACACCGACACACACACACACACACCCATATGGTGTCATGGTTTTTGACCCTTTTTCCCTTGCGGTCGGTTTCTCTGGTAGCCACGTGAGGGCGCTGCCCTTTTAGTGGATGTTTGCTCTGCCCCGTCTTGATTGCGGAGCTTCTCTCAGCATCACACCTGTGCTTGGTTACCTTTGAGCTATTCAAGCCCATGCTTTGTCTGGCATTATTTGCACTGTTTTGTGTGTGGTATTATTTTGCCCGTTGATTGCTTAGCCAGTATGATTAGGTCTAGGTTTTTTAGGAGAACCTTTTCGCTCCAGTGTGTTTTATCGGAGTAATGCGGGACTTGCCTTTGTGGATATATTAGGACTCTTCCCCCCTGGCTCTTTTCTGTCTCCGCTTCCTGGTCTTTCCTTTCTTCCTCTGCCTAGACCTTTTGCCTTTTCTGTGTCTTCCTCCTCTCTCTGTCTGCTTTCTTCTGTGAAAGCGAGAGGAGTCTTTGTTTGTTTGTGGGTGTATTTGTATAGTAATTTCTTACTAAGAGACCGGGCGTTTTGATTGTACTGACAGGCAGGGCTTTATTTATTCTGAGAGGCAGGGCGTGTATTTTCTATTAAGCTCGCGTTAGTCTTTTAGCCGGTAAATGTCCGGTGCAGCTGTCCTGTTTGTCCTTTGGTACCTGTCTCCGTACATGGAGCTTTGGCGATTTTGTTCGGAATTGTATTTCTGTTTCATCCTTCGGTACATGTCTTCCTATAGGGAGACCGGGCGATGTTGTGGACATGTTAGCGTGTGACTGCGAGTCTTTAAAAGTAGCCTTGGAACGTTAGCTCTCTGTTCCTTTCGCCTCCTTGTTACATTCCACTTTACTGAGAGGCTAGGGCGTGTATTTTCTACTAAGCTTGTGTTAGTCATTTTGCTAGTAAAGGTATGGGACGGCGGTTTACCGGCGGCTCACCTGTAAAATGTTTCTCTCTCCTGGGAGATCGGGCGTTTACCCCCCTTTGTTTTCTGTGTGTGACTACGAGCTTATGGAAGTAGCCATGGAACGTTGGATCTCTTTCCTGTCGCCTCGTTACATTCCTCTTTACCGAGAGGCAGGGCGTTTATTTTCTTCTAATCTCGCGTTAGTCATTTAGCTGGTAAATGTCCGGTGCAGCTGTCCTGTTTGTTCTTCGGTACCTGTCTCCGTACATGGAGCTTTGGCGATTTTGTTCGGAACTGTAGTTCTGTTTCGTCCTTCGGTAAATGTCTTCCTATAGGGAGACGGGGCGATGGACATGTTTGTGTGCAACTGCGAGTCTGAGAGTAGCCTTGGAACGTTAGATCTCTGTTCCTTTCGCCTCCTCGTATACTATCTCATATTATTTTGCAGTGTTTGTTGGCTGTGTGTTTTATTTGTGCCATTATGCTACTCGCCTGTTCTTATGCGTCTCGTTACCGAGGCAGGGCGTTTATTATTTCTGGCTCTTTCTTTAGTCACTTAGCTCGTAGAAGTAAGGGAGCCCAGTGCTTTGTTCTACTAGCCTTGTTTGGTTTTCTTACTGAGGAATCTGACGTTTGCGCTTCTACTCATTGGCGTGTGACAGTGAGCTGGTTAGTAGCTTTGGTACGTGTGTTCCCTGTCTTGTCTCCTTCCCTTAATTACGGGGTTTCCCGTCCTAGTGGCCTTGTGCTTAATGAATCCCCTTGCTGTGGCCCCTCCTACCTCACACGTCACGCCACCATTACAATATGTGCATACACACACATAAATGCTACAATATGCACACAACACAATATATCTATTTAGTAGAATGTAATATTCATGTTTTTGAATATTGGTGTCTGTTTTGATGTTGTATGAACACGAGACCTGAGTCAAACCTAATCATTATAACGAATTACCTTCAACCCTTATGCATTATTAGTTATTAGTGCTTTGATGGAAAATTGAAGTAGTAATTATAATCCATAATAATCAAATGAGACTGATTTAATTTTAACCTAACTTAAGAATAATAAGGGTAAACCTCATTATTCCATAGTTATTGCCTATATTTCTGGCAGCCCATGTAAGAATTTATATATATATACAGAGGCATACTCACATTTATGGTGCCCTGGTGTGAGGATTTATGAATATTTATTAAATTTATGGTGCCCGGGTGAAGACTGGTAAGACGAACATGTTTTAATTGTCTATGACCATTACTATATATGTAAATGTATATGTAAACACCTTGCATGAGTAATACTCCACATGTAGGAATATAGAGGCATGTTCCCTACAATAATAATAATAATAATAATATTACTAAACATAATCATTTAAATATCCAAGTTCATATAGTAAAATAAAAAAGCTAACAAAAAAAGTACAATATGAAATCACAACAGGCAGAAAGGGCTGTTATTGTGGAAATAGTTCCCATTCAAATGTATAATGGAATGGTTTGATGTTTTTATAAAACTGCCTTTTCATTTTGAGTTGATTATTGTACCTCAGATTTTTTCCAGTTCTTATCCAAAATTATTGTTCAGTGTCCCCCAGTTAGGGGGTGGGGGGTTCAAATAGGTTAACAAAAACAACCTTTAACAAAACAAACTGAGGTGAATACTCATAAATTGCAGATATGGGCTGTGTCCGAATCAGAGCCCTGTTCCCTTTCCACTGTCCCCTGTCCACTCAGACCCCTGTCTACTACGTGCTGTGTCCCCTCACATTGCAAGCAGTGTGCGAAAGAAATCCCGCAAAACTCTTTCCAAATTAGTGAGGAAGTAGTTTGTAATATCTTTTTTAATTTTTTAATTTTTATTGAGAATATCAATTAGTTAACATATGACAATTGTTACAAAAGTGTAGACTATGAATGAAGATAGAATTAACAAAAATAAAAAAGTGTATTTCGTAATATGACCCACTCTTGTACCATGGATATGCATATACGCTCTACGTCTTTTACATTTTTACTTCCGAGTTACTTACTGAAATTGTCGGGTGAGTACACAGTTCTGCAGATGAGTGTGCTCCTGAATTCCCTCAACAAAACCCCGGAAATAAGGGGTTCATGCTGGATTGACCCCTGTTAACAGGATTGACCCCTGTATGGTTAGGTAACGCGTTTTATAATGTTAGTAGTGTTGTTGTTGTTGCTGTTGCTGTTGCTGCTGATGGTAGCCTAAGTTAATTAGTAGTTGAAAACTTGAACTGTGATTGTCCAGTTGCTTTCTATCCCTAGCTTAGTATGAGTAGTGCTATTCTTATGGTAATGTTAATAGTTAGTTGACAACTTGAATTGATAGATTGCAGTAACGTTAACAGCTATATATGTATATAACTTTATATATCTATCTAGTGTAACGTTACATTATACGTTACTGTACTGACACATGGAAGGTGATCCCAGCTGCCGTGGTCCAGATCGTCCTCTTGGTTGAGCAATATGGTGCTGCGCATGGTGATGCTAGTTAAACTATTGATAAAATATGAAAATGCATTTTTATGACATTTCTGCATTTTAGTTTTTGACATAACATTCATTTTAGTTTTTGACATAACATTCAAAAATTTATGAGTGCTTGTGCAACATTTCTCACCTCAAAAGAATAACAAAAATGAATATTAAAACCAGCACCGCTAATACCCCATAGCACCTGGATGGCTTCCATTACAAGGCAGAGACCGAATAAATATTGTTTCAGCACGGTAACGTAGGCTAAGTAGTAGGGGTGTGCAGCGATGCCACTATCTGTTTCTGTTTCTGTTCGACCATCAACATTATCTGTATCTGTGGCTGTGTCCGAATCAGAGCCCTACACCCTTTTGAGTACGTATATTTGAGTCCACTTCGTCAAAAAGCTTTTGAGTGGGCAACTTTTTCTCACAAATGGGGGCTCTTAAATAAATATGTGAAAAAAATAAATAAAAATATGAAATGCATTTTCATATTTTATCAATAGTTTAACTAGCATCAGCATGCGCAGCACCATATTGCTGAACCAAGAGGATGATCTGGACCACGGCAGCTGGGATCACCTTCCATGTGTCAGTACAGTAACGTATACTGTAACGTTACGCTAGATAGATATATAAAGTTATATACATATATAGCTGTTAATATTACTGCAATCTTTCTTGTTTCTAGTTCCTGGGCTTTGCTAATTTTATCGCCGCTTTATTCGCAATTACAGCGTAATCGCGGCTCCACTTACCAAACTAACCTCCACTTCTGTCCCATTCCATTGGAGTTCCGAGGCTCAACAGGCATTCAACCTCCTCAAGACCCGGTTCTCCACGGCCCCCCTCCTCTGTCATCCGGACCCCGATCGCCAGTTTGTTGTCGAGGTAGACGCCTCCGACACTGGCGTAGGGGGGGTCCTGTCACAGTTGGCAGCCCAGGACAGTAAATTGCACCCATGCGCCTACTTCTCCCGGAGACTCACCCCGGCGGAGCACAATTATGATGTCGGGGACCGGGAGTTGTTAGCAATCAAGCTCGCATTGGAGGAGTGGCAGCACTGGCTGGAGGGGGCAGGTAAACCATTCCTTGTCCTGACTGACCACCGCAACCTCCTTTACATTAAATCCGCCAAGAGACTCAATTCTCGTCAGGCACACTGGTCCCTATTCTTTGCCCGGTTTAATTTTACAGTCACTTTCCGCCCTGGTTCCCGCAATGTTAAACCGGATGCCCTGTCCCGTGTGTTTTCCCCCCATGCCAGATCTGCTGATCCGGAGTCCATCATCCCGGCATCATGCGTTGTGGCTGCGGTCTCCTGGGAGATCGAGGGTGTGGTGAAGGCCGCCCAGGCTACCCACCCGGACCCCCGCAATAACCCTAACTCGTGCCTGTTTGTCCCCAATTCCGTCCGCTCCCAGGTCCTCCAGTGGGCCCAGGCCTCCTGTCTGGCCTGCCACCCAGGGATCGCGAGGACGACTGCCCTGGTCAGGAGGAGTTTCTGGTGGCCCACCCTGAAGGGGGATACCCGTGCCTTCGTCCTCGCCTGCCCGGTGTGCGCCAGGAGCAAGGCCTACCACCAGCCCCCCCGCTGCCCTCCTTCGCCCCCTCCCTGTTCCGGGCCGTCCTTAGAGCCACATTGGGGTGGACTTTGTGACCGGTCTGCCCCCGTCGGATGGCAACACTGCCATCCTTACCATCGTGGACCGGTTCTCCAAGGCGGCCCACTTCGTCCCCCTGGCCAAACTCCCATCTGCGTTGGAGACAGCGGAGCTCCTGGTGTTGCACGTGGTGAGGCTGCACAGGATCCCCTCTGTCATCTCAGACCGTGGGCCCCAGTTCTCCTCCCGGGTCTGGAGGGCGTTTTGCGCGGCCCTGGGCGCCTCAGCCAGTCTGTTGTCTAGGTACCACCCCCAGTCTAACGGTCAGACGGAGTGGACGAATCAGGACCTGGGAGCTGCCCTGCGGTGCGTGTCAGCTCGCAACCCCTCCTCCTGGAGTCGGTTCCTGCCGTGGGTGGAGTATGCCCACAACTCCCTGAGGAGCACTGCCACTGGGATGTCCCCGTTTGAGTGCTCCTTGGGGTACCAGCCACTCCTGTTTCCAGTCCAGGAGGAGGAGGTTGCCGTTCCATCTGTACGGTCCCACCTCCTCAGATGCAAACGTGTGTGGAGGCTGACACGCACCGCACTCCTCCGCACCACCTCCCGTACCCGACGCCTGGCGGACCGTCATCGGACCGCAGCCCTGCAGTACACTCCCGGACAGCAGGTCTGGCTGTCCACCTCCACCGTCCCACTCCAATCCACTTCTAAGAAGCTACAGCCCCGGTTCATTGGTCCCTTCCCCATCCTCAGTATCATCAACCCCGTCACGGTCAAGCTCCAACTCCCCGCCTCACTTAAAATCCATCCCACCTTCCACGTCAGTCAGGTCAAGCCTGTCGCCTCCAGCCCCCTCGGTGCTCCCGTTGACGCCCCCCCACTCCCCCGGATGATTGACGACAACCCGGCCTACACGGTAAGACGTGTCCTGGACATCCGCCGTAGGGGCCGGGGTTTCCAATACCTTGTGGACTGGGAGGGGTACGGTCCTGAAGAGCGGTCCTGGCTGCATAAGAGCCTCATTCTTGATCCCTCCCTCATCCGCCAGTTTCACAGACGTCACCTCCGGAGGTTCGATCCAGGGTGAACGCCAGGAGGCGTTTGTTGGGTGGGGGGGGTACTGTGATGCTCTCACTCCCATTCCTTTGTGTCCCGTGTTTTACCTGTTTCCTCTCATATCGTGTTTGTTTGTATTCCTGATTGTTTCCCCCGTGCTGCAGGCTGGGCGTGGTTTTCCCTTTCGTATCACTCTGTTCCACTGCTCTGTGTCCGCCTATCCCTTTCCTTCTCTCCGCATGCATTCTGCACACTCTGTGCTCCGTTATTCACTCATGCATACATTCACATGCTGCACTTAATTGATACCTATTAACTCTTGTATTTAGTCACCTGGTGTTCTTTGTCCTGTGCCAGTTCGTTAAGTCTCTTTGTAGTAATACCCTGGTCTTGTCTCGTTTTGATACTCTGTATCTGGTCATCCTGCCTGCTAGAATCTCTAGTTTGAATCGGCATTAACTCGCTATTTCCAGTCTTGTCCAGCTTTAATTAGCTCTCGCCAGGAACAGCGTCAACACGCTGTTCATTCTGTCCTTATCTGGTTTCTGTCTTGTCTGTCTCTCTCCCTATGCTTCAGGAGGAAGTTGTGTCGAAGCAATAAATTATTGGAATTCTTTGGGTGTTGAGTCGTGCATTTGGGTCCAGTTCATACTCGGAACCGTAACATGTGCCCTTGCACCGTATTGACATCACTTCCGATTTAGTGTCCGGTAATGTAGTGGTAGGAGTGCGTCTCTTATTACCGGTAGAAGGTGTAACCTTCGTATTAGGTAATGACTTAGCAGGTGGTGCCATTTGGAAAGGGGTGGATAGGCCTTTGGAGATTGTATCTGTGCCAGTTCCACCCTTGAACTCTGATGTGTGTGCTCAGAAGTTCCCAGATGTTTTTCCTGCCTGCGCTGTAACTCGCGCTATGACTCACCAACGTAAGGGGCACTCTGCTTCTTGTGTACCCAAGATTGAATCGTCTAACAGTTTGGATTCCAGTGACCAGTTAGAGCTCAGTGAGATATTTATTGCAGATCCAGATATAAGCGATCCACCTCAGGTCTTCTTAACTGACTCTGCAAAAGTTTCTCGCTCTGTGCAGAAGGTGTGGACAAGCGTGACTGACAGCTTCTCAAGAGGAAATGGTGGCAGCCCAAAAAGCTGATCCTGATTTATCTTCCTTTTTTGAGAAGTTAGTTCCAGATAGTGAGTTGAATATTGCACCCCATAGTTATTTTATTCAGGATAAAATGTTAATGAGAAAATGGACATCTAATAAAATGTCTGCTGCTGGAGTTGTATACCAGGTAGTTGTTCCTTTGTCTTATAAGCAGAAACCTTTGAGTATTTCCCAGGACGTTGTTGCAAAACACTTGGGGGTAAACAAGACGTATGACCGCGTTCTTCGTCAGTTTTTCTGGCCAGGATTGAAGAAGGATGTAGTTCTGTATTGTAAAACCTGTCACGTCTGCCAGCTCGCTGGTAAACCGAATCAAGTAATTCCACATGCTCCTTTGTATCCAATTCCAGTCATTGGTAAACCATTTGAACGCCTAGTTGTGGATTGTGTTGGTCCTCTACCTCGGTCAAAAGCTGGATATACATATTGCTCACGATTGTGTGTCAAGCTACACGGTATCCAGATGCTATATAAAGCAGCATTGAAAGCTCTAACCCACTTTGTTTCGGTTTTTGATTTTCCTCAAATCATTAAAACCGACCAAGGAACTAATTTTATGTCTCGTATTTTTAAGCAGGTTCTTCGCCAGCTTGGCATACAGCATGTGGTATTGAGTGCTTACCACCCTGGAAGTCAGTGCGTGCTTGAACGTTTCCATCAAACACTAAAGTCCATGCTGCGTACTTACTGTCTTGAGCTGGACAAAGAGTGGGAGGAAGGACTTCCCTGGTTGCTTATGGCTGTTTGTGAGGTTGCGCAGGAGAGTACTGGTTTCGGTCCTAATGAGTTGGTGTTCGAGGGCCCTTGGGGCAGTTTAGAGATCAGTTGCATTCTGAAACTCCTCCAGTTAATCTGCTAACCTATGTAAATGATTTCCGCCTTAGGTTACATAGGGCTTGTGAGTTGGCTAGGAAAAAACTGGAAGGCTTGCAGAAAAAAATTAAATGTTGGTATGACCGTAACGCTCAAATCCGCTCCTTTAACCTATGATATCAGGTTTTAGTTTTGTTGCCTATTGTTGGTTCAGCCTTGCAGGCTAGGTTTAATGGTCCTTATGTGGTTGAGCGTAAGGTTTCTGACCTGAACTACCTAGTTGTTACTCCTGATAGGAGAAATCGTGTTCAGCTCTGCCACATTAATATGTTGAAGCCTTATCATGCTCGCCCTTCAGGTTTGCTCTCTGCAGAGCCCAAGGCTAAAAAAGATGTGATTTCTGGTCCACTCCAGCCTGTTGCTTTGTCTCCAGTGCTGACCACTTATGTGGCTGACAACTCTGCTGTTTCTCCTTTGTCTCTTACGATGACAGATTTGGGAGGGTAAGATTGCACTTTGCCCTCTGAGAATGTTTTTAGGGGTAGGTAAAAAAAACTCTGAATTCTTAGAATATTCTTAAAATATTGAACAAGTTTTCACATTTGGCCTGTTCCCAGCGTTTAGATATTGTAAGTCTAATTAAATCACATGCTTCTCTTTTTCCTGATGTTCCTTCCCAGACTACGCTGGTAGAGCATGACATCGATGTGGGTGACGCACGCTCTATCAAGCAACATTTTTATCATGTATCTCCCAAGAAAAATGAACACCTGTATAAAGAAATAAAATATATGCTTGAAAATAATATTGCACAGCCTAGTTTTTCTAGCTGGTCTAGTCCTTGCTTCTTGATTGCCAAGCCAGATGGTTCTTATCGGTTTTGCACGGATTATCAATGTGTCAATGCTGTGACTAGGCCTGACTGTTGCCCTCTTCCCAGAATGGAAGACTGCATAGACAGTGTTGGGCCAGCCCAATTTGTTAGCAAGTTTGATTTACTCAAGGGGTACTGGCATGTTCCCTTAACCGATCGAGCAAAAGACGTTTCTGCCTTTGTTACTCCCCAGGGTTTATTTTCCTATTCCGTCATGCTTTTGGTATGTGTAATGCCCCCGCAACGTTTCAAAGGCTCATGAATTTTGTATTGTCTGGTCTTGATGGGTGCGCAGCATATTTAGATGATGTAATTGTGTTTAGTGACACCTGGTCCCAGCATTTGGATCGAATTAAAGCACTGTTTGCCCGCCTAGTGGAAGCCAACCTTACAGTTAACCTGGCTAAATGTGAGTTTGCCCAAGCCACTGTCACCTATCTGGGGAAAATTGTTAGCCATGGTGAGGTCCGGCCATTGCGTGCAAAAGTTGAGGCTATTGACCGTTTTCCCGTACCAACTACCAAGAAGGAGGTGATGAGATTTTTTGGCATGTCTGGTTATTATCGTGGATTCTGCCAAAATTTATCCACAGTAGTTTCTCCTTTAACTGACCTCCTTGGCCTTAAGGTCCAATTTTTTTGGTCTCCTGCTTGTCAGGAGGCATTTGAAAAGGTGAAAGCCCTGCTGTGCTGTGCTCCGGTTTTATCTGCCCCGAGCTTTGACCGAGCTTTTAAACTAGCCGTGGATACTAGTGGCGTTGGTGCCGGTGCTGTGCTTATACAAGAAGATGAGTAGCACATTGAACATCCTGTTAGTTATTTTTCTCGTAAATTCAACAAACACCAACGTAACTACTCCACGATTGAGAAGGAGGCTATGGCTCTGGTGTGGGCAGTGCAGCATTTTGATGTGTATGTTGGCTCAGTGATGCATCCGGTAATTACTTTTACAGACCATAATCCTTTGGTTTTTCTTCATCAGATGCGGAACAAAAATCAGCGCCTCATGCGCTGGAGTTTATATCTACAGGGATATAGCCTACAATTTCGACACCTTCGGGGCAAGGACAATGTGGTAGCAGACGCATTGTCCCGCGGATGTGCCGGCCTGGCGGGGGTCACGTGAGACCCTGGGCCGTATTGTCTTTTGGGGACTGGTGTCCCCAGCTGGTGGTAGGGGTGTTGCGCCCCTTCGCCAGGAGGGGGGTTAGGTGTGTCTCACCTCTTCTAATTGTTTTCAGGAGATGGAGAGCACCTGTGTGGGGGCCTATTTAGGATGCGCTGGTCCGCTGCTTCGGCCTCTCTCCTTCACACCTGGACCACATCGCCCTGCCTGGGATGCCTGATTCCGGCTGTTGGACTGGAGATTGTTGTATGTGGCTGTGGCGGGCCCTACTATAAATTATAACTCTTTTGATAAACCTGTTGTTTCCGATTATGTTGGGTACTACACCGAGTACGTAACAGCCCACAACACTCTGCGCTGCTCATCCACCGGCATGTCCCCATTTGAGTGCCAGTACGGGTACATGTTGCCGCTGTTCCCGGAGCAGGAGGTGCGAGTCCCGCCTACTCCACGATTCATTCAGCGGACTACGCAGTCCGGTGCCTATACTCCGTTCGGGCGAGGGGGTCTGGCTGTCCTCAAGGGACCTCCTCTGCAAGTGGAGTTTCACAAGCTGGCACCGTGGTATGTGGGTCTCTTTAAGGTCATGCGGTGGTTCAAACCCGTCACGTGCTATCACTTACTCCCCCGGTCCATGATAATAAACCCCAAATTTCACGTGTCCTGCCTCCGACCGGTGGTCATTAGTACCCTGGCACCCATCACAAGGCCTCCACCCGCCCCTCGCATTATCCACCTACACAGTCTGCCGGCTCCTGGACTCCCGCCGGGTCCACGGGCTCTGCAGTACCTGGTGGACTGGGAGGGTTACGGCCCGGAATAACGCTCCTGGGTCCCGGCTCGGGACATCCTGGACCCCTCACTGGTCCAGGACTTCCATCGTCATCACCCAGCACATCCTGGGGGAACGTCAGTTGCCATTCCTGGAAGGGGGGGTCAGGCTTCGCCGGGGCCCTTCCGGCATCGACCAGCAGATGCTGCTAGCACTTCACCCTTGTCTTTCCGTGTCTTGTCAGAGTTAATAGTTTGTCATTATTAGATTATTGGTTCTCAGGTTAGTCTGCACATGTTTAGTTCATTTAGGTAATTATCTGCATGTGTGTCCCTGTGTATATATGTTCCCCAATCCCATTGTGTTTTGCTGAGTCTTTGTCTAAACCTCCCTTGTTAGACTTTCAGTTCCTCACATTGCTGAGCATTTTTCCTAGTGTTTTCTGTTTTTGTATCTCTAGTTTTTGTATTTTTCCCCTGTGCCTTTTGCCTCCTGTGTTTCTCCTTGTATTTTTGCCTGATTATTTTCAGTAACAAACTTTTGATTTTTCGCACTACTTTTGTCTCCTGTATTTTTTCTGCACTTGGGTCCACCTGCCTGAGCCTGAGCCCTGACAGAGATGACACTCTGATTTGTTTATTGCATGTTACGCCAAAGACACCTATAATGAATTAAGATGTTAAATTCAGCCCATTTGCACTTGGTGCCTTATTTTGCACTGAGAATATGTGCCCTCTAACTAGCAAAAGTGGAGTTGGACATGCCCTAAGTGCACTTAAGCCATGCTTTTTAGCCCATGTGCTAAGATATTCGAGATAGAGCCCAGTCATAACAGTAGCTGTTGTGTTTTTTTTCCAGTCTGACATACCCATTGTATATTAGAGAGGAACTTGGAACCTGCATGTCCTGACAGAATTGAGTAATAAACTGTAGAACTGATGCTTATTCACTGATGCTTAGTCATTACAGCTTACTTGCATGGGTCTCAAGAATGATCTGTGTGATGTAGCGTGTCTGTTATCCACGTACTGTAAACTACAGGAGTAGTAGTGGCAGTAGTAGCAATAGTAGTAATGATAATTGTAGTAGTCGTGGTAGGGGCAGCAGCTGCGGAACAGTAGGTATCGTGGTTCAGAAAACAGCTGCTTTCCATGGTCCTGAATTGGCTTGACTCATCAATGACAAGGGGCCACTGATCACTGATCTGTGCATAAGTATAAATCAGTTTGTATCATAAAATTTCTGATGGTTTTCTGTCAATTTTGAGTACCCATTTGTGTTCACCAGTCTCATTGCTGCAACCCTTACTATCAGTTTGGGATATTGCAGACAAATACACTCTCTATTCTGAAAGGCATGTCAAGCCGCTGCATCTCTTTAATCATTAGCCCCCAAGTTGAGGTAGAACAGCCTTGAAAAGGAGAAAGAAACTTCATGCACAGTACAGGCAAGCAGACTGTGAGTGCCTGACTGACCAGTGGAGGTTGCTTTCGATGAATGAGACAGTTATCCTCTTTGGGAAAGGCTTAGGCCAATTATCTATTACCCTGTGAGGCTGCTGGCCCAGATTCTGTGAGGGTTGTGTTAAGGTTCAGAGAACCAGACGCGACCGATAAGGATTCTAAAAGCGTATCTAAAAAGATATGCCACACCAGAGGAGAAGAAAACAAAAGAACGGGAGCAAAACTTCCCTAGCACAAGCCAAATCAAAGCAACCTCAAAAGGAGGCAAGTCTCGATAAACAGCGAGAATGAATAACAAAAGAACCTCACGCACTAAATAATTAGGCGTAACAGGAGGTAAAGAAACAAAGCAAAACTCGAAAAAACGAGTGAAGGAAAAGAACAGAAAAGAAAACCTGTTAACCAGAGCTCTTGTGGCAAAAGAGCTGACACAAAAGGTAACAGGTAACAAGAATAAACGATAAAGAGAAAGATTGGAAATAAAATAAAAAACCAATCTAATCCTAATTCTCTAACCGGACTTTCTGCCTTTCTTATTTGTACGAACCAGAAATGTAGTGACCGAATTTCCTATACCTTACCGACTTCGTTGTCAACATAGCAAAGACGAAGTGCTGGAATGCGGAAGTCCTGGGCTATTTATAACCGGCAGGAAACCCAAAGCAGGTGTAAGGGATAATTGCCGGGCGAGAAACAAACACTGGGACGGAGGCGGAAAAAATCCGATAGAGCGTCCCGACGACGCCAAAAGGAAAACGAAACGACGAAACAGCAAAGGCTGCTAATAACCGTGACAGATTCAATATTAGACTATGTGGCCCATTCACACAATATAACATTGCCTTAACACCTTAACAGTATCAGCCTACCGGCAGCTCATCATCATTTAATTTCTATCCAAAGTACTTGTGATTTGGCAGAAAATACAACTAAAATGCAAATAACAGCTACATTTGTATGTTTAATTAATATATGAAAGACTACAAATCTATTAAAACAGGCAGTATTAATTTTGAATTTGTTTTACTCTGTGATGGCATGTAATTATCTTCTGCATAAAATAATTACCATTATTCCTAGATGTACTAATGACTAAATACTGCTTACACAATCAATAAGAGATGCTAATGATCTCCTTTACACAGGGAAAGCATAGGTGTAAGAATGTTGACTGCATAATGAATCAGCTGCAAAAAAATATAAATATTCAGATTCAACTGGAGCCTTAATAAGGCTTGCAAATTTGGAATTACAGTTTATTAGTTATTATTTACTGGATTAGGCATTTGGTGATTTGGTTGTCCTCAGAGGATGTCTGTGAAATATTATTTAAAGTATTTGCCACACCTCTGGGCTTTCTGTATCTTCAGACCTGTTTAAAAATCACAATACAATTCAAATACATAACCATCTATCTGATGGCACCCTTTTCAGAGGGGTAAAGGGGAGCAGACTCAATGGGGTAAACATCTCTGTCCCAGAGTTATTTATACATCTTATCATGTCCAAAAAAAAGAAAAAAATACAGCTTCAAAAATGCACCTTGAAATCGTAGATCCCCAAAACATATATTTTGAATAATAATGTGAAAATAATATGCATGACATCGATTTTCATATGTCAGTTATGTCATATTATGTCAGTTAATGATATAGTGGTGTGTATGTATTTCAGAATGTATAATAATATTACATCCTACAAAATATATTCTGCAAGATATCGGACTGCTTATGTCTAAATGGGCCCAAGTCCTATATTTGTATATATAGTATAGTTTTAAATGTGTTAAAGCTAGCTAGCATAAAGTAACATGCATATTGTAGAATTTGTTAGATTATAATTCCATATTGTTTATCATATATGAATATGTTAGCTTGCATATTTTCTCATGGCAGTAGACTCCCAAGTTCCACCGTATTTTAGCATCAAAAATCAAATGTGCTTAAAGAAGCCTTGCAAGTACAATAAGAAGAGTGATTCAATTGAGGAAATTATTTCATAATATTGAAATGAAAAAAATAAGGAAATGCATGAACATGACTGAGGATCATGACATGATCAAGAGGAACTGAAGGGTACAACTGCATTTGAAAGATTTTCAGATCTGTATCTTATACCAGAATATTACTGCATTTCAAATTCTGGTATATCACTGCACTGATATGTAGTATTTTATTTTCATCTGCATAACAACATTAGGATTTAATGGGAACCTAGAATAACTTGAAAACCCACCCCCGCATACTGCCGTAAACAGTGTTTGGGCAAAATATGATTTTTTAAAAATCATTCATCATTGCCATAAAGTGGTTAATTATGCACTTAAAATGTCAAAGAGGTGGTAATTGGAAAGCAGCACTTTAGAGTGACTGGAAATTTGAAGCATACCCCCCCTTCAAAAAAAGAAAATAAATAAGAATAAGAAATCCATTTTAAAAAGCTTAGTCTTGCCTTCTTTTCAAAAACAGCAACAACAACTTGTTTGACTACACAAACTTAATAATGGAAGTTAAAAAAGTACTATCCAAACGTCCGTCAAACAAAGTTGATGGAGTAAGAAAATAGAAATATACACATTCAATGAAAATAATAAATTTCAACAATAACAACCCTTTACCACTAACCATATTATATAAAATGATTTAGCTATCCAAGAAAATCTATGACTTGAAATTATTTCCAGTAATGTTCTGTAAAGTTTGTTTTCCCACAATTTAGATAATTATATGGAGTGTATCTTACATAAAATTTTCATAGATAATATATAGTGCATGTGGTATAATCATTACTTTGCAGGCTAGGAATGCCTTCTATTTATCTGGAACCATGACAGCTGGACACATAGGAAGTATGACAAAAGTGAGTTAGAAATGTTGCATACTCTTCCTATTTTTAATGATAAATGAAGTTACTTGTTTTGTCTGTGCTCTTTCTAGACACTGGCTGGTTTAATTGCTAATTGTTAACTCGGAATGAATACATTTGCATATTAATTAGCTCTCCATTTGCATTTTTAATTTGCTGCCTTCAAAGGGTGGGAGATAAAAGGTCGTGCTATTTTAAATAATTTATGCTTTATTGCTGAAAAGATTCTGGAAGGAAGTATGCAGCTGGTTTCAAACCCCTGAGAGCTTTGACTGTGTAAAGCATTCCGAAAATTATTTCCACAAATCTAATTAAATTGAAAGATAGAATAAAAGAAACAAAGTAGAAAAAAAACCTCAGCCACCCTGAACTGAGAGCGCTCAAGAGAGAGTCACCAGGATTTGAGAGCATAGATTCTCCAGAGATTAGTTCTTTTGAAGTGAAATTTACAGACTGTGTTCTTTTGTCTGAGAGGAAATCATTTATTTTTTAACACGTAGTTTTGTCCCATCTGACACTCAAATAATGTTCCCCGTTAGTCTTATAATTCTTTCAATTGTTCAGCTCAAAAGTTCTTTGCCGAGTTCCACAAGTTCAGTCAAAACAGAACACTGCAGAAACTTAAAAGGGATATGGCTTCAAATTACCCCTATGGCAATTCTACGACAAAATTCGAACACAAAATGTTTTATTGAAGTTAATTCCATAATAAGGCTGCCAGGTCTGCCATCGAGGTTCGTGCAGGTGACAGATGTGTCAGGCCCTTGTGACATCTGGCTTTAAGGCCCTTCCAGTGGAACAGCAGAGGAGATTATGATGGAGGATTTCAAATCCGTTTGCACGGTGCTGCAAATACCCCAAATTCCCTTTATGAACACTTATGATAATCAACAATAAACCTCTATCATCTGACGCGAATCTCAGAGCGATCTGGTTTCTTCCCAAGGGCAAGGGTTTAGTAGAGGGGGAGAGGAGATGTTACAGGCAAATACTATATGTCCAACTGTGTCCTACAGAGTATTTTTCAGCAAGACGATTATATTTTTTGCTTTAGTAAGAGAACAGCAGGAGTCTGGCCTGGACTCAATCAACTTTGTGTCTTCACCTTTGAATTTTAAATAAATGCACATATTTTTCATGAAGACGGTTTGGCAAGTTCAAGCAAGCAGAGATCTTGGAGATCTCCAAAGTATGACTGTGAAGAAAACACAAGGGATTGCATGAATTTGTCAAGTCAAGGTTAAGGACAAATGCTGATTAAATCCAAGCCACTATCTCTGATCTCTGTTTTACAGTTAGCTGATTCCAACCAAGCCTCAGCCATAGACAATCCTTTCTCTGTGGGGGACTTGGCCGAAAATTAGGGAAACTTCTGAATGTAACCAGAACAAAAGTGTGTCTTTCCAGACAACATGGCTGCCTCCTGATTAAGACAGCCCATTTTGGCTGTAAACAAACAATCACAATCACCCAAACAATCTGTCTGCAGGTGACTGGGTGAATTGCCTTTTTCTCTAAGAGATTTTCAGAGATCAGACAGGAATCCAAAATTGAATGAGGACATTACAGGGTTGGGACAATCCTATGATCAGAATGAGACATTACACACTGGAAAGATTAAGATTCAATTTTTTTTAAAGATTAAGATTAATGCAGTCATATGGCTTTTTACACAAAACAGCACAAACAAAGAGATGCCTGACTTCGTATGGGTAAGAAGATCTATAAAATTGGTATTGTGTGTAAATAAAATAATACACGTTCCTTTGAATGGCAAATCATTACATTACATTACATTACATTACAGGCATTTAGCAGACGCTCTTATCCAGAGCGACTGACACAACTTTTTAGCATTTTTTACATATTATCCATTTATAGAGCTGGATATATACTGAAGCGATTCAGGTTAAGTAGCTTGCTCAAGGGCAGCGTCCTACCTGGGAATCAAACCTGCAACCTTTTGGTTACAAGGCCAGTTCCTTAACCATTATACTACACTGCAAAGTCAAAGTGCACAGCTTAACAACACTCTCTAAAAAGGTTTTATTCATCTGAGCAATTAATAATCACATTGGGAACAAACCTCCAACTATATAACTGGGCTATAGAGAGAGCAGCAATTAACAGGTGGAGATTGGGAATAATTATAAAAATGTTAGTGTCGTCAGTTGTCCTGGAAATAGAGCTACTAATTTGGTAGAATTTGTTTTGCTGTGACCAGTGAGGGAAACTTTGCTTTATTTTTCCTTCTTTATTCAAGAATGGGAGAAGGACTGTCCTCAAAAAGTGTAGCACTTGAACAACTCTCATATCATCAGGGACCCATCCAGGGGAATGTTGTTGGAATCATTATCCTCATTAAAAATGATAATGTAGCTCTATGTACTGTAAATGCCTAATACCTCAACAACTGAAAAAGTAAACCCCAAGTAACTAAACAATAATGCTGCATTAGCAAATGTAAAAAGTGCATTTTCAGGGAAAACACTGGTAACAAAGATATCCCGACGGCCTTTATGAAGCATATACACTGCCTGGCCAAAAAAAAAGTCGCAGTTGCACCAGTCATGCATAGTGCCCACTGTACAAGCCTCTGGAGGCAGTGTTATGATCTACAGTGGAGGCAGTGTTATGATCAATGAAATACAAATGAGTTCAAACAAGGAGGAAAAGGAGAAAAGGATAACAAAGGTTACAGCCTCAAAGAGGACTGAAAGAAAACTGAGGAAAGCTGTAATAGGTGCGACCACTGAGCTAAAATTGCGTATGAAACACTGGTAAAAATGTGTGAATCCTAGAAAGCGTTGCACCTGTTTCACCGATTCTGGGGTAGGCCAGTTTATGACTGTTGAAACCTTCTCGGGGCCCATTTGGATCTTTCCTTTCATCACTATAAACCCCAGGAAGGAAACAGTCAGAATGGAAGGCACACTTCTCACCCTTGACATATAATTGAGCTTTGAGAAACGGTTTTAATACATGTCTGACATGGCCAATGTGTTCAGAGAGATTAGTGGAAAAAATTTAAATATCGTCCAAATAGACAAATACAAATTTCTCCAACTTCTCCCTGAGCATGTCATTCACTAGCGCGTGAAAGACAGAGGGGGCGCTGGTGAGCCCGAAAGGCATGACGAGGTACTCATAGTGTCCGCTATGGGTATTAAACGCTGTCTTCCACTCATCTCCCTCACGCATATGCACTCAATTATAAGTGTTACAAGGTCGAGTTTAGTGAACAGACGCCCCCTGGTTTGAGTGGCAGCCGGTAACGGTTCTTTACTTGATGTTATTCAGTCTTCGATAATCTATGCATGGCCTCAAACCCCCGTCCTTTTTTTCCACAACAAAGAACCCAGCACCAGCCGGTGAAGTAGAGGGTCTAATGAAGCTATCGGCCAGAGCCTCTTCAATGTATTCCCTCATAGCGGCACTTTCAGGAGCCGACAACGAATACAGAGAACCCCTAGGAGGTACTGTGCCAGGATGTACATTAATAGCACAGTCATAGGGTCGATGGGGTGGCAAGGTAGTAGCTTGCTGTTTACTAAATATCTCTGTGAGATCCGCAAAATCGGTGGGTATGTTTGCTGGCAGGGGGAAATCGAGCGCCCCCATCACTCTCGTATTATCTAAACTAGAGGGGGAATGAGGCGTGGATTCCCACACGATTTCAGAATTAGAGAACCCACCCCAAGGAGTATTCCCATTAGCTAGCGAGTCCCAGGCCAAATTCTCCTCTCTGTCCTCTGAGGGAGAAGACCTAACCTGATCAGCCGGGAAATCCACTTCCTCATCGTCACTGATCGAACTAGGCTCAGAATCATACCCACAGCCACCAGAAGTGGGTAATGACGTCAGCCGACAGTGATATGTGCATTGAGGGCCCCATTGAAGGATGGTATTTTTATTCTCGCTCCAACTGTTGTGCGGACTGTGTTGGACTAGCCAGGAATGTCCTAAAACGGTGGCCTGGCCTGCTAATTAACCCGCAGAATCAGGCCAGTCTTCAAAGCAAAAGTAACATGGGGCAGCCTGGTTGCCACATTGTCAGATCTGGCTACAGCCCCCCCTCCCCCACCTGCCTTTCACCTAATGGTATGATCACTGCCTATTGTAAGACTGAAAATTATTGATCTTTTGGGTTGTCAGTCATAAACCCTGGGTTACTGAGCTGGTGGCGACTTCCTTGAGGGTGCACTAAAACAATTCACCAGGTAGCTTAAGAATCTACTGTTCTACCCACAACTTTGTATCTTTTCACACGAGACTTCCAACTCCACTGCCCTACAGCCACAAAGTTGTAAACGACAGCTGGAATGACATTATAGGTCCTAATGACGCCGGCAACCGAGGCCTGTTCTCAGGCCGTAAAAGGCCTGTGAACAAGCACCCTATGTTAAAATATTCTGGACTGAAACAATGCTGTATGTATATGGCATCTTATGTATGTACATGTGAAAACTGGATAATATGATAAATGTGATGGATTAGGATTAATACCAATTTAAATGTGGGGTATGTAAAAGTATAAGAGGGGGCAAAATACATGGGAAGGAACAAAGAATGTGTTTGGAAGGGGGATTGTAGGTTATCAGGGATGCGCTTGCCCACATAAGTATCTGGATCACAGAGTGGCCATCACCTGGACCTCACCTGGTATCTAGATAAATTACAGGTAAAATCATAAGATCACACGCCGTCGTACAAAGTATCTTATTGCTATCACTAGATGGGGGGGAGTACACTGCAGTTTCTCTTCCTGGAGGAGAAGGGGGGTCTCTTAGTGTTTAGATTTTACAGCCCTCTTCCTGGCCAGACCTTATTTGGACAAACAAAGGGAATGGTGGAATATGGAAAGCCTGCCC
Organism: Synaphobranchus kaupii; assembly: GCA_029718625.1. Taxonomy (NCBI): domain Eukaryota; kingdom Metazoa; phylum Chordata; class Actinopteri; order Anguilliformes; family Synaphobranchidae; genus Synaphobranchus; species Synaphobranchus kaupii. The sequence goes on along the minus strand of CM056381.1, from coordinate 32,969,942 downwards.
GGGATTGCATTTAAGGGAAGTCCAAAGGGACATTCAGGGTGTATCTGCTTAACAGATCTCCTGGTGCTGTAGTGGCACCATAGTTCTTTCACTATGGGTGTATCTGCTTAACAGATCTCCTGGTGCTGTAGTGGCACTATAGTTATACCCGTATAGGAGTATCTGCCTAACAGTTCTCCTGGTACCATAGTCACACTGTACGGAATCATTTAGTTATACTTTGTTGATGAACCTGTTCATGTTTCTTTGTCTTAGCAGCATGTTATCCTGTGTTTAGCTATAGTTATTGAATGTGTTCATATTTGCTCTCACAGTCTTAACCAGTGATTATTGTCATTAATAAATTCTTCTTATTTTTAACTTGCATGGTCTCCATGACTCTAATCCATTTTATACCCTTTTCAGCCTAAATTACGACTGAATACTCAGGGGGACAATTCTGGCCAAGAACCAACTGACCAGTGGCCTGGTACAGCAAAAGTCTTCAGTGGAGTTCCCAAGTTGGGAAAGGCAGCCAAGTTCTGCCAGTAAAACAGGATTAGTGGTGCATGGTTCTGGTGATTTGATGTGAAGAGAACCCATGGACGTTCTACGTCGGTTCTTGTCAAATTCGCCTTAAGGAGCCCTCTGAATGCACGCTGACCTGGGCTCACAACTATCTATGTCAAATATAATGCATGTATTGTGTTGGCTAGACCCCCAACCTCTGTGTTCTCCAACGAACTGAGATTCAGCAATAGTGCTAATCCTGGGAGCATATACTGAGTAATGGTGGTACCCAAGGAAGAGTCGAGTGTAACCACTCCGAGCTCCACGCATGATTAAAACCAAATTCTAAATTCTAATTGGAGTCAGATAAATAAACGGTGATATTACTTTTCCCACAGCAACAGCGGAAAACATCATGCTAGCTGCGCAAGACTTACACTATCATGACACGTGATTGGTTCCACGCATGTGCCGATAGCCAATCCGAAACTGGCATCACAAGACGTGACCGAAGCGAACGCAGCAACATTTAGTCCATCATCAGTCATGTTTCTCCTGGCGCGCTAGTTCGATAATAGCAGAAGATGGACAGTGGCAATCCAAAAAAGAGAAAGGGTTGCGCAGAGAGTGAGAGGATGAAGAAAAGAAAGGCCCTTGAGAAGGAGAAAAGACTGCACGGGATTGCTTTAACCTGGGGTAATTTTTACAGGACATTTGACATGGTTGTCGATGCGGATAGCAGTCATCACCAGGGCATTGAACGTAGCAGGTGGTTCGAGCACGGGGCGTCTTTGATGGGGTCCGTGTCATTACCCTGGCGGAGGTGGGTTAGCCTCATAGCTGCTTCCTGACCCGAAATGTCATGGTCAAATACTAATGCCATTTCTTATATGAGGCTATCAGCTTTGTCCATGACCAGCCAGGTCTCACTCCCAAGTCGTCACATAGCGACGCTTGGGCAGCTCCTAAGGCGTCATCCTTTAGACGCAGAAGGAGGCCTTTTGCGTCATTATTTGACGCACTCGTCTCGAATTTACAAATCCTACTATGGCGAAGGCTTTGCTCATGATAACCGACTGCGAGCATGCCCGCTCAGTCTTCGCCGTGTGCGCGGAGATCTTTCTGAGTTCGTGATTCCCGTACCCCACCCCCAACCCTTAAACATAACCTCACAGGAGTTCATGTAACTCGGGCTCATGCCCGAACTCTAGTGGGCGAGCCCGACCACAAGAGTTCACGTAACTCTCTACCAGATGAAGAAAAAATAAAAATAAAAAAGCATAATATTGAAGTGCCACAACCAAAGACAAATTATGTGGCCACAACCGTCAATATTCGACGCAAAAGGCTGCGTCAATATACGACGCAAAAGGCTACCTTTGGCGTCACATAGCAACGCTTGGGCAGAAGCGTCGCTATGTGACGAGTCCGCGTGAGACCACGTTGCCATGACGGGTGCATGAGACCGTATAAGGGGATCCGCCCAGACGAGAGCGGTACCAGGAAGCAACGATAAGATGGGTGCCACACGTGAAGGCTGCCCTTTAAAAAAAAATCAAACATTGGGATAGAAACCCCCTGCATTTCCCAGACTCTCCATCATAACAGAGGGGGAGCTGGAGTTTAGGCTCCCTAACCATGAGTGGGAGATGCGGTAACAGGGGATTTTCAGGGGGAGATGCTTGGGTGACTGTGGGCCCTGTCACGTCTGCCAATAGGCGAAGGCTGTCCGCTAACTCACGCAGACAGATCTCCTGGCGGTGCAGCTAGAGACTAAACCTATAGCTCTAAAGCTAAAGAAGTTCCTGCATATCTTTTGAGACAGAAAGGATATGCAGTCTTCTAGTTCTATACCGAAATTACCGGCCTGAGCATAAACAAAGCTTACACAAAAGCAGGGAACAAAGAAGGCGCTGGGCTTAAGTAGCCAGCAAACACCTGAAACCAATAACCATAATTAGTCACGGAAGGCGGTAAAAACAACAGGAATGCCCTCTCGCGCCCCCGAGTGGCAACATCCGCAGAAAAGAAACAGCAGGCTGCAAAACCATGACAGCAAACAAGTGTTGCACCCATTTCACATCGCTCTTTTGTCTGACAGAACGTCACAATTCAAGTGTGAATCTTTGCTATAATGTCTTGAGCATCCACGCGCACAATAAATGAACCTGGGCGTGCGTGAGGCAGGTGATAGCAAACTTCTGCATAAACAAAACAAAATAAAACTATAACATAAAACTAGCTATATTTTATATCAGTATGATTTTATCATTTTAACAAAATTTATCTTAAACATCTAGCTATCAACATCATCATTTTCATTTCTATTTTGGGCTAGCTAGCTAGCAAGCTATAGTTTCTTTTACACAGTTTTACAATTAGAATAACTAGCTAATGAATTAATTAATGGAACTTACTGCCCCATGAGGGAATTGCCCCAGAGGGAATTGCACATGATGGGCCTCATTCATGAAACATGAGCAGAACAAATTTGTAAGTAAATCGTTCGTATTAGCAAAAGTCCGTATTTTGGCATTCATCAACGTTTTCACATCTGAGATTTGTATGTTTGAACAAACTTTACACCTGCTCAGAACCAGGCTTACCACATAGGCCTACGTAAATTCTAAATGCCACTAAATTTAGCTTCTGAATATAAATTTGAACATTTGTTTAATTTTATTTTCTGTTAAGTTCACATGACAAAATGTAGCCTCTGAAATGCACAATGCAAACGTAGCTAATAAATTACAAGTGTAGCAAACACTTTAGATGATGCCTATAAATCAATTGTAGGCTATGAACTTGTTTAGTTAGACTTATAATGTAATGAATGCTCCCAATAGGCTATTTTTCTAAATTGATAAAAATTTAAATGCTACCCTGTATGACGTTAAATAGCCTATGCTATTTAAAACACACATTTGACCAATGAATGAAATTTGCTTTAAATTGCCTTACAGGTCTGTAGCCAACCTTACAATGGCTGATCTTGCCTGTCCAATGTTATCGGTGCCGTAGACTGCACACACGGACGCATCAAGGCTCCATCCGATGATGCGTTTGCGTATATGAATTGAACGGGCTATCACTCCAGCAGCTCATATGTGATGCTCAAATTTTCTACAAACCTGAGAAGGTGTGCAAAATAATATTGGCTGCTGTGTCCTGCACAACATGGCCATGAAAAACGCCCTTCCTATACCAGACATCCCCAATCCACCTGAACTAGGGATGCTGTTGGATGAACCACCACTTAAACTCGACAGTGTGAATGCAATTAGAATGCGTCAGCAATTCAGAGAGATTCTAAAATAAGGTATGTGATTACTCGATTTCAAACCACATCTCACACACACAGAACACCAACAAAATTACGAAATGAATAACGTTTTACCAAAATTTACCGTTACCGTGGAATTGGCCATATGGCAATTCATGGGTGTGGATTTATGCTAATCGCAAAATGAGGTGTATGTGCCTGTCATTTACGATGAATCAGAATGTATGAACATTCACACAGAATACGAACAAATCTGCCTTTCCCACAGGGTTTGATGAATCCGGCGTAAATTTTTCCTACCAACTTGTTTCGTACATAAATGTATGCGCATATTTAGGAACGTTTCATGAATGAGGCCCAATGAGTAACGCACACTCATGCTCACCCACACCACAGAATAGCTTGCCTCGGGGGCAGCTCATTTTGCTTTTACATCATATCCCAGGGTCTACCGTTAATACATTTGTAAATGTTCACACATTAATTAATGTTTATTATTACTCAATCATATAAGCCTAGAAAATCAATAATACTGGTAGACTATGTGATGAAAATTGGTAGATTTGTACAATAGTCCTTTTTTCCTATAAGTGACGTTACATGATACGTCAATTTTGGGTGCTTGGGCATTGGGACACTGGTGTTTTTGCATGGTGTGATTGCAGATGCTGAAAACATGTCTGCTTCATACACCTAAATCCTAATAAACATGATTGTAAGAATCTAAATACTAGTAACTATACTATTCCTTTATAGTGGCGGTTGGTGAGCTGAAAATATACAGGGCAGAAAACTTCCCTTGGAACTGATCATTGGTCTCAACCTGTTTTCAATAATTTTCCTTGATTAACAATACAGCGATTAATTCACAATATACTCAGTAACATCAGATATAGCAAGTTTTCCTCAATTAGGCTGTTTGGGCTGGTAAAAATTTTATTTGCATCACAAAATTGTGCACATTTTATCAATGTTATTTTCATTTGTAGATATTGTGTGTGGATATCACACTCAGAGAATAGGCTATTTATGGTAAAGATCTACAATGCGTAGGCCTATGTTTTATCATTTAAATTTAATTTAAATAAAATTTTATCTTGAAGAGCAGGTTTTGTTAGATAGCCTGTATTGTAGGTTGTGCTTAAAGCTAATGCAGTTATGTAGGTTTAAAGCTAATGCACATGTAGGTTTTTCATGTGTGTATACTTAATGATTAAAACCTATTTTTCTAAACTGAATTTATCATTTAATATCCCTAACATGATATAAAGAAAGAAGCTGTGTGTTTGCCTGCCAATAGATTAAGATCATTGGCACGTTTGTAAATCAAAACTAATGAAAATGGATTGAGACCAATGATCAGTTTAAAGAGAAGTTTACCTGCACAGCCTGCTGTACTGCATACAGAATTTACTAATGTGGAACAATAACTACTAAACAAACACTTCAGACGCCATGTCATTCAAAAGAAACTCGGAACAGCTCGTCTCAGACACAAATAGATAGCCAGCTGCTATCTGTAATTTTGCTGGCTAGCTTTCCATTGTTACAATATAGTAATGTTAGCTATATTCATTTAATTCAGAGGGATTCATTTTATACATAACAGTGAATTCGCACTGGTATACCGGCAAAAAAATATGTTGCCTTACCACTCAGCGTCACTGAGACAACATCGCAAAAACATCTTCGGGCTAGGACCTGCTGCACAGAGAAACACCAGAATAACCTAGACATAACTAACCAAAAACTGTATGAAAGAGACTGTAAAGTAAAAAGATGAAGAGCCGCCGTTACCTAATGAATTATACTTTTCTAAATGGAATGTAGCTAGCTGCTACAAGCTAAAAACACTCTGCGCCAACTTGGTATGAAGACGCCTCCTCCTCTTACGCACAATTGTATCTATGTGACAACCTAACCCATTGTATTGAATGAGGGCTTGTCTGAAAGATAAGAGTCTTCACTATTGGCTAGAATATTTGACAGACAGTTTAAAAACCCAATGGAAAGCAAATAACACTTGCAGTGGAGGCGGGTCGATGCGAGATTTTCCCACTTCAGATAGGCCTATTGTGCTATTAGTCAAAGAAATACACCCAATTGAAGACGGTTTTGCATATAACTGTGCAATAAAGTACAAAACCACTTTGCTAAAATATACTAAGACACGGGATTGGTACTCCAGAAACTGGCTGAGGCTGCGTCCCAATCCAGTTTTTGCTCCACCCTCGTAAACTTCACTTGCAAACTTCACTTGGGAGGATGTGACGCACATACCAATAAAACAGGAGTATACACTTGCATTTAGCGAGTGAGAGGGAGCTAGGGCGGAGCGGGTTATTTGAATTGAGACGCACTTCACCCCCATCTATTCTCGGAAGTAACCGTGCTGCTGCACAGTGGCGTATCGTGGGATCTCGGATCATGTAAAACGCCTGTCACCGTAGACTACATTTAAACGGATGAAACTCTCAACCTGTTTACATTAATTATCAGTCAAGCAATTGATTTACTGAATAACACATATCAATAAATACAACAAGTTTTGTGGGCAAGCATATTTCTTTATGTCATAAAATCGTGTAGCATTTAAATATGTAGGACAGCCCGTGCGCTGGAATAAAGCATTTAAACCGAACATATTCTCAACCTGTTTCCGTTCATTTTGCTTGCTTATGTCAATAAAACAAAGTCCCTGAATCAATTATATATAGGCTAGTGATTAACAAATGACAATGACAAAGAGATTACTAACTTGAGATTGTCTAATAAGGGTGGCAATAATTCTGAATAATTAACTGGCAAAAAATCCCAACGTTTTCTGTGAGTTGCCCGTTAGCATTGCGTTTTTCCTCATCACGTTAAAGAATGTAATTTAAGACTTTCGATTTGGTCAAAACGATTTATACAGAAATCGAAAGAAAGCATACCTCTTAAGAAAGAAAAACCTCTTAAATGGCTGGAACCAGCGTTTAGCGCAATGCATGCTTTCAAGCTAGAAAAACGAATTTACCTAAATATGTGCTGTTCATTGATCACTTCGCATGACATAGTCAATTAACGCATTTTGCGTCAGCACAAATGTGGATAAAGCCTAGTAAAATGCTGTACAAGTTTATTTACCTATTCGTCTTGGTTATTGCGAAATTAAATTGTTTGGCTATCTGGGAAATTATAGGCTACGGAAAAATATTTAGACACGAGTAGCCTAATAATCCATTTAAAAGCAAGATTAAGATAGCCTACACTGTTGCTGCATAAAGCAATTTGCTAAACTATGAAATACAAATTAGCAAACTACTACTTGATTAACCTGTATTTATTAGCCTATACAGCATCTTTTCCATTCTGTATGCACTTTTAATGTATAATACCGTGATAAACATTAACGTGATTATCACTGAACAGGACGTTCGGTGTGAATTGTGGGTAATATGAGCTTGCAGTCTACTCTTTTGCAGACTCGTTCCCTTGAGAAAAGTTGAGGGTGGAGGGGCGATGTGACAAACTTCACTTGGCTTTCTAACGGATTGGACTCACACTTAAAATGGAGACCGAGGGTACATCCTGGTCTCAAAAGGGATTCCCCCAAGTGAAGTTGGCAAGTGAAGTTTACGAGGGTGGAGCAAAAACTGGATTGGGACGCAGCCTGAGTTTCACAACACCAAACTGAACACAGCCGAACTACTCATAATGAAGTGCAGAAAAGCACAAGTCGGTTTAAAATGTGGAAAAAATCATGTACATTTTTTCTTGAAGTCTAAAGGTATAAAAGGTCTATAATACAATTAAGCAGAACAGTTTACCAGCACATTGTTTATGGTGTGACATCAAGCTGCAATACATGTTTGCGATTTTAGGTCATTGTTTACAACGTAATTTACGAAGTTTTAACTCGTCGTTTTGGGCTTAAAAACCACTTTCCCAGAAGGAATGGATATATCTTAAGGATATTTAATCAAAATATTGAGGTGAGCAGTTTATTATATATTATTAAATTAATGAAATGTATAATTTAATAATTTCCGTCACGCCTGCGTTACCACTATGGGGCGTTTGGCAGCAAGAGGTTAAAGTGACTAACCATGAAACAGAAATGTTTGGGGAATTGGAGGTTTATAAATCCGATCTCTTAAGGGATTGCAGCTTATAGTAGGCTATCATAAATTCTTAATGTATTATTGTAAATTCTTAATTTTCCTAGTAGTTAATTTTATGGTGACATTGTGTTATGTGTGAAAAGGATAAACTGAACAGAGCTGAAGTGAAGAAATGAATGAAGACATAATAAAGAAATGTTGGCCGCGGCGAGCGTTGAAGGTTCGGTTTCCACAGTGAGTCTTAGACATGACTGCAAGAGCCCAGCAGGCTTTTTTTGTCAGCATTTGAGTAAGATTAAACACGTAGCCAATGGCACAGTTACTTATTGAATTTTTTGTACATTAATGCAACAACGCGATGTTAACCAGATGATATTCTGTGTTAACTAACAGGCTACAAGTGAACAGTTAATATTGTAAACATGTCTTTGCCTTTGCAATAAAAAACATTATTGTATGAGAAACCCAGAACATGTGCACACTGTTTTAGTCTAAAATGAAATGACACTTTAGTACCAGGCGGGGATAAAACACAGATCTCTCACATGGTAAGCATTGACACTTACCACTATACCAAAGCCTGTTGGTAGGCACACTATTTTGCCTTAATGACGACACTAAATAAACTAAAGTTGTCAGGTTGGGAACCCATAGGTTCACGCATATTGCCCCTTGTTTTATAATGCTTATGGATATGTGACCAACCTGTTTTTCTGGTAGCGTAATGCTTTAAACCAAGTCCACTTTCCCAGGAAGACGTGAATAGTTTGTTTTACAGCAGGGAAAACAGACCTGCTCCTGCATGAAGTTAAAGCGCACATGCAGAGAACAGCATTAAACTTAATTGTGAATTAATTCTGTAATGTGCTGCAAATTTTCATTTCTAATTAGACTCTTAGTTCTCTTTAAAATCATTTTCTTCAGTTATGGAATAACAGGTGAAATCAGTGGGGCTTTAATAAGATGTGAGTATGGAAACCTGGTCAATTAAAAAAATATGAAGACCTTATGCACAGTGAATCCCGGAGACTGTAGCCTATAGGCTATTTGAAAAGCAATACATGCAATATTCAATGGACAAGGTTTTGAACTTTTTTCAGTCAAAACCATTCTATTTACTTACAGGTTGTAGGCCTAGATCAGGGGTGGGGAACCTTTTTCCTATCACGGTCCATTTGCATATTTATAACATCATTCGCGGGCCATACAAAATTATCAATTTAAATTAACTTGCTTTTTATAGGTTGAATGTTCAACTCACCCCTTTTTAATGTGATGGCTGGAACTGCTTCTCTTTGGCGAGCCTTGTGACATAGGCTGGCACTGACGATGTTGTTACTCGCAACTGGTTTTCCAGGTTCACGTCGGTCAATCTCGAGTGCAAGCGAGTCTTTGCGGGGGTCAATTTGGAAAATAACTGCTCACAGCAGTAAGTCGTCCCGAACACAGATGCAAACTTCAATGCATGTCTCCTCAGCAAGGGAAAATCATTGGCGCTCATGTAAAGTTTACAGAACTCATGCAGGGGGAGGTTGTTGTACCTAGCTTGGAGCTCATCGTTGCTTTGCAGCTCGATGATTTTGTGCCGTAAACTGTCGGGCACATCAGCTGGTTCGACGTTAAAGGGTGTAGCAAACATGTTTAACTCCTGCTGTTTACTTTTCACATCTTGAAACCGCTCGCCAAATTTCTCAAGGAGTTTTGCACGCTCACCCGCTCCTTAAACTGGCGGCTGTTTAGCCCTCTGCTTTTGATAAAGTTTATGCACAACACTACTGTTGACATCACATTGTTGAACCGCAGGGACTGCGCACACAGATTCTCTTGATGAATATTGCAATGGCATATAATTAAATGAGTTAGATCAAGACTGAGACGATTCATTTCTTTTTTGATAAATGTAATTAACCCTTTTGCTCCGTCTGTTGTAAGGCCACTTCACTTGTGAAATGGTAGCTCAAGCTTGTTCATCGCCGAAACAACTTTCTCAAACACGTCCTCACCTCTGATAGTGCCATGCATGGCCTCTAAAGACAGAAGTTCCTCTCACACGTCAAAGTCGGTGGTAATCCCACGACTGAAAATGGCCAGTTGGGCGGTGCTGGTAATGTCCGTTCTTTCATCACAAGCCAGAGAGAAAAATTCAAGGTCACTTGCTGAGTCCTTCAGCGTTTTTTCAATATCTTGTGCAATGTCAGTAATTAGATCTGACACGGTTCTTCGAGACAAACTAACACTCACTCAGACAAACTAAACAATTTGACTTTGTCTGGAGCTAGTAACTCTGCAGTAGCAACGATACACTCTTTTACAAACTCTCCCTCTGCATGAGGCCTCAGCTTTTTGGCGATTAGCTCGCTCACCACATCACTTGCCTGAGTTACGTTGTCTTCCTCACGACGAGGTCTCGTGAAAGCGACGTGTTGTGCATCCAAATCCCGCCGGAGAGCTTTGATTTTATCCAGTCGCATTTGTCCTCGCAACTCCTCGGGTTTTGCATGTTTCGTGCTGTAATGACGCTCCAAATTGGCATTTTTCATTACAGCTATCGCAACCCCACAAACCAGGCACACAGGCTTGCCTTTCACTTCCACAAAAAAATAATCGTTTGACCTTTTTTCTTGGAAAGCTCGACATTCCGCATCAACTTTTCTCTTCTTTGCAGTAGCCATTTTAAATAGGGGGAAGAAATGTAATGTAGCCTACGAACGTAACAACCTTCGCACTTTTGCACTCGCTAAAAAACAACCAATCGCAATTAAATTCAAGCTTTACATTTACATAGTGTTGATAACCTTAGTTGTGTTGGTAAGGTCTTTGAAAGCATCCTGAAGAACCAACTTCTGCAAGAAACTTAAGATGGTATACACAACTCACAGCATGGCTTTATGAAGAATAAATCAACAGTGTCAGCTTTACTGCACATTGTGCAAAGCTGGCACGATGCTGTTGATGCAACACCAAAACGTGATGTGCATGCCACGTTCATTGACTTCACACGTGCTTTTGACACAATCGACCATGGTCATCTCCTTCATTCCTTGAGCATGCTTGGCACATCAAAGAACATCTGGCTAACAGTGCGCAGCTATCTGGAAGACAGACAGCAAACAGTTAAATGGGGAAACTGCATTTCAAAGCCCCAGGCAGTCCTGGCTGGGGTCCCGCAAGGTGGGGTCTTGTCCCCTCTCCTGTTTGTTCTCTGTATGAACTCTCTTGATAACCTGTTACCAGGAAGTGTTGAGCCCATAAAGTACGCAGATGATCTGACTCTATCCGAATTCCTCATGGGCTCCCTACCAGGGCAGATGCCAGCGGCTGTTGATGCAGTTACAGCCTGGGGGCAGACCTACTGCCTTGCAGCCAATTTCGTGGACATGGTCATCAGCCTTAGAAAGCCTCTATATAGACTAACACCTCATCCTCTTGTTCTGAACAACCAGCCAGTAGAGAGGGTGGTTACGTTCAAGCTCCTCGGAGTACAGCTCTCGTCTGACCTGACATGGGATGCACAATTACAATGCATGCTGAAGAAGGCTCAGCCAAGGGTTCACTACTTAAGTGTTGCCAAGCGTGCACGGCTCCCCTCAGATGTACTGACACAGATATACATGACCTTCATCAGACCAGTCTTGGAATATGCCTCACCTGTTTGGGCCGGCCTACTGAAACACCTGATCCAAGATTTAGAGGGTCTGCAGAGGAGGTGTTGCCAGATCATTGGGGTCCCATATGATTCCTTCCCTACTTTGGAGGTGAGGAGAGAGGAGGCCACTCAAAGAGAATTTGAGTGACTGCTGAGTGAAGGGTGCAGCCCACTGATCCAGACCCTTTCTACAAACTCAAATCCCCACCATTTACGAAATGGGAGGTCACTCACGCAGCCTAGAAGCCACACCAAAAGGCATCAGATGTCCTTCATCCCAAGAGCATACAAGCTCCACAAGCAGTATCATGCACTCTCACTGTTTACTTCTACTTAGAATGCATGATCTTCTGTAAAACTTAATATAATAAGGGTGGGGGGGAATCTATCATGTAGCTCTACTGCATGCTATTAATTTATTTTATTGTGTTATTTTTAGCTATTATGCCAGAGCGGTCCTCAACAACTTGTAAAAAGCATCTTAATTCATATTTTTATGCAATGATGTTTTCAAATAAATCTGAATCTATGAATCTGAATCTAACCCAATCAGGACAGTCAGTTCCACTGGCTGGCTGCAGTAGGCTATGTTCGAAACGAAAAGTAGCCTAAACAGTGTCGGCAATATTTTTTAGTTTTTTGTCTGTTACCTATTGATGAAACTGCATTCATGAAATTGCCTCACGGGCCTGATCCAATGGCCTGGTGGGCCGGAACCGGCCTGAAGGCCTGAGGTTCCCCACCCCTGGCCTAGATGAAGACAGCTGTATTGTAATGACGTCTGAAGCGCATTTTCAGAACTCAAATGTCTGTCTATTGCAGTGCGCGAGTTTCCCATTGAATGACAATTCACGCATTAGGTGTAAATGACAATTCGCACATTAGGCTTGATATAGGTGTTATCAGCAAAGTGTTTAACGGATAGCCATTGGGTTACGTTCTCGTGAGGGGACAGGAGCCAAGTGCAAGACTCAGAGACGGCTCAGGGGAAAACTCCGCCGGGAAGTACATTTAATGAGACACAGAAACAGGGCATGACAGAAACAGGGCATGGGAGGAACTGGATGGGTCGGGAACTGGACAGGTCGGGAACTTGGACGGCTCAGGAACTTGGACGGCTCGGGAACTAGGAGGGTCAGGAACTAGGAGGGTCAGGAACTTGGAGGATTGGGACGGCCTGGACGGGCCAGACGGGAGGAGCCGAACAGGTCAGTAACCAGACAGGAGGGGAGTGCCTGGGCATTAACAAGACTGGCAAGAGACAGGCGGGGAAAGGGACGGCCTGGACGGAGCCAGATGGAGGCTTTACTGGAAACCAGACTAGTCCGTAGCTCAGGACAGGTGCGGGTGACCAGGGTCAGGAACGGACGGGAACAGGCACAGGGCCCACGGGCAGGTGCCATCGCAGAGCCGCAGGGGAGCCATAGACAGTGCGGGGAGCCGCGGACAGGAACAGGAGGGAACAAACGCCGGGGACCGAGGTCAGGGTCAGGCGCTTCAGCCTGGGGAATCAGGCGCTTCAGCCTGGGGAATCAGGCGCATCAGCCTGGGGAATCAGGCGCATCAGCCTGGGGAATCAGGCGCTTCAGCCTGGGGGATCAGGTGCTTCAGCCTGGGGAATCAGGCGCATCAGCCTGGGGAATCAGGCGCTTCAGCCTGGGGGATCAGGCGCTCAGACGGGTCAGGAGGGAGCCATGGAGGAAGGAGGGAGCCTTGGAGCGGAGCCGCCTGGGGAACAGAAGACAGGACAAGACCAGGGCAGACAGATGAAACAAACCATCAAGAACATGACAAGAACGACGAACAAACTCACAAGACCAGGGCAAGATGTGACAAGAACATGACGAGAACACTAGGAGATCACAAGACGGTCCGGCCCCGAACACAGAGTCGGGGCAGACTAAATACACAACATGACAAGGACAGAACGAGCAACAGGTGGGGGAAGGCTAACGAGGACACGAGAGGGAAACACAATGCCGGTGCGGGGAGTGAGAAACACAAGAGGAAGGAGAGAGGGAAAACACGGGTTGGACTGTGAGATGAGGGGCAAACCAGGGACGGAACACAGGGACCTCACACATTGTCCCATAACAGAAGATTGTCCCCACAGAAGATTACAGGAATTATTGGCAAATATAGGCCAAGTCATAGCTTGATTCAGGATAATTGCGAATAGTCTATACATGTAACCTTACCCGTACCATCGCACATTGCCTGGATGTTCATGGAGTAGGCTGAAAGCAATTTAATGCAGCATTCCCCTTTGCTGAGGGATAGGTATGTGGTCTTTCACCTATGGACCCTTTTGTTTATTTTTTGTTTATTTTCCATTTTTTCACAGACCAGTAACAACAAAAATAATAAAAATAAATAAAAAAAATTTAAAAACACCCACCCACACCCACCCAGTTAGCCTTTACATTTGTTTGTATTTAGTATATATGGTACATATTTACGTATATTTCAAACAAAAGAGAATAAGAGGAGTAAGACAGAGAACCAGGGGGATTCAATTCAATTTTATTTGTATAGCGCTTTTTTACAGAGAACTGTCATAAAGACGCTGCACAGGGAAACAGAAGGAAAATTGAGCAAAAAACCAGGCCTTAGCCCCCAACCAGCAAAATGAGGTAAAAAAACTACCCGGTAGGGGAGAAAAAAACACTGAACAGTGGCAAGAAAAAACTCCCCAGTGGGAAGAAATTTCGGAAGGAATCTGGCTAGAGAGGGGGTGCCCATCCTTCACTGGCCGGCCCAGTTTAAACTAAAGGTGGACTGAATGGTAATAGTCAATTCAATAATCAATTCAAAGGGGGCGGGGTGGTGCATCTGGGACTCCGGTTGTGTGAAATCGGGAGGATAAACCAAAGGAGGGACAGGTCTGAAGCAGTCTGCAAACTCAGGGCGAGAGGGGGACGGGCCGGAGTAATCTGCAGCTCAGGGTGAGAGAGGAAAAGAGAAGGTTAGCCCCCCCCCCCGACATCCTTAACTATAGGATTGACTAAAGAGGTACGTTTTTAGCCTACACTTAAAGACAGAAAGTGTGTCTGAAGCTCTACATACATGGGAAGATTATTAAGAAAGGAGCTCTGTAAAAGAAAGCTCTGCCACCCATTGTAATTTTAGATATAATAGGAATTTTCAAATAGCCTGAGCAAAGTAATCTAGGAGGACAGTAAGGAATGAGTAAATCACTAAGATATTCTGGGGCCAAACCATTTAAAGCTTTAAACGCTAGAAGTAAAATCTTGTAGTCAATTCTGAATTTGACAGGCAGCCAATTAAGAGTTGAGCACCGGGCTGATATGCTCCCATTTCTTGGTTCTAGTAAGAACCCTAGCAGCTGCATTCTGTACAAGTTGGAGACGATTCAGGGCTGAGCCAGTGGATATAATCTAGTATCAGACCAGTCAGCAGAGAAACAAAAAAACACAATAATAACATTTCACATTGTAATCTTGATATTTTTAGTCATGCTTGTGCTTGTGTGTAACTGACAGGAGGGTGTACGCGCATTGTGCACACGCCTATGTAGACGCACATATACCCGCCGTTAAAATAACATATAAACAACTGCGACATGACTTTAGACCAGGTTTGTGGTGGTTTTAGCGCAAACGCTTTCTGCTGGCTCAAGATAGCAATACAACAAAAATGATCCTGGCCACACCTCATCTTAAGACCAACCCACCCAGTTCATGGGCGCTATGGGCGCAAGATCACTTGGTATTTAAACGACGTGAGCGCTGGGTGCTATAACGAGCCCTGCGCCGGGTGTAAGATAGCAAAGACACTTGCGTTTGGGTTAGCACCACTTAGCGCCGTGTGTAAGATAGGGCCCTTAGTATCCTCATCTTGCTTTGGAGACTTACCTAGCAATGTGCTGCTGGTTAGACCTCTTTTAAGCAGATACATGCTGCTAATTAGCATACAAATGTATAGGAATACCTGTGTGGATGCTTTTGTAATTGTGGTTTAGATGCTTCAAAGTTAAAGCCATTTTTCAGGGGTGCTTCCAATATTTTGTACACATCCTGTAAGTTTTCACTCCAACTCCCGCAGCATCGGGAAATCTCTACGCATCCATAAGTTAAATGTGGAACAAATGTCCAGGGCAAAGAATGAATACATCTCAAGATCTGCTAAGGACCTAAATGCTGACGTCCTCCTTCTACAAGAGACACACATCGCTGATACCTCATGTGCTTCCAAGCTCCGTATTTACGGCTTCAAGCTTGTTGCTGCTGTATGCCACGAGAAATACGGCATTGCTACTTACTTGAGTTATGACTTACATGATTTCTGTGTTCTTGAGGAATCTTGCTCCAATGACATCTTCACTGCTACTGTGAGGATTGGGGATATCACCGTCACAAATGTATATAAACCGCCTAGAGTCACGTGGCCTGCCTCCATGCTACCCACATTCCACCACCCAGAAGTACATGCAGGGGACTTCAACAGCCATCACTCATCCTGGGGCTACTCAACCAACGACGAGAATGGGGAATTACTGGATATCCAACAATGATCGCTACCTCCTTCATTATGCCAAGCAACCAGGCACATTCCACTCAAGCAGATGGAGAAGAGACTACAACCCAGACCTCTGCTTCACATCGAAAACTGACAATCGCCACCCCCTCTATACGTCACGCAAGATCCTTCCGCACTTCCCTCACCACCAACATAGACCTGCTCTGATCCACATCGGTGTACAGATCCCAGTGATCTCATCCAAGCCTCTCCCACGCTGGAACTTCAGGAAAGCAGATTGGAAAGGTTTCACGCAAGAAGTGGAGGAAAAGATCATACGTCTTGAACCTGTCCCCAAGAACTACAAGTCCTTCTGTATGATCCTGAAGGCTGCTGCAAAGAATACGTTTCCAGAGGCTTCTGCAAAAACTTCACTCCTTGCTGGCTCAGAAGATCTCTTGAAGCAGTATGAGGCCACAGGTGACCCAGATATTGCCACAGAACTGCTAGATCCCCTGGATGCAGCAAGGCGACAACACTGGCAAGAGACTGTAGATGACCTGAACTTTA
Organism: Synaphobranchus kaupii; assembly: GCA_029718625.1. Lineage (NCBI taxonomy): Eukaryota > Metazoa > Chordata > Actinopteri > Anguilliformes > Synaphobranchidae > Synaphobranchus > Synaphobranchus kaupii. Next base: position 32,953,372 of record CM056381.1, on the reverse strand, counting down.
CACACTCCAGCAGGAAGGCTTGGACTCTTCCTCGTCATCTTGGTTCAGCTGCTGCTGCCCGGTACAATCCCCCCAAGGTGTCAGCAAATGCTGTAGCTTCTTGCCTGCTGGCAAACTCGAAGGTCGATCTTTCAAAGAAGCCCGACATGAAGTGAGAAGGAGTCTGACAAAATCCACCTCTTCTTCACCATCCTCAAGCCCACTTTCTAATCCATATACTCCAGCTGATGTAGACAAAGGCCTGTCCTCTATTAAAGCTGGAAAAGAAGCAGGAGTTGATGGGATCTACCTGGAATTTCTGAAGAACCTTGGCCCCCATGGACGCAACTGGCTGGCTGCTTTTTTCACCCATGAGGAATATCAGCAGAGTGCTAACCCAAGACTTGAAGGGGATGGAGGAGTACTTCACCTTCTGGTGACTTCACCCCAACCCATCTAAGACAACTCACTGCCTTCCACCTCAGCAATCGGCTCGCCAATGCAAAGCTCCAAGTGTCCTTTTGTGGCAAGCCAGTGAAGAATGAGGAATTCCCCAAGTACCTTGGAGTCACCCTGGATCGCACCCTCACCTATCATGAACACCTGAAGAGGGTGGCTGATAACCTGAAAGCAAGGGTCAACATCATCAGGAAACTTGCAGGCAACAGCTGGGGATCCAATGCACACACCCTTCGTCCCGCAAGCTTAGCCCTAGTCTACTCAACAGCCGAGTTCTGCTCAACAGCTTGGGCTAATAGCTGCTACACCAAAGAGTTGACACTGTCCTTTACTCTGCAATGCGGGTCATCACAGGGACGCTTAAGTCAACACCTTTGCAGTGACTCCCTGTCCTTTCTCATATTGCCCCTCCCAGCATACGCAGAAGGGAGAAGATGCTGAAGGACTTGTGCACCATCGAGGCTAACCCTGACCTTCCCATCCATGATGGCTTGTACAACCTGCCCAACATGCGCCTGACAAACACAAACCCTTCAGTCAAATCCCTGGAAGACTTTGACTCCAAGACTGAGTGGCGCAGTGCCTGGACAGATGCCAACACCAACAACGGAGAGGTCATCACAGACCCCACGGTGAAACCACCCAGATTTCACCTCCCTCGCAAGCAATGGCTAACCCTGAACAGAATATGGACCCTCCATGCAACAACAGCCCATCACCTTCATAAGTGGGGGATGACAGAGAGCCCTGCTTGCGACTGCAGATATCCAGACCAGACCATCCCACACATCGTGAATGACTGTTCACTGAGGCTTTTCCCTGGTTGCATCAAAGCCATCCACACAGTAACTGATGCTGCCCTGGCCTAGATGTCTACCCTTGACCTAGAACTGTAGGCTGTGCACGCCATACGCAAGAAGAAGAATCCAACCCTAATTAAGCACACCTGATACTACTAATTAGCAGCTCAAGAGGATTTCTAGCTGTTGAATGAGATGTGCTTTGGTAGGGTTGGAGTGAAAAGCTACAGGACGGTAGATCTATAGGAACTGGGTTGGTGACCACTGTATCACACCATACATTGTATATTATGTACAATAGGATTCCAATAAAATAATATTCCACCATCAGCAAATGTTCTTGCGCATAGGCGCCGGGTTTATCTTTTGCCTTAAAAAAAAATTAGCCACAGGCAAAAAACATTTTTTAAAAACCGTATAGCCTAGGTAAGCGCGTAAGCATAATAGCCTATTTCTGACAGTTTTGTTTCCATATCATTCAGTTTGTTTGTTATTACATAGGAAACACAACCTTAAATGCTTAATGTTAACCCCGGTCTTTTCAAAACAATATTTAATTTCCCCATATGTAGCCTATGCAATACGTCACGTTTAATCCTATGTTCACACAGTTGAATGCCTCCAGAAAATAGCCCAACTAAAAAATAGTTGACTCTACAAACGTGGCACATCAACTGCAATGGCTCAAACCTTAACACGCAAGCTGCCTTGCGTTCAAAAGCTTTTTTTCCCTCATTCTCGTATGACTGAGAAATATTAACGTAATTTTAATCTATTTGTGCATTTGCTGTCTTTTACTGAAGCAATTTAGGCTATTATATTTTGTATCATTTTCCGTAGCCTCGGCTACATATTTCATTTCTGAGACAAAGCGTCCATTACAAGCACACTGACAGGTGATACAACTGTTCTCATATCCATCTCTTCCTCACATCCTATGTTGGATGGAGCTAAGGACGAGAAAAGGATACAAGGAGTGAAAGTAAGCGATTGGAATGAACCCGAGTGTCATGGTTTATGACCCTTTTTCCCTTGCGGTCGTGTTCCTCGGTCGCCACACGTGGGCGCTGCTCCGTTGGTGGAGTTTTGGCTCCGTCCCTTCTTTTCACAGAGTAAGTAATTAGCGTTCACAGCTGGGATGTAATGCCGGTGAGCTATTTAAGCCCATGTTCCTTTTGTTCTGGGCTTCAATATTAATTGTTCATTGTTATTGTTTGATTGTTTGTTCTGTGGTGTATTTTCTGGTATTAGTTGTGCAGTTTATTTAGCCCTTTTAAAGTTTTAATCGTATGATTAGATCTAGGTTTTTAAGGAGACCGTTTTGCTCCGTTGTGCTTTTATTGGAGTTTTGCGGTACTGGCCTTTGTGCTTTGAGTTTTCAGGTTCAATTCCTGTTTTGTGTGCTCATTTCAGTCTCCGCTTTCTGGTCTGTCCTCTGGTTGTCGTTTTGCCTAGATCTATTGCCTTTTACTAAGAGACAGGGCGTTTGTATCATACTGACTTTAGGGTTTTAATTATTCTTTGAGGCAGGGTGGTTATTTTCTATTAAGTTTGTGTTGGTCCTTTGTTACAGCTGTTCCTGTTCGTCCTTTACACCTGCGGGACGATTTTGTTCGGAACTGTAGTTCTGTTCGTTCTCTGGGTGTGTCCCTCCTTATATGGAGCTTGGACGATGCTATGGACATGTTTGTGTTTGATTGCGCATTTATGAAAGTAACCATGGAACGTTATCTCTGTTCCTCCGCCTCGTTACATTTCCCGTTATTGAGAGGCAGTGCGTGCTATTTTCTATTAAGGTTGCATTGGTCTTTTGTTGCAGCTGTCCTGTTCGCCCTTTTTACCTGTGGGACGATTTTGTTTGGAACTGTAGTTCTGTTCGTTCTCTGGGTGAGTCTCTCCTTATATGGAGCTTGGGTGATGTTGTGGACATGTGTGTGCGGGATTGCGCGCTTCTGAAAATAGTCTTAGAACGTTAGCTCTGTTCTTTTCGCCTCGTTACATTTTCCTTTACTGAGAGGCTAGGGTGTGTGTTTTCAATTAAGCTTGCATTAGTCATGTTTGCTAGTAAAGTTATGGGACGACGGTGCTCTGTCGGCTCGCCTGTAAAATGTTTCTCTCTCCTGGGAGATCGGGCGTTTACCCCTTTACGTTTTCTCGATCAATGTGGGACTTGCCTATGTGGATGTAGTTATTCGGACTGTTCCCCCCTGGCGTACTTGCCTATGTGGAAGTAGCTATTAGGACTCGTCCCCTCTGGCGTATTTGCCTATGTAGATGTAGTTATTAGGACTCATCTCCCCTGGCTCTTTTCTGTTCCTGCTTCCTGGTCGTTACATTTGACTGCGAGCCTATCAAACTAGCCATTGAATGTTATTTCTGCTCCTTCGCCTCGTTACATTCCTCTTTACCAAGAGGCACGGCTTTTATTCTCTATCAAACTCGTGTTAGTCTTTTAGCCGGTGATGTCCGGTGCCAGCTGTCCTGTTCGTCCTTTTCACCTGCGGGACGATTTTGTTCGGAACTGTAGTTCTGTTCGTTCTCCAGGTGTGTCCCTCCTTATATGGAGCTTGGACGATGCTATGGACATGTTTGCGTTTGACTGCGAGCCCTCGATAGTAGCCTTGGAACTTTAGATCCCCGTTCCTTTCGCCTCTTGGTATTCTAATTCCTATTCGTTTTCAGTGTTTGTTGGTTGTGTGTTTTATGTGTACCTTTTATGCTACTCGCCTGTTCTTATGCGTCTCGTTGCCGAGACAGGGCGTTTGTTGTTTCTGGCTGTTTTTTCTGTCACTTTGCTCGTAGAAGTATGGGAACCTTGTGCTCTGTTCCATTTGCCTTATTTGGTTTTCTTGCTGAAAACTTGGCCTTAGGGCTTAAAGAATCCCCTTGCTGCATTTGGCTCCTCCCACCTCACACGTCACGTCCCCTTACACCGAGTCGTCTAGAGGGGTGAAAATCTAGAATATGAGATTCAGCTCAGGTTTTTCCGAAGATATAGCCAGGCTACATTCTGGCCAGTTAAACAATATTACAAACCTGTCCATCTCTAGAGAGCCAGTAGTAGCCTATAGTCTGTGTAGGATACATCAACACATATTGCTTGATTGGTTGCTTGTTTCATGTTTATTTCACGTGCTCAATGTGTGCATCAAAAAAGATTAAACCACCCGTGACCCAGATCAAACTATAACTTCACTCTGCAATACGATTCACCCTGCAATACAATTTGCCTGTGGGTGCAAAGGCCCCTGAGCCCACACAAGATCAGCGCCTATGTTCTAGCGTCTGGGTAAATCAAACATAAAACATGACTGAGCCACCTATGAACGCTTACACTACAGCAGGGGTCTTCAATCTTATCCAGAAAGGGCCGGTATGGGTGCAGGCTTTTGTTCTAATCAAGCAATAACACACCTGATTCTACTAATCAACCACTAGAGTCTTTGCTAAGAACCTTGAGTAGTAGAATCAGGTGTGTAACTGCTTGGTTGGAACAAAAGCCTGTACCCACACCGGCCCTTTCTGGATAAGATTGAGGACCCCTGCACTACAGTATGTGAAATGCACTCAAAATGCATCATGATATCTTGGTAACTATGCTATGTTCTGTTCTCATCCCCTCCCACAGTTGCTGGAGTACCAATCCCTTGACTTAGTATATTTTAAACAAAGTGGTTTTGACATGATTGCAGAGTTTTATGCAAAACCATCGCCAATTGGGTGTATTTCTTTGACTGATAGCACAATAGACCTATCTGAAGTGGGAAAAACTAGCATCGACCCGCCTCCACTGCGAGTATTATTTGCTTTCCATTGGGTTTTAATACTGTCTGTCAAATATTCCAGCCAATAGCCAAGACTCTTATCTTTCAGATAAGTCCTCATTCAACACAAATACTTTGGAAGTCACATAGATACAGCTCCGCGTAAGAGGGAGAGGCACCCGGGCATATTTACCAAGATGGCGCAGTGTTTTTAGCTTGTAGCGTAGCTAGCTATATTCCGCTTAATAAACCATAATTCATTAGGTAACAGCTGCTGTTCAGCTTTTTACTTTACAGTCTCTTTCATACAGTTTTTGGTTAGTTATTCAAGCGTTTCTCCGTGCAGCAGGTCCTAGCCCGAAGATGTTTTAGCGATCTTGTGGTATAAGGTAACAGATATTTTGTTGGTATACCAGTGTGAATTCACTGTTATGTATAAAACAAATCTGAATTAAATGAATGTAGTTAGCATTACTATATTGTAACAATGGTAAGCCAACCAGCAAAATTACACATAGCAGCTAGCTATCTATTTGTGTCTGAGATGAGCTGTTCCGAGTTTTTTTTCATGAAATAGCATCTGAACTGTTTGTTTAGTACTTCCACATGAGTAAATTGTTCTGTATGCAGTACAGCAGGCTGTGCAGGTAAACAAATCAGCAATTTATGCATGACATAACATGAGGGAGAGATAACATGATAACATGAGGATGAGTTTGTTGTTGATTATTATGCAGGGGTGCTTTTATTTCATCTAGGAAACTGGTGGACATTTGATTTTATATCCTGTTTGCATATACCTGGACTCATTTCTGGCTAATTGGGCTCTGGTGGAATACAAGATTCACTGTGCTGCTACATGGGTTTGGAGAGCTTTTTGGGGACCACGGGTAGGCTAGTTAGTTGTGTAATATGAAACACACCAAAAACACATCTAAAAATTAACTTTTTTTAAAATGACAAATTATCCAATTGTGGTGGCCCGTGCTGACCCTGTGCAAGGTCACCTTGACCAGAGGAACTGGCGGAAAAGCATACAGTAGGCCCGCCAGCCCACACGTCTACCCCCAGGGGGCTCGAGTCCTTGGCCATTGAGAACAACTGGGGACAGTGAGCGATCTCCTGAGAGGCGAACAGATCTGTCTGAGCACGACCACACCGTTGCCACACTAACTCCACCACATCGGGGTGGAGATGCCATTCGCCGGTGTGGATCACCTGGGGAGATAAAAAGTCTGCTGCCTCGTTTCGGAGACTCGGGAGGTGAACGGCATGAATAGAGGCCAACCTGGGAAGAGCCCAGATCAAGAGATGCTGGGTCACCCTCAAAGACCGGTGGGACCTTCCTCCGCCCTGGTAGTTTATGTGATAGACCGCCATGTGTTGTCCATCACATGCTTGCCCTGGAGCAAGGGAAAGAAATGCCTTAGTGTCAGAAAAACTGCCTGAAGTTCGAGAACAGTGATGTGGTCCAACTGATGCCCTCGAGACCACAATCCCTGAGCTGATGGCAAAGATGCTATCATGCTCCATGAATTGAGCAACAGTCCGATATAAGTTATGGACTGGCTCGGGACTAGATGACTTGCCATAATTGACAATGATGCCCAGACTGGAGATATGGGCTAATGTCTGGGCAGTGTGGGAGAGCACCATATCGTGCGACTCGGCCTGTCAACCAGGTATGGCAGAATCCTTAACCCCCGCAACGGGAGCGGCAATAGAACGCCGCTCATATAGCAGGTGAAAACACAGAGGGCCAGGGAAAGACCGAATGGGAGGACATTGGTTTGGTATGCCTGACCTCAAAACGCAAAGCGGAGGAATTTATGGTGTTCCACACAGATAGGGACGTGGAAGTGTGTTTCTTTCAAGTCCACAGCTGTAACCAATCCCCCGATTTCACAGTGTGTAAGACGTCCGGTACCCAGAGCATCTGGAAAGTGTACTGCTTTAGATGCAAATTCAGGCCCCTCATGTCCAGGACTGGTTCAGGCCCCTCATGTCCAGGACTGGTCCTTTTTTTCTACCCGAAAATACATGGAATCAAAGCCACATCAAAGCCACTGAGCTGTTTGGAGGGAGGTACCACTGACACTGCGCCCTTCTCCAGGAGGCCTGTAATTTCTCGACTCAGCATCACCGACTGAATGGGGTCCAGGACACATGTATACCTGACTCATCAACCGGATTGTTAATAATAATAATAATAATAATAATAATAATAACTTATATTTATATAGCGCCTTTCAAGGGACCCAAGGACGCTTTACAGAGTGAATCAAACAAACAATTAAATAGAAAAAACAGAAAAGAGAAAATAAGTAAAGTAAAAGTGGCCAGGGATGACAGAACAGCTAAAGGCCATAGGCTATAGTGAGCATGTAGGTTTTGAGTGCTTTTTAAAAAATGTCCAAGGAAGCAGCGTTGCGGATCTCTGCTGGGAGAGAGTTCCAGAGGGTGGGGGCAGCAGCACTAAATGCTCTGTCCCCAAAAGTCCGGAGGCTGGTATGGGGGATGGAAAGCACGTCCGTGTCCGAGGACCGCACATTCCGAGAGGGGGTGTAGGGGTGAAGGAGGTCTCAAACGTACTGGGGGGCAAGGGCATGAAGGGATTTGTAGGTGAGGAGGAGTATTTTATAGATGATGCGGGACTTAACCGGAAGCCAGTGAAGGTGGATAAGGGTGGGGGTGACTAGCGCTCCCTCTATCTGTCCTGTCTGTCTAGTCTGTCCAGATCCGCCAAGTCCAGTTCCGGCTTGGAACGACTCCCGGTGTGGGGCGATTCCTGAGTGACCCGCGAAGTCCAGTTCCGGCTTGGAATGACTCCAGGGTGATCCGTCAAAGTCCAGTCCCGCTGTGGGGAGATTCCTGAGTGACCCGCTAAGTCCAGTTCCGGCTTGGAACGACTCCAGGGTGATCCGTCAAAGTCCAGTCCCGGTGTGGGGCGATTCCTGAGTGACCCGCTAAGTCCAGTTCCGGCTTGGAACGACTCCCGGGTGATCCGTCAAAGTCCAGTCCCGGTGTGGGGCGATTCCTGAGTGACCCGCGAAGTCCAGTTCCGGTTTGGAACAACCTGTGGTTCCAGTTCAGTCCAGTTCCGGTTGGGAACAAATCCAGTTGTTCCCATCAAGTCCAGTTCCGGTTTGGAACAAACCAGTTGTTCCTATCAAGTCCAGTTCCGGCTTGGAGCAAATTGAAGTCCCGGAGAAGCTCCGGACTATTCCTACCCTGTGTTATTCTGTGTACAGCTTGGGACTGCCCCAAGTTCTTTAATAAATAACCTTTTCTTGTACCTCTGCCTCCTTGTCGTTGCGTTTGGGTTCAGCCCGTGTACAGGTTCATGACAGAATGAACTGGCCAGAAATGGACCCAGCTGACTTGGACCTGTTCCACCCCACCTTCGGCCGCTATGCTGCAAGGCAGTTCCGGTACGAACTCTCCTGCCAGAATGCTCTGGATAAACACCTGAGCCAGTGCCTGGGAGGGTACCAAAGCCCGGGTGATACAAGCTCCAAGGCGACGCAATCGCCGTCCCCTCCGGCCGGCCTCCAGGGCTACACAGTTGCCGCCGGCCAGCCCTCAGGGCGATGATACGGTCGCCGCCGCCCGTCCCCAGGGCGATAATGTGGTCGCCGTCGCCCGTCCACAGGGCGATGGTGCGGTCTCCGCCGTCCGTCCCCAGGGCGATAATACGGTCGTCACCGCCCCTCTCCAGGGCAATGATGTGGTGGTCACCGCACGTCCCTAGGGCGAGGAGACCATCGCCACTGCCCGTTTCCAAGGCGATGATGTGGTCACCACCGCCCGTCCCCAGGGCGATGATGTGGTCGTTGTCGCCCGTCCCCAGGGTGATGATGTGGTCGTCGTCGCCCGTCCCCAGGGCGATGATGCGGTCTCCGCCGTCCGTCCCCAGGGCGATAATAAGGTCACCACCGCCCCTCTCCAGGGCAATGATGTGGTGGTCGTCGCCCGTCCCCAGGGCAAGGAGTCCATTGCCACCGCCCGCCTCCAGGGCGACGATGCAGTCGCCGTCGCTCCCACCAGCTCCCAAGACGACGTAGTCGCCATCGCCGGTCTTCAGGGCGATGATCCAGTCGCCGTTGCCAGTCTCCAGGGCGATGCAGTCGCCATCACCGGCCTCCAGGGCTATGTTGTCGCCGTCACCAGCTTCCAGGCCGAGTCTGTCACCGTTACCGGCTCCCAGGGCGATACTGTCGTCGTTACCGGACTCCAGGGTGAAGCCTTCGCCGGCCTCCAGGACGATGTTGTCGCCGTCACCGGCTTCCAGGGAAATACTGTCGCTGTTACCGGACTCCAGGGTGATGCCGTCATCCGCCTCCGGGGCGATGCAGTCGCCATCGCTGATCTCCAGGGCAACGGTCCAGTCACTGTTGCCATTCTCCTAAGCGACGCAGTCACTGTCACCAGCCTCCAGGGCGACGCAGTCACTGTCGCCTGCCTCCAGGGCGATGCAGTCGCCGCCGCCGGCTGGCAGGGTGATGCAGTCGCTGCCGCCGGCTTCCAGGGCAATGCAGTCGCCACCACCGGCTTCCAGGGCGATGCAGTCGCCGTCGCCCGCCTCCAGGGCGAAGCAGTCGCCATCACCGATCTCCAGGGCAACGGTCCAGTCACCGTTGTCGTTCTCCTAAGCGACACAGTTGCCGTCACCAGCCTCCAGGGCGACGCAGTCACTGTCGCCTGCCTCCAGGGCGATGCAGTCGCCGCCGCCGGCTTCCAGGGCGATGCAGTCGCCGTCGCCCGCCTCCAGGGCGAGGCAGTCGCCATCGCCGATCTCCAGGGCAATGGTCCAGTCACCGTTGCCATTCTCCTAAACGATGCAGTCGCCGTCACCAGCCTCCAGGGCGACGCAGTCACTGTCGCCTGCCTCCAGGGCGATGCAGTCGCCGCCGCCGGCTTCCAGGGCGATGAAGTCACCGCCGCTGGCTTCCAGGGTGATGCAGTCGCCGTCGCCCGCCTCCAGGGCGAGGCAGTCGCCATCGCCGATCTCCAGGGCAACGGTCCAGTCACCTGGTCTCCTAGGCGACGCAGTCGCCGTCGTCAGTCTCCAGGGCGACGCAATCACTGTTGCCTGCCTCCAAGGCGACGCAATCACTGTTGCCTGCCTCCAAGGCGATGCAGTCATCATCGCCTGCCTTCAGGGCGATGCAGTTGCTGTCGCCAACCTTCAGGGCGATACAATCATCGCTGTTCCTCCTGGGCATTCCTGTTTGCACCGCCGTCCTCCTGAGCGGCCTTGTCGCCGCCGGCGGTCTCCGGAACAGTCCCACCCGCCCCGCCGCCGTGCTCCGGATCTATCCCACCCGCCTCACCGCCGTCCTTCTGAGCGGCCGGTTCTGCGCCGCCGTCCTCCTGAGCGGCCTTGTCTCTGCCGCCGTCCTCCTGAGCGGTCCTGCCCACGCCGATCTCCAGGGCAATGGTCCAGTCACCGTTGCCGTTCTCCTAAACGATGCAGTCGCCGTCACCAGCCTCCAGGGCGACGCAGTCACTGTCGCCTGCCTCCAGGGCGATGCAGTCGCCGCCGCCGGCTTCCAGGGCGATGAAGTCACCGCCGCTGGCTTCCAGGGTGATGCAGTCGCCGTCGCCCGCCTCCAGGGCGAGGCAGTCGCCATCGCCGATCTCCAGGGCAACGGTCCAGTCACCTGGTCTCCTAGGCGACGCAGTCGCCGTCGCCAGTCTCCAGGGCGACGCAATCACTGTTGCCTGCCTCCAAGGCGATGCAGTCATCATCGCCTGCCTTCAGGGCGATGCAGTTGCTGTCGCCAACCTTCAGGGCGATACAATCATCGCTGTTCCTCCTGGGCATTCCTGTTTGCACCGCCGTCCTCCTGAGCGGCCTTGTCGCCGCCGGCGGTCTCCGGAACAGTCCCACCCGCCCCGCCGCCGTGCTCCGGATCTATCCCACCCGCCTCACTGCCGTCCTTCTGAGCGGCCGGTTCTGCGCCGCCGTCCTCCTGAGCGGCCTTGTCTCTGCCGCCGTCCTCCTGAGCGGTCCTGCCCACGCCGTGGGCGATCTCCTGAACGTTCCAGCCCTCATCCGCCTGTTCTATCCTGGGTGAACGCCAAGAGGCGTTCGTTAAGGGGGGGGTACTGTAACGTTCCGTTCCCATCCTGTCCGTTTTCCGTATTTTTCCCTCTCCCTCCGTGTCATGTTTGACTTCCTTTGTCCGTGTTTTTCCCCGTGCTGCAGACTGGGTGTGTTCCCTCCGTTTGCTCTACTCCATTTCTCCACTCGTGTCTCAGCCTATCCCCTCTTTCCATTTCTGCATGCATTCCTCACACTCCGCTCTGTTCTTTCACCCACGCATACATTTGCACGCTTTCCTAATTGATACCAATTACACTCCTTATTTAACTCACCTGCTGTCTTCTGTCCGGGGCCAGTTCATTAACGTTGTTCAACTCACTAACGTTGTTTGTTTGAAACCTCTGGTCCTCACTATTCCTTGTCTTGTTCTAGTCGCAGTTTGGTTTAGTATTAGGTGTTCGTTCACCCTGCTTTATTGTGCAACCTACCATTTAACAGTTTGGTTCTGTCTCGGTGCTTTAGGCACTCTGCTGAACTGTTAATATCCTTAGTCTGTCCATTGTGTGTGCGGCACTACCTGCCGCGCAATAATCGTCCTTTATTTAACAGTTTGGTTCTGTCTCGGTGCTTTAGGCACTCTGCTGAACTGTTGATATTCTCAGTCTGTCCAGTGTGTGTGCGGTGCTACCTGCCGCGCAATAATCTGTCTCGCTAACCACTTCTCTGTTGAAGTCTGCCAGTCTGCAGTTGTTCGCGACTCCCTGTTTGTGTTGCGGTACCCCCGCTTTCCACCTGACGTTGTGCCTGCAGCGGGGCACTCTGCTCTCCCACTCTACAGCTGTTCCTGCGTACGGCCGTGGCAACCGCCAGTTCTATGGTTACGGTTGCGCCTGCTGCTGTTGTCAGCTGCTGTTGTCAGATGCTGCCACATCTGGGCCGACCCGAGTTCCACTGCACTGTCCTGCCCTGCCGTATCTGCTGCTGCCCCATCCTCTGCTTCTACAACCCGGTTACCTGTTACCAGTAACACCCCGGTCATTCCTACTCCAAACTTTCATGCATACCATAACCGGATTGTTGTCATTTGTGTCCTCCCTCGCTTCAGGAGACAAGTCCGAAGCGTGGCTCATTGGATGCCTAGCGCTCCCTCTATCTGTCCTGTCTGTCTAGTCTGTCCAGATCCGCCAAGTCCAATTCCGGCTTGGAACGACTCCCGGTGTGGGGCGATTCCTGAGTGACCCGCAAAGTCCAGTTCCGGCTTGGAACGACTCCAGGGTGATCCGTCAAGGTCCAGTCCCGGTGTGGGGCGATTCCTGAGTGACCCGCTAAGTCCAGTTCCGGCTTGGAACGACTCCAGGGTGATCCGTCAAAGTCCAGTCCCGGTGTGGGGCGATTCCTGAGTGACTCGCTAAGTCCAGTTCCGGCTTGGAACGACTCCCGGGTGATCCGTCAAAGTCCAGTCCCGGTGTGGGGTGATTCCTGAGTGACCCGCGAAGTCCAGTTCCGGTTTGGAACAACCTGTTGTTCCAGTTCAGTCCAGTTCCGGTTGGGAACAAATCCAGTTGTTCCCATCAAGTCCAGTTCCGGTTTGGAACAAACCAGTTGTTCCTATCAAGTCCAGCTCCGGCTTGGAGCAAATTGAAGTCTCGGAGAAGCTCCGGACTATTCCTACCCTGTGTTATTCTGTGTACAGCTTGGGACTGCCCCAAGTTCTTTACATCTGAACATGATGGCGCGGACCCTCTCTGCTGCCGTCTTGCCGGCTCCGAGTAGATTATGCCATTTGTTTGTTATTACTGTCTTATTACTGGATAATACTTACTTATTACTTATTACTTATTTTGGATTTGAATATTTTGGATATTCTGACAAAAACAGTTGTGGGAACACTCACATATGACTACCAGACACTTTTAGACATCGGATGTAAAGCAACTCACCTAAGTTCAGAGAACTCCTTCGGATACATCCCATCGGAGATCCTCCGGACTGCAAACAATGAGCAGAGGACAACAAAGGCGAGAACCAACAAACGCGCCCGGGGCAAACATTGCGGGGTAAAAAGAGCACTATGATGCAGGGCTCACAAGCCCCTGCTGCCTAGCATCTTGATGGCAAATGTCCAGTCTCTGAACGAGGAGAAAATAGACGACCTTCATATGCGGCTTGCAAACGAACGGGACATCAGGAATTGCAATGTCCTCCTGCTAACAGAAACGTGGCTGGACCCCTCCAAAACGGACCACGCCATCAATCCATCAGAAACTCTTTCTGTTCACCGGTCCGACAGGACTTTGGAATCCCAGAAATCAAAGGGTGGCGGAGTCTGTGCGCTACTAAGCCAGAAATGGTGCTGCGAGAACAACGTCACGGAACTACAACGCCATTGCACGCCCGACCTGGAATTCCTCTCAATAAAATGTCGACCGCACTTTCTTCCGCGTGAGTTCACCTCGGTTATAATCGTGGCAGTGTACATTCCACCTCAAGCGACAACAGCGTCCGCTCTCTCAGTGCTTCACGAAGCACTGAGCAGCTACCAATCTAGCGACCCAAACGCTGCGCTAATTGTAGCTGGCGACTTTAACCAGGCGAACCTCAAGAAAGTGCTGCCGAATTTCCACCAACACATTGACTGTGCCACGCGAGGACCGAACACCTTGGATCACTGCTATACCCCGTTCAAAGGGGCGTACAGAGCCAAACCCGTGGCACCGGTAGGAAGCAGTGACCATTCCGGCATTTTTCTCTGGTCTGCGCATGTAAACAAACAACGCAGATTACTTCCGGTTACAAGAGAGGTGCGTCGATGGACGGACCAATCAGAGAACAGCATGCGCGTCGCACTGCATGACGAGCTATGGTGTAGGTTCACCAACACAACTGTTGAACAACTGCAAAAAGACAACACGGACATAAACACACTTACAGAGGAAGTAATTGGAATAATTGGGAAGGCTACAGAGGAGAATGTAGCCATACAGACTATCAAAACCTACCCAAACCAGAAACCCTGGATCAACAATAAGACACGCAATGCCCTAAAAAAGCGCACCGCTGCCTACAAACTAGGATTAGAGTCTGGCAACATGGAAGACTACAAGGCAGCAGCATACAACGTAAGGAGAACAGTGAAGGAAGCCAAGAAGGAATACGGGGAGAAGATGGAACAAAAATTCAAACAAGGAGACCTCAGAAGTGTGTGGCAGGGACTAAACACCATGACGGACTATAAGGGATCTCCATTCTCCTCAGGGGGTGTAGACGCTGCTCTCGTGAACAGCCTCAATAACTTCTACGCCCGCTTCGAGACCAACGACAGCCGGACGGCCGTCGCACCTGAGGCGGTGGAGAACGGAAGGGAGGAGAGAGCTCTTACTCTCTCTGAACATGACGTCAGGAGGGTGCTTAAACAGGTGAACATCAGGAAAGCCGCGGGACCAGACGGTATCGCAGGGCGGGTCCTAAAGGCGTGCGCCGACCAACTGGCTCCTGTGTTCACAGTGTTATTCAACCTGTCCCTGGCCCAGTCCATTGTCCACACATGCTTCAAGAAGTCCTCCATCATCCCTGTACCGAAGAAGCCAAGACCAGCGTGCCTCAACGACTACCGCCCGGTTGCCCTCACTTCTGTGGTGATGAAGTGTTTTGAGAAGCTAGTCAAGGAACACATCTGCTCCTCACTGCCCAGCACATTGGACCCCCTACAGTTTGCATACAGACCCAACAGATCCACAGAGTATGCAATAGCTCACATCCTCCACACCACCCTATCCCACCTAGACAAGACCAAGGGGAACGGTTACAGGTTATGTGAGACTGCTGTTCATTGACTACAGTTCAGCTTTCAACACTATAACCCCGCCTATACTTGACACCAAGCTCAGGGCCCTGGGGCAAAACGATGCCCTCTGCAAGTGGATCCTGGACTTCCTGTCAGACAGACCCCAGGTGGTGAAGGTGGGCAACCACACCTCATCCTCCCTCACCCTCAACACGGGAGCCCCCCAGGGCTGTGTTCTGTCCCTACTGCTGTACTCCTTGTACATGCACGACTGTACAGCCACCTTTGACTCCAACACCATCGTCAAGTTTGCCGACGACACAGCAGTGATAGGCCTGATCACTAACAACGACGAGAGGGCCTACCTGGAGGAGGTGAGGCTCCTGACCCAGTGGTGTCAGGAAAACAACCTCCATCTGAACGTCATCAAGACAAAGGAGATGCTGGTGGACTTCGGGAGGAAGCAAGTGAGGAACTACACCCCCCTAACCATCAACGGGACCCTCGTAGAGAGAGTGGACTGCTTCAAGTACCTTGGCGTCCAGATCACCAAGGACCTAACATGGTCATTACACATAGACACCGTGGTGAGGAAAGCACGCCAAAGACTGTACCACCTCAGACAACTGAGGATATTCAGAGCGTCCCACCAGATTCGGCGGAGCTTCTACTCGTGCACGATCGAGAGCATCCTGACTGGGAACATCACCACCTGGTATGGGAACAGCAGCTCTCAGGATCGCAAGGCCCTACAGAGAGTGGTACGATCAGCTGAACGTACCCTGGGGAGACCACTCCCCAACCTCGAGGACATCTACACCCGAAGATGCAAGACCAAGGCCAACAGGATCCTGAGAGACCCCAGCCACCCAGGATATGGACTGTTCTCTCTGCTACGGTCAGGAAGGAGATACCGCACTCACATGGCGAGCACAGAGAGGCTCAGGAAGAGCTTCTTCCCGCAAGCCATCCGGCACCTGAATGACTACATCTAGAACATCTGGTGCACATAGAACTCTATAGAACTCTGAATACAACCATGAACAATGTCATTACCCCCCCCCGGGATTATTTATTACTTATTATTTATTAGCTATTACATGTACAAATACACCCATGCCTTTTTATGCCCTTTAATGTGTAATATGTAAATTGTAATTTAAATTAGTAAACTTTGTAACTTTTAATAACTCTGTAAATTTAGATTTTAAATTGTAAATTTGTATAGCGTGGTACATTTTTTGAGTGTCTGTATTGGGCATAATCTTGGAGACGGCAGTAACATTTCACTATAACTGTACACGTACGTTATATGTGACAAATAAAGAAATCTTGAATCTTGAATCTTGAATCTTAATAAATAACCTTTTCTTGTACCTCTGCCTCCTTGTCCGTGTACAGGTTCATGACAATATTTTTACTATAGGCCTAGTTAATTTTCATTAAGGATAAACTCAGTAAAACAGAGGGAAATACTTTGGATGAAGGTTTTACAGAAATGGCAACAACATTGAGATAAAGAATAGACTTAGATTCATTACAAATTAAGGTTGGAATCGTGAGGGATAGAGAGAGAAAAAGACGGAGGTTATTAGCCTATCTCTAATTCTCTATCCACCCCTAGTGGTGAGTCATTGACATCACAGTTATAACCTAGTATTCATATTTCTCTGAAATTATAAATTAAAATAAGAAACCCTGAAATTCTGACACATAGTTGTTAAAATGTGCGAAAACCTCTCAGTTGCATTGCCTGGCAATAAAATAATAGCCCAAACCATTGTCCTTCACCTTGCCGCAGTCACAGACAATGGAATGCATATCAAACAAAACTCATAATTTCTCACGCTAAAATATCATGTTCCGATATAGGAACAACAATATATTATTCAAAAGTTGTAGGCTATAACATTCAGTGTTTTCTCCTTGTTAATGTTAATATGCAATGCCTACTTCTGGTTTAGTAGAAATATACAGCCGAGGCTATATTCTTCCACAAAATCGCTGATATTAGCTAAACATGTTGGAACCATTTTTCTTCATCTGGTTTGAAGCTACATCTGTTTTCTGATGAACACTGAAATCTTCCTGTCTTGTCAACATGTTAATTTTTGACGTGTTGAGACGTTTTTTAAGACGTTTTGGCACTGTTAGCCTTCCATACAATGATAGCGTTATACACACTTCAGGGGGACTTCAGGGCAATTAAGCTTTATGTGAAGTGTGACATGGATCCTTCTGGCAGTTTGAGAGCGAGCATGTGGGACTCCCTGTGGTTGTTGCTATCGACCTGGATTGTGATACTTTTCCACCTACACAGCAGTCGTAGGATCAATCACAACAACTGGGGGCCATTTGGGGACAATGATGCTATTCCGGATGCCACAGCAAGTCCTGATCAAATCTTCTCTGTAGTTCCACTGGAAACAAATGTGACCGGAGCAGCCTGCAAAGCAATGACTTTCACAGCGCTTTTTCTTTCACATGCTGTAGCTCACGTTTAGTAGCAATTGGTGTAATTTCCTCATTTATAACAATTCATCATGAACTCACAGTTTATAATATTGTGAAAAAACTTAACATTTGACTTCAATGTTAAAGATTTGGCCTTAACATTTACTCATCACACTGTTTGTGGATAAAAACTGGTTCTTCTACAAGCCTAAAAAATAAGGCTAAAGGGTTCATGGAATCCAGGTCAAATACCAAGACTGTTTAATATCATTCTGAAATGGGCCCATGAGTAATTTTTCTTTTTTCAAGCTGAAAAAAGTTATAAATACACAAAGGCTAAAGTAGAGCACACGATGTTGACTCAAGGTGACCACAATATGCTTTGTCTTTAATTGAGTTTTAAATTGCAATTGTTGCAGGGTTTCAATCCACTTATACAATTCAAGGTTGAGGTTGTTCTTTCTTTCCCTGCCTAATCCAAAATCTTAAAACATCCCTGCTCAGGCTTTCCTCTTTTGTTCCAGCAATCTAAATCACACCACATGGGGCTTTGAGAGAAAATGGATATTCAGCTTCAGAACCAGCCCCTTCATTGTCGACTTGGCATTTTTGTCTTTGTGCCCGCATTCTTAAATTACATACCGGCAATCCTCAGGACATGCCGAACAATGAGAGTAAGAGAGAAAGTGAGAGGGCACTATGAAAATAGTCTGATGTGTCTTTGCAGGATATCTAAAAAAATAATAACCCCCCCACTAAATTCTAATAATATCCATCGTTCTTCCGCCTCTGATTGTCAGGGTAATCTACACCTTCCGCTGTTTGAATGGAAATTGGAAATCAAAAGGATATAAATTAGCGTCCCGCTCCCCATCTCTTCTGCTCTCACACATGATCCACCCAGGAAGGGAATGAAGGGGATTTGTTCCATTCCCAAGTCACTTGAATAGGAGACCTTTGATTGAATAATAGATGTGTGTTTAGAGGGTTTACCCCTGTAGTCTGTGTTTAAGAAGGCTAATCGGACTCCCCCTCGTCACTTTAATTATGCGATGGCTGGCCTTGTCCAATTCGACATGATAAAAAGGGTGCTATTAATGTTTTTTTTTTTGTTTTCTTTTTATAAATGCAAAAGAAAAATCAGAGTGGGTCCTTTGTCCAGAAATGGAACCACTCTGATAGCAAAGGCATTCAACAAATTCCTGGGGATTTTCATGTCACAAAACAGTGCAGTAGAGCTTATTCAATCTTGTAATCCATAGAGAAATGTGCCAGTAAACCTGAAATACAATTATTTTTTAAATGAAACGTTGTGTTTGATATCATGCTAATTTACTTTCTTGTACTTGGCTAATTGATGTCTCATTTCTCCTCTATTATTCAGCTTTAGGCATGACATTGTTGCATGCTGAGGAAGGAAGGCATTTAAACTGAGGTTCATCCAAGCAACTGCAGCTGCTATAGGCTTATCTCTATCATTAATGCTGCCCTAATGAAGTAAAACAACAATTTATAGTTTATTAATTCAGCACCCTTAAAGCACAACTGAACTTTGGTAGAACTTTTAGTTACCTGGCCATGATATGAGTCCAAATGGTGGTGAAATATGTTTGTTAGTTGCTCTGGGCTCCTCTGTGGTGATAATCCAGAATAGGGTATTTGTCGCTCTCCATGCCCAGATAGCAAGGAAACGTTGAACTAATATCAGATGAAGCATTGATTCAATGTTGAGCTCTGATGTTGATTCTGCGTCCAGGTGCTCATCGAGTTTACGTTGAATCAATGCATTGAAATAATGTTGATGTTAACAATGGAAATCAACGTAACTGATGTTAAATAATTTATTATCAATGTAATCTATCATAGCTAATGATAATATCATTTTATAACTACGTTTTACCAATTCTTGCTCAAAGTAGTCAAAATCTACGAAAAACAAATCATTTTTGAGTTAGGCTACTAAAATAGATAACACATTGACATCAATTTTAAAAATGCAAACATCTTTATTTATTTTACTTTTTGGACACAATACATGCAATAGCGACCAAATATTAAAAATTTAAAGGCACAGTCAACTTAGTGTATGTAAACTTCTGACCCAGTGGAATTGTGATATAGTGAATTAAAAGTGAAATAATCTGTCTGTAAACAATTGTTGGAGAAATTACTTGTGTCATGCACAAAGTAGATGTCCTAACTGACTTGCCAACAGTATAGTTTGCTAACATGAAATCTGTGTAGTGGTTAAAAATTAGTTTTAATGACTCAACCTAAGTGTATGTAAACTTGCGACTTCAACTGTACATGAGGTTTAACCTCTGAGTTTTCTTAAAACCTTTTTCCGTTTTCTTCCACTTTCCTAATTATTTTGGCATGACTCCCCCATTATCATGTAACTTCAAAACATTGATAACTGCTCTATTGAAATATAGCAATAATACTTCAAAGAGTGCCCACACATTTTGATAGCCCTCATCAACTGGTAATAGCCAAGTAGCTATCCCACAATACCTTGCATATGAATGCTTGTCTGGCCCCAAACTAATCTGCATCTGTATCTTGGAGGACTAATGGCAGATTAAAGGATTGTGTCAATACCTTCCCCCTATCTATCATGTGACTGTTTAACATCAGTGGAATGATTTAAGTTGGTAACACTGAATGGTGCAAACTGTTGAATACTTAGTTTGAGTCTTGAATAAGTTTAGGAAAAGAGCTTCATTCACAAACATTATGGTTAAACCACCCTAAGGCATTGTGAGAAGTCAGATTAGTGTAATAGTACATTACAGTAGGGGCTCTATTTTCAAACCAGCGCAAGGGGACGGTATAGTCAAATGCAAGCTTGTTGACAGCATCAACGTCTTAAAACTGGCGCCATGGCGTTTCTCAGCAATACTGCTAGGATCAACAAATTCTCAACATAACATCCTTTCGCTTGCGCTGCAGTGGGATGGGTGGCGCTGTCTGGGGCGTGTTCTAAAATACTTTCGGCTCAGTGACAATTTGAACCAACGAAAACCCATTGCGTTATGATCAGCTGGAACCACCTCTTAGCGGAAACGCAATAGACTCTGGCAATTTGGCAACTTGTTAGTCATGTAGTTCTATGTAGTGTCTATAGGTGATGCCAACATTACACTTCCATTTAATGAACAAATAGCCTATAATTATTATTAATTAATTAATTTTAATTTAAACTACTAGAATAAAACAGGACAGCTTACAAGAAACTTGCGATGTAGGCCAATAGCCTATAATATATAAATTACACATTGACACAGTTGAATCATAAGCCTACCATTTGAATCATAATTATGCCTACATCACCAAATGTAGGCTAATTAATGCATTCGCCACCTCCTCCCGTGCCTTCCGAACTTCTGGGAGACGAGGTGGTGTGGATTGTGATCCATAAATTACTACAGTCCTAGCCTGTACTTCTGTTGCAAGTATGTCTGATTCCTGTGCGGAAAATCGCTCTTGTCGTTGACGGTCCAGTGCGTTTGGGTTGCTCATTATGAAATTGCATGGAGCGATTGCGTTCCAACTGGATTTTTTTTAAAGCATGAGAACAACAATTTGATTGGCTACCATAGAGACACACCTTGGACATTTAAACCCAGCCTTTTAGCAATACCGCCATAAGGTGCGCCAAGATTGCCGTCATGAAATTACCAAATTTCTCGCCGACACGCCCTCAGAGCGATACCGCCAAGCGATTACTCTTGCGTTCACCATTGCGTTTGGTTTATTAAAATAGAGCCCTAAATCTAAATCAGTGCATTTACTCCAACAAGTCACTGATTATATCTCACTGATAGATCCTACCAAGTCTCCTGGAAGGGTTCCGTCTCTGCTCCCCATCCCCTGTCTACAGGAGTCCCGCAGGGATCTGTACTGGGTCCTCTGCTGTTCTCTATGTATACTAAGTCTCTTGGCTCAGTAATTCATTCACATGGCTTCTCATACCATAGCTATGCTGATGATACTCAACTCTTCCTCTCTTTCCCTCCCTCTACCCCACAGGTTAAGGAGAGGATATCTGCTTGTCTGACTGACATCTCTGAGTGGATGGCTACCCATCACCTGAAGCTCAACCTTGACAAGACAGAGCTCCTCTTCATGCCATACAAGACCTCCCCACTACATGACCTCTCCATCACCGTTGACGGGACCGTGGTGGCTGCCTCCCACTCTGCAAGGAACCTGGGGGTGGTCCTGGACGACTGGCTGGACTTCAAAGAGCACATCAGGGCGACGGCTCGGTCCTGCAGGTTCCTCCTGTACAACATCAGGAGGATTCGACCATACCTGACCACCTACTCCACCCAGCTTCTTGTCCAGACCATGGTCACCTCACGCCTGGACTACTGCAACTCCCTGCTCGCAAGCCTACCAGCCTGCACCATTCTGCCTCTTCAACTGATCCAGAATGCAGCTGCCCGGCTTGTGTTCAACCTCCCGAAATTTTCACATGTAACCCCCCTGCTGAGGTCACTCCACTGGCTGCCAGTTGCAGCCAGGATCAGGTTCTACAGGCCCCGCCTACCTGCAGGACTTAATCCAGAACTATGTTCCTGCTCGACCACTTCAATCTTCTACAGCAGGGCGACTGGCACTTCCCCCCCTCCGTGTCAAAGGCTCTCGCTCGTCCCGACTGCGGAGTTTTTCCACCTTAGCTCCTCAGTGGTGGAATGAACTTCCCATTCCCCTACGTTCTACTCCAACCCTGCCTGCATTCCGTTGAGGCCTGAAGACACACCTCTTCAGACTCCACCTTGACTGATATTCTAACCTAGGACTATCAGTTCCCTGTGTTTACTAGTTCCCTGTGTTTTCCTGTCTGTTTATTATAGTTTATAATAGTATTTAGAATAGAAGTGTAGTATTGCTGATTTACCCACAGCTTACTGTGAACTACAGTCAACGTTCATTACTAGGGATAGCTGCTACATTATGGGAAGGATGTGCTTTGTCTTGTCTGTTCTGTAGTGATCTTGATGATGTCTCTGTATGCACTTATTGTACGTCGCTTTGGATAAAAGCGTCTGCTAAAAGAATGTAATGTAATGATTAAAGCAGGTTCGCTTGGTGTACAAAGAAAGATGTAAAAAAAATCATTATTAGCCTACCAATCAGCATTGTGGAAATAGTTTGTAAAAACAGGTCCAAGTGATTCAAAGTGATTGTTTAAAAGGCTGTTATAAAACAGTTTCTAGCTGTTCTGAGAAAATCAAGTAACCTGTGTTATAGAGCCTAGGCTACAGAGATTTCACTCAGTATTACAGAAGTAGCCCTATCTATTGTACCTCCCTAGTGGTAGTCGTATCCGTCTAAATTACAATACGGATGTTTCTCCAAAATTATACATTACAGCTTGAAGAAAACAGGCAAAGTTCTGCATGATTTTTAAAACGTTTCATCGCTTCGCTTATGAAAGCATCGCCCTCTCTAGTTCGAGCAGGCCAATAAAACAGCAGGATGCTACACCAAACTGTTTACGAGCTTCATCTTGCCACAGTCCCAGACAATAAACTGCATAAAATGCACATTTTGTACACGCTAAAAGTGTCGCATCGTGTTCCGATATTAAAAAGTAGTAGGCTAGGCTATAAATAAACATTCAGCATTTTTCCCTTGCTTAGCCTGCTGTAGGCTATTGTGTAGCTACAATACCAAATGTACTTTCGTTTTCGATACACACCAATTTTTCTTTCTACAAAATCTCTTATATAGCCTAAATATATTTAAGAAACTAAATATCCTACCTGCATGAAGTTACAACTGAAGAGTTTATCTTAGCACAGAGCAACTAACGAACATATTTCGCCACCATTTGGACTGATATCATGGCCAAGTAACTACACAACCCAAAGTTCTACCAAAGTTCAGTTTTAAAGAAATGTGAGTTTCATATTCAGAATATAAGAACATTGCAGTTGTATATTTTGATTTTTTTTATGCAACCACTGCAGCATTTTGTATGTCCAAAAATTCTGTTTTTTTTTTTTTTCCAACAGTCCAACAGATCAACTAACAGCAGTTAAATCTAACCTCATTTGACAAATGACATAACAGATTTTACTTAGCCATAATTTATTCAGCAAAAATCAGCAAACATGCAGCAGTCATCTGTGAAAAAGTATCTTATATTGCATGAGAGGAATTTTGCCCCAATTCCACCTTACAAAACTTCTTCAGCTCATTGATGTTTGAGGGCATTTATAGACAGCTGAGTTCTGTAAGGTTCCGCCACAATATCTCAATGGGGTTGAGGTCTGGACTTTGACTCGATCATTCCAAAATTCTGACTCTTTTCTTTCTCAGCCATTCAGTCATAGATTTACTGGTGTTGCTTAGGATCATTGGGTACATTTACATGCACAGCAATATCCGATTACTGGAAACGATCAGCTTACGCCAGTATTTAACTTATTGCATTCACATGGACATAAGAAATGTGATTACTCCAAAAGCCGCGTTTACATGATTCTCTCCATAATTGGCTCTGTGGAAAACGTAGCTACTAACTGCTTCCCGTTGTAAGGACAAAAATGATCCGCCCATCAAAAATTTACATTAGTAGGCTATTATTATTATTATAGCTAGCTAGTAATTATTATAGCTACTTAATTATAGCTAATTGCTAGTAGTGGTTGATTTATATTATTGTACTAGCTAGCTTTACCGATCTCTAAATCTGGCGACTTTCCCGAAAATTTCAGTTATTTAATATGCTAGCCACAAACTAGCTAGTACAAACACAAGCACGTAACACTGAACAATATATTTTCACCGGTGAAATGCAAATTTAATAATAAAATTCTGGAAGTGAGATGCTGAAGGAATCCCAGGCATAGCAAATGTTGACGGGTGGAATCATTTTGACGTTACACCGCCTTTTCTGCCTGACATGCGTAGTTTTGAAAAGCCGAAAGAAACCGGAGAAAGGTGTTTACATGCTCCAAAAAAATCGAAAGTTTGGCCAAAAAACCAGGGGTGTTAAACGGGTTTCGAAAACACGGATTATGACCTTACATTATCCGATAAAGGTGTTTACATGACCATTTCAGTAACCAGAGTATTGCCATAACCGGGTTCAGATCGGAGTAGTAGTGTAATGGGGCGTGACGTGTGAGGTGGGAGGAGCAAGGGGATTCATTAAGCCCTAAGGCCACTAAGGCGGGATACCCCGCAGATAAGGGAGGAGACAAGACAACGAACAACGAACACCACTACAGACGCTACTAACCGGCTCACTGTCACACGCCAAGTAGAGCACAAGGACAGGATTCTGAACAGCCAGAAATAATACGCGCCCTGTCTCGGTAACGAGACACATAAGAACTGGCGAGTAGCATAAAGACAAACATAAAACACAGACAACAAACACTGCAAAATAATACGATAGTATGAGGAGGCGAAAGGAACAGATCCAACGTTCCCAGGCTACTCTCAGACTCGCGGTCACACACAAACGTGTCCACAACATCGCCCAATCTTCCCTATAGGAAGACATGCACCATAAGACGAAACAGAACAGCAGTTCCGAACAAAATCGTCAAACTCCATGCAAGGACAAAGGCACCGAAAGGAACGAACAGGACAGGCAGCACCGGACATTTACCGGCTAGACCAAAGCGAGATTAATTGAAATTACATGCCCCGCCTCTCTATGATGAGGAATATAACGAGGCGAACAGGAACAGAGATTTAACGTTCCATGGCGAGATTAATAGGCTCGCAGTCAAATGCAGAAAACAAAGGGGTAAACACCCGATCTCCCAGGAGAGAGAAACATTTTACAGGTGAGCCGACGGAGCACCGTCGTCCCATAAGTTTACTATCCATAGACTAACGCAAGCTTAAATTGAAACAACCGCACTAGCCTCTCAGTAAAAGCGGAGGAACAGAGAGCTAACATTCCCATGCTACGCGCAGTCACACACAAACATGTCCACAACCTCGCCCAAACTCCACACAAGGAGAAACATACCCGGAAAACGAACAGAACAATAGTTCCGAACAAAATCGTCCCGTAGGTAAAAAGGACGGAGGACAGCTGCAACAAAGACCAACGCAAAAATAGCACGACAGCCTCTCAATTTAAACAAAAACCCTGACTCACAACAAAGGGGAACGTAGTCCACGAAAATGAGACAAAACAGGGAATAAACGTACCAAAGCTACTCACTGGCTCACCGTAACACGGAAATGAGTAGAAGCAAACACCAGGACTCGCTGTAAGAACCCTTAACAGGCGAGAATGGAACAAAGAACAGCTACTCTATACTTCTACGAGCTAAGGACTAAGTAGAAGCGAAATGCCCGATCTCCCTATGAGACGACATGCACCGAAGGGCGAACAGAAGTACAGTTCCGAACAGAATCGCCCAAATCTCCATACACGGAGAAAAAGCACAAAAAGGCGAAATAGAACAGAGATTTACGGTCCCAAACTTCTACGAGATAAGTAACTACCAAGCCAGCAAGAAATAAGCCCTGCCTCAACAAAGAGACGTTAAAATAGGCGAGTAGCCCAAATGGTACGAGTAACTCACAGCCAACAAAAACACCACAGTACAAAACAATGAACAAACAATGAACAATTAATCTCGAAGCCCCGATAGAAGGAAACGGAAGGCTTAAATATCTCTCCAGGTGACCACGCACAGGTGTGGGCGATAACAGAAGCTCCGCAATCCAAGCAGGACGGAGCAAGCATCCAACAAAAGAGCAGCGCCCTCGCGTGGCCACCAAGGAAAACGACCACATAGGGAAAAGGGTTAAAAACCATGACAAGTAGTGTGCATGTAAACGTACCCATTGTCTTATTGCATGATTCACTTTTGACCATGGTTTAGCTGTCGGACCTATGGTATTGCATTTTCCTCTAGAATACACTGGAATAGAGATTAATTCATGGTGGACTCAATGTGTTTGCAGACCCAGGGGGCCGGCTATCATGGACGCAATGCTTTTTTTGTCACTTTATTTGGTGCCCCTCCAGACGATTGGCGCCCTTCCAGACGGATGGCACGCTAGGAGATCTTTTGTATCGCCTATGCCTAGCTGGCCCAATGTGATAAAGAGGGCGTACTTTCTTTTTCAATGTTAACACACAATTTTAAAGAAATATTGTTCAAAGTCCTTAACTACAATCTAAACATGATGTCTGGGCAATTTATGATGTCCATTATGATTTCCATTTAATAGAAATACAGAATTCTATGAGTGCTTATATAATTCCTGTGTATGCAGGGTTGACCACAAACCTGCTGCGTAACTTTGTCTGATCACTGGTCACAGAATAAACAGAAACACGCTGTAATGGGAATTTAATCCAAAAATTCTATTCCATACTTAAAAAGTTCCAAGATTCGATTAAGATCTGTAGGGGATTACAAATTCCCACCAAACTGCTGAAATCACAATGTATGCCCCAAAGTTCAGAGGGCTCCATGCCACTGAGAAGGTATTCTGATTGTTTGCAATGCTGTGATGATGTGCTTTCTTCCCCGATTAAAATCTATGCCACCAGCTGTTTAAACAGCAGTGTTTAGTGTTGGATCAAATGTGATATGAGAGGACTGAGAGCATTTGGATCTTCTTCAGCTCATATATTCTCTCTAAATTCATTATCAAACATATATTATATGGGGGCTATTGAGTGGCATGTTCTGCTAAAGCACTGGCTCTTTGGTCCAGCTAGAATGCATTTGAGAAAATGTAGCACAACTAAACAATTTTGTATGAAAAACGCAATACTGTACTTACAATAACACAGTATTAAAGCACACAGAAAGCTGAATTTTTTTATATTCTGGCAGGGATTGGGGGCCTAAATTACCAAGGCTAAATTTGCCTGGGACACACATTTTAAACCCTGTAAGGCTTCAGAGGGATCGATACATTATTAGGAGTCAGTCATTTAGTGAGGTACTACTGTGCTAAGACATAAGACCTAAACTCCTTTGTGTAGAAGGTGACGCCGACGGGACCTTTTTGCTCAACTGAGACATTCGTTGCTACTGCAGTGAAACTATT
The DNA here is from genome assembly GCA_029718625.1 of Synaphobranchus kaupii. Lineage (NCBI taxonomy): Eukaryota > Metazoa > Chordata > Actinopteri > Anguilliformes > Synaphobranchidae > Synaphobranchus > Synaphobranchus kaupii. Next base: position 32,926,030 of record CM056381.1, on the reverse strand, counting down.
AGTGGAAATCACAAACTCTGTGTTTTAACTTTATTGGTAGACGGTTTGTGACGATTTCTGCTGAATACGGAATTTCTAAGTGTCACTATTTCCCCGTAGCAAGTCCATTTAACAAGCAACCCCCCACCTAGTCTATACCTACCCATGCGTGACATAGTGGACAATAGCGTCTATGTTTGAGTTCATAAATATATTTATTCATCATATAAAATTAGAATAAAGTCATAGCAACGAGATAAACCCAACAATAGCCTGATCGTATGCCAGAAAAGCCGTGAAAAGCCCTGCTCATGCAAAATAAACTGTGAAAGTACCGTCTCATTCTACCATGCATTCTACTAGCAATATATGCTACTAAATATGAAATAAATATACAATCCTACCATCGGTTTTACACATCGAGATGTTCCTTTCAAAATTCAGTGGTCATTTATTGTCTACTACAATCGGTTTGAGAAATATACAACACTTTATACCACTATTACACTATCTGAAACGTCGACGCGTAATACCCCCATGCCCTGTAAGCCTGTCTCATTCATTACAGTTCATTCTGGTTTAATTGTTGTTTTTTTATCCAATAGAGTGCATTATAACCTTAGCAACGGTAAATGTCACGTCTTTTTCGGTGCTTTGAACAATTTACTACAGCCCAGCGTAACGGCAGTTTTCGTTTTAACTGTCTAGTATTACGCAAGCTCTATAGAATACGCATTACGCAGGGGAGTTTCCCTTTTCCGATATGTAAGTATTTTTGCGTCTAAAATGCCGTTGGTCTCGCTGGCTACATATGTACGTTCGTGTTTCACTTGAGCACTGTCTTTCCAATATGTTTGATAGCCCTATTGTTATTTTCATATTTTGAGTGCATTTCACATACTGTAGTGCAATCGTTAAATGTATTTTTGATGTAGGATACCGATGTTCATTGAAGATAGAACATTTGGCAGCATTTTGCAGATGGTGCAATACTATTTTATGTTCATGTTATCGTACATAATATAGGCTATGGCGTATATACTTGTCTCTTAGGGCATGACAAATGCTCATTCCAATTTACTGTGCGCTGATATGTGGTAGATTAAGGTAAAAATTTCCTTAGAGTCATTATGAATAGGAAAATTAAAAAAATGTAAAAACTACAGAAAAATGCAATCCCAGGACAAAAGTATACATACTGTACAGTACAGGGACAAGTGATGTTTTATTGAGGTACAAGAGTGAATGATTAGGCAACATATTTAGGTGTATGTAACACTGTGATATCAATGTTTTTTATCTTAAGCCATCAGAAGGAGCAAATGTATATGCGTTATAATGGACAAAACTAATTTTATTCATTTTATGACATATTTTGCATAGGGGTTTTGGACCCATAGATATCTACCCCCTATACTGATGAAAATATGTAATTCCCACTTGGAAAATATGCAAAAGCTAGTTTTATGAGCCAAAACTGTTGATTTGTAGTTAAATATATCATCATTTTATTTTATTTGCAGCAGTGCACAATTTAGCCATTTGGATAGATTTAGAGACACTAATGGACAACAGGATACACTGCTATATTTTGCATCATAGACCTTTAGTAGTTCTGCATATCATACTCAGATTTTGCAAAACTTTATGTACCTCTCAGCAAAATTTTAAAAAACTATTTTTTAAATTTTTTTCCCAAAGTTTCTTTGCATTTGTGGCACTTTATTTTGACTTAAATTATGAAAGTAAACAAATCTATTTGTTTGTATTGTAAATGGTACACCTGTCTTGTTTCATTTACGCCATTTGCCAAGTTTATGTGATGCTCACACCTAGAGTTATAAAGCCTTAAACAGAGCACCCCCTAAATAGGTGAAATTTTCCATCTGTGCCAAAGGGTTAAAGGTAAGCAGTCATTTAAAATCCACGACAGGCAACAAGTGTAGGGAATCAAAGAAAAGGGTTAATGTGAATCTAATGCAAATTAGTTCCTTGCAGGTGCCCACAGGTTACCAGTTGCTGTCAGAGAGAGGTAGGTCTCTCCACTAATCTTGTAGCACTGTGTGGTTCATAGGGTGACAAATAGTCACTGACTGTGTTCCATTATGCATACTAGTTAGTATGCATAACAAGTATGGCCGCCATATTCTTAAATCATGTGTAAATAAATCATACTTGTATACTAGTTAGTATGCATAACAAGTATGGCCGCCATATTCTTTGTCATAAGTGTGATGCAAACCGCAAGTAATTAACATCCAGTACATACTAATATCCCAGGGCGAGAGACAGGAATACACCCCGGACAGGTCGCCAATCCATCGCAGGGCACACACACCATTCACTCACACACTCACATACCTACGGACAACCCACGCAGACACGGAGAGAACATGCAAACTCCACACAGAAAGGCCTTAGGCCAGGGTTCAAACTTGGTACCTTATTGTCTCTGAGGAAAATATACCATTAACCAAAGGTCAGCTTGTGACAGTTACTGACAGCATGGCCTAAGCCGTGGCGGAATCAGGCCAGATTATCTCAAACCACCAGTAAAACGGAATAGTAAGATGCCTTAAATATAATGTGTCTGTATTATATTTAAGGCATGTTACTATTCAGTTTTTCTGGTGGTATGAGATTATCTGACCTGATTCTACCACTGCTTAGGTTGTGCTGTCAGAAGCTGACAGACCTGAGGTAAAAAACAATTGATGGTTCAAATATGCAGTTACAAGTAGTTTCACCATGGCAGTAATGTCTTAAACAATGAAAATGCTAAACAGTATTTATTTATTGTCATTAATGTGATGTACTGTACCACAGCTAGTTATTGAGTAATTTTGCAGAGGAGATTCTATCCTGTAAGGTCAAAGGAATTCTGATGCTGTGACCACATCAAGTGTGTTCCAAATTTAACGAAATTGAAGAGTACTTGCCCTCTTGCATATTATAAAGTACGCTATAACTAATATACTTGGAAACACATACTCATCTTAGCATAATGGAACACAGCCACTGACTCACAGTGCATTGGAGGAGTGCACACACTTTTGCTGCTGTGCACCTAGTGAGCAAACTGTGGGTTGCATAAGTGAAAAAAACAAATTAGAAAGAAAAAAAAATTGTTCAAAAATGAATAAATCAAGGTATGATAACTTATTTACAGCAAACAGAGGACAGTATCACTGGGCAATGGTAACTGGGCTTTGTGTAAGCGTAGCATGAGTGACAGGCCATGGGGGTTGTGACAATTACTATTATTTATTATTCTGAAATCTGAGCATTGCACAGCCAATCTCTGCTTTGCACTGAAATCCGCCTGAATTCCCTGTCGCCTGTTGGATGTATTCCAACAAAGCCAGTGATCTCAGTGGAGCCAAGTTTGATCAAGCACCCTGGAGTGCAATGGAGAACCTGAGTTCTCAATGTGCAGTCTGCCCCATAATCCAGAAGCTTTGTTTTCCTGCCCGAGGCTGTGCAAGAGCGAAAACTCACACACTAAAAATAAAGGTGTCACAAAGATGTAAATTTCACTCCTCGCACCGTACGCTGTAGTGTGAAAGTTTCACAGTAGAACATCTCAGCTTCCAGTAGCCCTGCTGGATGTCACAAGAAGACCACAAATGAATAACCATTGTTTGTGTGACACACAGGTTATTTACAGGTTTACAGTTTATTTTTTTGGTTTTGTTTTTTCTTAAATTGTATTATGTTGAAACTGAAAAAAATGTTCAGCTCTGTGTTAAGAAAAGAGAGGGGTAATAATGCTGGTTACTGGGGAGAACATGTAATGTGGGCGTGACGTGTGAGGTAGGAGGAGCCAAACGCAGCAAGGGGATTCATTAAGCCCTAAGGCCACTAAGGCGGGAAACCCCGCAGATAAGGAAGGGAGACAAGACATAGAACACACATACCAAAGCCACTAACCGGCTCACTGTCACGCGCACAACAAAAGCACAACGGAGCAAAACAGTCTCCTTAAAAATCTAGACCTAATCATACGACTAAAACCTTAAAAGGGCAAAAATAAACCACACACAAAACAGCACAAATAATGCCAAAAATACACCACAGTACAAACAACAAACAATCAATATCAAAGCCCCGAACGAAGGAAACGGGAGGCTTATATAGTTCTCAGGTGACCCGCACAGGTGTGGATGCTGACAGAAGCTCCGCAATCAAAGCAGGGCGGAGCAAGCATCCACCAAAAGGGCGGCGCCCTCGCGTGGCCACCGAGGAAAACGACCGCATCGGGAAAAAGGGTAGAAACCCATGACAGAACATGGGCTCCTCCAGAGTAGACTTTGCTGTGCTCATGGGATTAATTACAGGCAGTCACTGAACTGTTTCCATTCAAATGAGCTCCCAAAGAGCTGGGATCTCCCCACCTTTAAAAGCTCCGCCTGTTACTACAATAGTGACAGGCCAATAATGCGCTCATTAAGTACAGTTTGGATACACTTAAGCCAAAGGCAAAGTATATTTTATTATATTTTATGTTATTTTACCAATTATACCATTCATCCATTTTATTTATGTCATCTACTGTTGGTAAGTAGATATGTAAGCCAAAGATTTGCCGAAATGGGGACGGACATGTCTGATAAGGTAGGACTGAGTTCTGGAGACGTGCTGAAGCTTTGAAAGATGGCTTTCAAGCAACAACAACAGAAGCAGTTGAAACAGTTCCTTTGTAGGATTGCAGGAGCTATAATATGCCATACTCTTTCACAAGATCTTGAGAAAGAGTGAGATAGGTATTGATACATACTTTGAGAGACAAAGGCAGTCATATGGATACGTGCATTAACATAAGCTATAAATGCAGTTACTTAGCAGTGAAATCATTTCTCTTGCTACTTTAAAGAGAGAATGTCATTGCATTGTACACAAATGTGTAGCAAGCAGAAGATGGGACGTAAGTTTTTCTTTTTTTGCAATATATACTGGTGCGAAAGAACTGAAACATCTGCCGTTTCCCTCTAGTCCACCTCCCTTTCATTTCCTTTGTATTCCCATTCCTTATGTTTCATGTCATGTTTTTTCAGTTCACCTTGTTCGTCTCTGTTTTGTGTTCGTTGCAGGCTGGGCGTGGTTCCTTTTAGTTCCTTGTTTCTCCCCTTGATTTGTCAGCCTATTACTCTCCTACTCTCTCACATTCCTCACTCCTTTCAGTTATCCAATTAGTTCCTTCACCTGTTCCGTTCACTATTTAATTTCCCCTCTCATGCCATTTCGTTGCCAGTTCGTTTTCTCTGCTCCGTTTGAGATCTCTCCTGGCCATTCTGATTATTATTCCTGTTTGTCTCGTAACCTGTTTTGCTCTGTTCCTTCATCCAGCCCGTCCAGCCTGCCTCCTGCCTGCCCTACCAGCCCTGACTCCTCTCCTGCCCTGCTTTAGTTCGCCAACCCCGTATCCTGCCTTCCTCCCTTTAGTTACCCTTTGCCTGCATTCGGTTTCCTTGCCTCCAATAAATATTCTCCCTTGTGGAGTACTTGAATCTAGTCTGTCTCAGAGTCTTGCATTTGGGTCCAGTCCTGTACACTGCCGTAACAGAACAAACTGGCCAGTGATGGACCGAGCAGACTCTGAGCAGCTCCATCATGCCATCACCTGCCAGGGAGCAGTCATCTGTCCGCACGTCAACTCCTCCACAACATCATGGAGACCCTGAAGTCCATCTCGGAGCAATTGCCCCCACTTCCTTGCAACCGGCTACTCCGCCGCTCCTCCCGACCAGAGAGCTCCGCATTCCCCATCCTGAATGCTACCTCGGTGATTTGGGGAGATGCCGGGGCTTCTTGATGCAATGCGATCTCGTATTCAATATTCAACCTGGTTCTTACCACTCTGACCAGTCGAAGATCACGTTCATCATAGCCTGTCTTGGGGGGAGTGCGCGAGACTGCGCCACTGCCATCTGAGCTAGCCAACTTCCCGTCAGCACTCATTACCCGACCTTCATATCTGAGATGAGGAAGGTCTTCGACCACCTTGTTTGCGGTAGAGATGCCGCCCAACGCCTTCTCCACTTCCGCCAAGGTTCCCGCTGCACCGCAGAATTTGCGGTGGAATTCCGTATGCTGGCTGCTGAATCTGGCTGGAATGACATGGCCCTGCAGGAGGACTTCCATGACGGTATGAGGGAAACAAGAAACAACACCAGTTCCTTGGATGGGCTAATTTCCCTGGCTATCCAGGTCGACAACTATCTGCGGACCTGCCAGAGGGAGAAGACAGGCCGCGGCGCTACCTCAACCCAGTACTTCCGCTCCAACCCGGCAGCCCTGCTTCACACTTCTGGTTCGATGCGCCCCTCAGTTCCAGAACCCCCAGCGGAGGAACCCATGCAGCTGGTTAGAGCACGTCTCTCCTCGGAGGAGCGCCTCAGAAGAGTCCAAGCTGGGGACTGCCTCTACTGTGGTCAGACCAGTCACGTGCTTCTCTCATGTCCTGTTCGCCCCAAAAGGGGTAGCTCCCCAGTAAGGCTGGGTGTCCTGATGCCTAATCTCTTCTCTTGCTACTGCCCAGTCCCGGTTCCTGTTGGACACCATGCTCTGCTGGAACCGCCAAACTCTCCCGTTGTCCACCCTGGTTGATTCTGGGGCAGACTCTAATTTTATTGATGCCACACTTGTCCACCAAGTAGGCATTTCTGCCCAACCTCTCTTGGATCTACTCAATGCCTACTCTCTGGACGGGAAGCTCATCGCCCGGGTCACCCATTCGACCGAGCCTCTACTGCTCATCCTGTCCGGCAATCACCACAAAACGATGCAGTTTCATGTAATCTCCTCCACTCAATCATCCCTGATCCTCGGTCAACCGTGGCTGAGACGTCACAACCCTCATCTCAATTGGGCCACTAACAAAGTCTAGAGTTGGAGCTCCTACTGTCACTCCATCTGCCCAGCCTCCGTCAGAGGGTGCTAACCCTTCTTCCAAAGCACAACCTTCTAACCTGTCCTCAGTTCCATCCGTTTATCATGACCTAGCTGAAGTGTTTAACAAATCTTTTGCTCTATCTGAAGTGTTTAACAAATCTCTTGCTCTATTATTACCCTCTCATAGACCATATGATTGCTGCATTAACCTGCTTTCAGGAGCCTCTCTACCATCCAGTCGCCTGTACAACCTGTCCCGTCCAGAGAGAACAGCCATGGAGACCTACATTCATGACTCACTCGCAGCAGGTATCCTTCGTCCGTCCTCCTCCCCAATCGGGGCCGGGTTTTTTTTTTGTGTCCAAAAAGGACAGGACCTTACATCCTTGCATTGATTATCGTGGCTTAAATGCCCTCACCATCAGGAATAAATACCCTCTGCCACTGATTAACTCTGTTTTTGAACCCCTCCGTGGAGCCAGGAGGTGCCCGTTGAGGAGGGGGGGGGGGGGGGGGGGGTGTAACTGTAACATCCGCCGTTTCCCTCCAGTCCACCTCCCTTTCGTTTCCTTTGTATTCCTTATGCTTCATGTCATGTTTTTCATTTCACCTTGTTTGTCTCTGTTCTGTGTTCGTTGCAGGCTGGGCGTGGTTCCTTTTAGTTCCTTGATTTGTCAGCCTATCACACTCCTACTCTCTCACATTCCTCACTCCTTTCAGTTATCCAATTAGTTCCTTCACTATTTAGTTTCCCCTCTTATCCCTGTGTCTTGTAACCTGTTTTGCTCTGTTCCTTCATCCAGCCCATCCAGCCTGCCTCCTGCCTGCCCTACCAGCCCTGACTCCTCTCCTGCCCTGCTTTAGTTCGCCAACCCCGTATCCTACCTTCCTCCCTTTATTCACCCTTTGCCTGTAATCACTTGCCTTGCCTGCCAATAAATATTCTCTCTTGTGGAGTACTTGAATCGAGTCTGTCTCTGAGTCTTGCATTTGGGTCCAGTCCTGTACATTGCCATAACAAGAATGATGCAAATGGAAGTAAACATGTAGTAGCTTTCCCTTAACAACCAAGTCTGTGGTTCGTTGAATGCCTTTTTTTATTCAGACATTGTTCTGTAATAATATATGTATATAATATGTATTATTCATATGTAGTAATATACTGTATATCAGGGGTTCTCAATCCTGGTCCTGGGGGACCCCTGTGTATGCTGGCTTTCGTTGCAACCGCAGTTGCAATCCCAGAATTTTAACAAGCTGTTAATTTTTCTTAATTAGGTGCTTGTCATGTTTGGAGGAATTATTCACCCTCTTAAGCCACATTATATCAGAAATAGCTATGGATGCCATGTAGAATAAACACCCCATGTTCACATTGTGCTATATTATTTAAAAAAGATAAGAAAATTATTTAACAGATCCATTTAAAGACTGATTTGAATCAATAGGCTCCTAATTGGTGAAAGTGTGGACACATGGCCACTAAAATTAACCATTTCGTAGATAATGAAGAATTCAAACACAAAGCAAATGATAACGAGCCAAACCTGCATTGTCTTAAGCTTAAAGAAAAAATTGAGTTAAACACATGTGTTCAACAACCTAATTAGGAGCCTATTGATTCACTTCACTCTTTCATTTGAGTGAAAATACATTATTTTGTAACCTTTTCTTATGTAATTGTTGCAATATAGCACAATAAGCACAATGTGAACATGGGGAGTTTGTTCTACATGGCATGCATAGCTATTTCTGACATAATGTGTCTTAAGTGGGCGAATAATTCCTCCAAACATGAAAAGCACCTAATTAAGAAAAATTAACAGCTTGTTAAAATTCTGGGATTGCAACTGCGGTTGCAACGAAAACCAGCATACACAGGGGTCCCCCAGGACCAGGATTGAGAACCCCTGCTGTATATGGTATATGTCTGTCATCTATAATGTTTGGGACAAAGAAATATTTTTTCTTGATTTGCCTCTGTACTACACAATTATCGATTTGTCATCAAGTAATTCACATGTGGTTAAAGTGCAGCTTTTATTAACTCTCATATTATCTTCGGGATCAATTTCACCCAATTCAGTGTTTGTCTCTTAAAAACCAGTTAACCTTATTTTTCATCTTTACACTATATGACTTTTTCTAACTTGTTGGAATTAAATAGTAAACATGCAATAAACATAATGCTATGTTTTAAAAATTCCTGTACCAACTTTGTATACAAAGGTGTTGTGTAGGGTCATTTATGGGGTAGCTGTATAAAATGTAAGAAAGTATACAACCGTTTTTATTTTTATATCTGATTTTTTGTGTGTGATTGTGATGGCACTTTCCCATATAGGTTTTAAACTTCACAAACTTTCACTTACCTCAGGCTCTAAAATAAGATGTTTCATCACAGATTTTTAATATTTAGGGATAAAAGGCTAGTCAATTGGGAGAGAGAGAAAAGGTGAAACAAAAAGTGTCAAAATTGCTTCCTTGGTGCAGGTATACAAGAACTTTCATTATCTAGTCTTGATTCTTAGCTTTTGATTGACAAACACCAATAACAGGCTCCAAAGGCAATGTGAGGGCCAGAGTTGTGCCAATGAAACTCAAGGAAGCCATTACGAGGCTGAGAAAAAAAATTTTTAAAGTCAGAGACATAGGCCAAACCTTAGGCTTACCAAAAGCGACTGTTTGGAACATCATTAAGAAGAGAGCATTGATGAGCTCAGTAATCGCAAAGGGCCGGGTAGGCCAAGGAAGACATCTACAGTTGATGACTGAAGAATTCTCACTATAATGTAGAAAAACCCTCAGAAGACTTCACAAAAAGAACTGCAGAGTACACTATGTATTGCATGTCCATTGGAAATCAACTTGCATTCATGCTCCTGGACCGCATCTCTCAAAAACATATACAGTACCTATACCAGCATGCAAAAGCCATGTGATCCTTGACCAATCAGGACTGAGTCCCCGGTTCTACAAAACTTCAAGCAAACTTCCTGTCTCCCCTTCAGCTCCTTCTTACCATACGTTCATACTCACTTGACGTTAGTTCCAAGAGATGGACACATATAGGTCGTTTAATCTCTCCGGTCATATCTGTTAACGTGTCCGAGCGAAGCTAGACTGAATCCACAATTAGGGTCAGTCTATTTAAGTTAATGTACAGCCATTACCGTCATACGTCGTGGCTTTAAAGTGATAACCAGAGAAGCGTGCTTAGCCTAAGTTACCACGCATCAATGCAAAGAGGTCAAGAAACAAATTGCCGAAGGACAAAGGACCAGAAAACCTTCTTCAAAAGTCTTCCAGCAACACTCACCAAAGGATGAAAAAAAGGACAATCCAATCCAGAGACAGAACTTTCTGGACATGTCAAAGAACTGAACCAACCAGTAGCTACTCGAGTACTGTAAAGACTGACACAAACAACATCCAGGCAATAGTTTAGGAAAACTTTTGTTTAATGTTTATTGTCAATGTAATTACATGCTTGAATGTATTCACTATGTGACAGTTTATGTTGGTTTTTCCTTTAATTAGTCACCTGTTATACTTACTGTATATATGTATATATATATTTTGTAAAAGAACAGCACTGTCTGGAATTACCGGGAACTCATAATGGTTAGTCCAAATAATATTTATCATACCATTGATAGTATAACCTATTCCTTGATCACACTAAACACGCATGAGCGTGTCCGTTTCGCCATCATATAAGCAATCCGCCAAGGTGGAAAAGCAGGCTTTTAAAGGGAATGGGATATGACATTTTGACTGGTTTATTGCAAGTCACGCCCAAGACACACCTATAATTAATGAAGTGACTAGGTTCAGCCCATTTGCATGTAGCGCTGTACTTAGCGCTCAAAAAACATGCTGTCAAACTAGCAAAAGTGGACTTGGACACACCCTTAATTCCCCTTACGCCAAGATCACCAAGATAGAGCCCTTGATGTTTTATTTTCAGGTACTCTTACAAGCGATACTATAACCTCTCTGCATTTGAATGGATCTCTATGTAAATTGGGGGGTGGGACTAGATTAAGCTGTAAATTACACAGGAATAGTATGGAACCCATGGTTGGCTAAATGGCTGTAAATCATCAAGGGTCTGCGGTATCAAACAAGCCTCAACCCATCACTCTGCTGCCAGTTATGCAGTAGATATCAATGGATCACTTGAAGGGTTGTTTCTCCTGACTAATTTTCCTATTTGACTCTATGGAAAAATAAGTCAGGAGAAACAACCCTTCAAGTGATCCATCCATATCTACTGCATATCTGGTAGCAGAGTGATGGTTGGAGGCTCATTACCGCAGACTCTTGATGACTTACAGCCATTTAGCCAACCATGGGTTCCATACGATTCCCGTGTAATTTACAGCTTAATCTAGTCCCACCCCCCCAATTCCCATAGAGATCCATTCAAATGCAGAGAGGTTATAGTATCGCTTGTAAGAGTACCTCAAAATAAGATATCTGGGGCCCTATCTTACAGCCAGCGCTAAGCGGTGCTAACCCAAACGCAATTGTCTTTGCTATTTTACACCCGGCGCAGGGCTCAATATAGCACCCAGCACTCACGTCATTTAAATACCAAGTGATCTTGCGCCCATAGCAAGTGAACTGGGCGGGTTGGTCTTAAGATGAGGTGTGGCCAGGATAATTTTGGGCGTATTGCTATGTGCTAAAACCACCACAAACCTGGTCTAAAGTCACAGCCTGGTCTCACTCCCAAGTCGTCACATAGCGACGCTTGGGCAGCTCCTTCGGCGTCATCCTTTAGACGCAGAAGGAGGCCTTTTGCGTCATTATTTGACGCACTCGTCTCGAATTTACGAATCCTACTATGGCGAAGGCTTTGCTCATGATAACCGACTGCGAGCATGCCCGCTCAGTCTTCGCCGTGTGCGCGGAGATCTTTCTGAGTTCGTGATTCCCGTACCCCACCCCCAACCCCTAAACATAACCTCACAGGAGTTCATGTAACTCGGGCTCATGCCCGAACTGTTAAGATAGTGGGCGAGCCCGACCACAAGAGTTCACGTAACTCTCTACCAGATGAAGAAAAAATAAAAATAAAAAAGCATAATATTGAAGTGCCACAACCAAAGACAAATTATGTGGCCACAACCGTCAATATACGACGCAAAAGGCTGCGTCAATATACGACGCAAAAGGCTACCTTTGGCGTCACATAGCGACGCTTGGGCAGAAGCGTCGCTATGTGACGAGTCCGCGTGAGACCACGTTGAAAGTCATGTTGCAGTTGTTTACATGTTATTGCAATGGCGCATATAAGTGCGTCTACATAGGCGTGTGCACAATGCACATACACCCTCCTGTCTGTTACACACAGGGGCACGCACAAGCACAACTAAAAAAATCAAGGTTACAATGTGAAATATTATTATTGTGTAGGCTATATCAAAACATGCATAATAGTAAAAGGGTCCATAGGTCAAAGACCACATACCTGTCCCTCAGCAAAGGGGAATGCTGCATTAAATTGCTTTCAGTCCACTCCATCAACATCTATAGACTATTCACAATTATCCTGGATCAAGCTATGACTTGGCCTATATTTGCCAATAGTTCCTGTAATCTTCCGGGGGAGACAATCTTCTGTTACAGGATAATGGCTATCCATTAAAAACTTTGCTGATAACACCTCTATAAAGCCTAATGTGCAAATTGTCATTTACACCTAATGCGTGAATTGTCATTCAATGGGAACTCGCGCACTGCAATAGATGGACATTTGTAGTGCTTCAAATGTCATTACAATGAAAATGCGCTTCAGATGTCATTACAATACAGTTCTCTTCATCTAGGCCTACAGCCTGTAAGTAAATAGAATGGTTTTGACTGAAAAAAGTTACTAATTTTGTCCAGTGAATATTGCTTTTATTGTTTTTCAAATAGCCTAGGCTAAGTCCCCGGGATCCGTAGTGCATAAAGTTATTTCGATAGCCTACGGTTAAAAAACGGAGATTAATTTAAATTTCACCATTTTAACTGAATTTTAAACTTATTCTTCGTGTTTCATATATTTTTTAATTACAGTGACCAGGTTTCCATAGGCTTACTTTAAGCTTAATAAAACCCAGCTGATTTGACCTATTCCATAACTGAACAAAATGATTTTAAAGAGAACTAAGAGTCTAATTATGTCATGGTTTTGTAGCTTGCTTTACCATTTCTGCGGATGCTCCCTCTCAGAGCCGCGAGATGGCGCTCTTTCGTTTCTGTTCTATATATCTGCGCGAGCCTGTTTTTGCCCTCTTTTCTGGGTTGTTTTGTGTTGGCTATACGCTTATTTCCCTTTTGTGTTTATTTTTCCCTGTTCCGTTCGCGGATCTATTTTTACCTTTTCCGTTCGCGGATCTCACCTGTTTTTACTCATGACCAACAAAGCTGTTTATCTCAAAAACTGTAAAGGCTACAAATATGTTTCATAGCTTTTATTAAAAGAGAACTGCACTATAATGACTTAGCATTCATAATTCATATAAATACACTTTTTGCTACTTAATTACAACAATTTATGTACAGAAATTGTGAAAAAAATAAAAAACGGGTACCTACATTCAAATTTCTGATTTTTTACCTGATGAGCTACAAGAATTACTATTGAGTAATCCTCTTTGTGATTACTCAATATGCTGCCTATCTCTGCTAAAAATATGGTGTCAATATGTCAAACCATTCAAATTGTGCCAAATTGTGCAAAATGGCAAGGTTCCAGAAAAGTCTTAATATGATTTCTTTTTTTAAGTTTTACAATAAAAGTTAATTTTTAGATGTGTTTTTGGTGTGTTTCATATGACACAACTACCTAGCCTACCTGTAGTCCCCAAAAAGCTCTCCAAACCCATGTATCAGCACAGTGAATCTTGTATTCCACCAGAGCCCCATTAGCCAGAAATGAGTCCAGGTATATGCAAACGGGATATAAAATCAAATGTCGCCTCTACCAGTTTCCTAGATAAAATAAACCCCTGCATAATAATTAGCAACAAACCCAACCTCATGTTACGCCATGCATAAATTGCGCTTTCGTTTACCTGCACAGCCTGCTGTACTGCATACAAAACAATTTACTCATGTGGAACTATAACAACTAAACAAACACTTCAGACGTCATTTCATTCAAAAGAAACTCGGAACAGCTCGTCTCAGAAACAAATAGATAGCCAGCTGCTATGTGTAATTTTGCTGGCTAGCTTGCCATTGTTACAATATAGTAATGTTAGCTATATTTATTCAGAGGGATTCATTTTATACATAACAGTGAATTGGCACTGGTATTCCGGCAAAAAAAATCTGTTACCTTCACCACTCAGCGTCACTGAGACAAGATTGCAAAAACATCTTCGGGCTAGGACCTGCTGCATGGAGAAACGCCTGAATAACCTAGACATAACTAACCAAAAACTGTATGAAAGAGACTGTAAAGTAAGGAGATGAACAGCTGCCATTACCTAATGAATTATACTTTGCTAAAGGAATGTAGCTAGCTGCTACAAGCTAAAAACACTATACGCCATCTTGGTACAAACATTACCCTTGGACGCCTCCTCCTCTTACCCGCAGCAGTATCTACTTGACTTCTGAGGGCATTATGTTGAATGAGGGCTTGTCTGAAAGATAAAAGTCTTCGCTATTGGCTGGAATATTTGACAGACAGTTTAAAAACCCAATGGAAAGCAAATAATACTCGCAGTGGAGGCAGGTCGATGCCAGTTTTTCCCACTTCAGATAGGCCTATTGTGCTATCAGTCAAAGAAATATATCAAATTGACGACGATTTTGCATAAATCTCTGCAATAAAGTACAAAACCCCTTTGGCTAAAATATACTAAGCCACGGGATTGGTACTCCAGAAACTGGCTGAGTTTCTCAACGTTTTGGGCTTAAAAACCACTTTCCCAGAAGGAATGGATATATCTTAAGAATATTTAATCAAAATATTGAGGTGAGCAGTTTATTATATATTATGAAATTAATTAAATGTATAATTTAATAATTTCCGTAACGCCTGCATTACCGCTAGGGGGCGTTTGGCAGCAAGAGGTTAATGCCATTCTTTGCATGTGCGCTTTAAATTCATGCACGAGCAGGTCCATTTCACCTGCTGTAAATCACACTTTTCACGGTCTTCCCAGGAAAGTGGACTTGTTCTGAAACATTACGCTACTAGTAAAATGCGTTGGCCATATTTCCATCAGCAGGACATTATAAAACAAGGGAAAATATGCGTTCCCAACCTGACAGCTTTAGTGTATTTCGTGTCATCATTGTGTCATGAGAACAGCCTCATGGAATTGATGTTTAACAATTCTTCATTATATAATCAAACCAAATTTGTAAAAAAAAATCTTTTGACTAATTTGGCATTTTCTAAGGTGAGACAGAAGCCATATTCTGGTAACTTATTCTCAGCTGTTGCAGGTGCTTTTAATGTAATTTAACGCATATATTTTCTAAAATAACAGCACCGTCTGGAATTACCGGGAACCCATGCCAGTGTTAAACCCTAATGTTAAAGATTATTATTGTGTATACTCTCAATATCTTATTTTCAGGTACTGTTACAAGCGATACTATATGCATTTGAATGGATCACTATTGGAATTGGGGCATTAAAGCAAAGGGTTTGAATAGTTATGCACATGAGAGATTTCAGTTTTTGATTTTTAATGTCAGTCTCCGTTGTTCTCAGCGGTTCTACTTTTTGGTTTCCTTTTTGGTGTCGTCGGGGCGCTCTATCGGATTTTTTCCGCCTCTGTTCCGGTGTTTGTATCTTGCCTGGCAATTATTCCCTGCACCTGTTTTGCGTTTCCTGCCGGCTATAAATGCCTCAAGACTTCCACATTTCCTCACTTCGATATTGTCTTTGCTATTTTGACAATGAAGTCGGTAAGGTATAGGAAATTTGGTCGCTGCATTTCTGGTTCGTACGAATAAGAAATGTAGCAAGTCCGGTTAGAATTAGGATTAGATTGGTTTTCTCTTTTCTTTCCGATCTTTCTTTATCCTTTATTCTTTTTACCTGTTACCTTTTGTGTTCAGCTCTTTTGCCACAAGAGCTTTGGATAACAAGTCTTCTTTTCTATTCTTTTCCTTCACTTGTTCTCTCGAGTTTTGTTCTGTTTCTTTACCTCCTGTTACGCCTAATGATTTAGTGCGTGAGGTTCTTTTCTTATTCATTCTTGCTGTTTATCGAGACTCGCCTCCTTTTGAGGTTGCTTTGTTTTGGCTTGTGCTAGGGAAGTTTTGCTCCCGTTCTTTTGTTTACCTATCCCCTAGTGCGGGTACTTCCGCGTTTGTGGCATATCTTTTTAAGATACGCTTTTAGAATCCTTTTTGGTCGCGTCTGGTTCTCTGAATCGTAACACAACCCTCACAGAATATCGAAGTCAAAATGGAAGGGCCAGCGACTTCTAAGGAAACCTACAAAATGCTGCCTAGCCAGGGCACTACAGGGGTTACTCCTGAGGAGGCTATCCTGACCCTGCAAATTCAACAAGGCCAGTTGATGGAACAACTGCAGAGCCAGGGAGAATGCCTACATAAATTAACAGAGAGTCTGTATAGACTTTCTGTGGCAGTCAATCCTTCTTCAGTTACACAAGTCAATCCTTCTTCAGTTACACAAGCACATACACCTCCCATACCCACGCCACGTACCCTTAAAGAGCCCAAGCTCCAGTTATCTCATTATGGGGGGGGAACCGGGGAAATGCCGGCCGTTTCAAACACAGTACCTGATATTTTTTCAAGCATAGCCCTCCCGCTTTTCCACCTCGGAATCCCGGGTAGTGTTTGTGTTATCCCTATTGAACGACCAGGCTCTCGCTTGCGCTGATCCCCTAATTCAGGCCAACGACCCAGTCATTCATGATCTGGTCCAGCTCATGAAGGAGATGCAGCTGGTCTTCGATCACGAGGTCTCAGGTGAGGAGGCGGCCAGGAAATTGACCAGTTTGCGCCAGGGCACTAACACGGTAGCGGCTTTCTCCGTTACATTTTGAGCGCTAGCTGGGGAGACGGGCTGGCCGGAGGACCCTCTAAAATCATTATTCCTCCAAGCCTTATCCAACCCCATCAAGGACGTGTTAGCTAATGGGTTTATCGCGCCGTCTATGTCACCAGCCATTGCTGGGTTTTTTTTGTTATAAAGAAAGATGGAGGGCTGAGACCCTGTGTAGACTACCGGGGCCTCAATGATATTACCATTAAGAACAGGTACCCCCTTCTCCTCATGAATTCCGCATTTGAGCGCTTACAGGGGGTGTCGGTCTTTTCAAAACTCGACCTTCGCAACGCTTACAATCTCATGCGCATGCGTGAGGGCGATGAGTGGAAGACCGCTTTTAACACGCACCACGGGCACTACGAATACCGGGTGTTGCCGTTCTGTCTCACTAAAAAAAAATTAAAAAAAAATATATATATATATATATATATATATATACGTATATATATAATCATACTGACTGTGCCCGGTGTTTGAATTCGTATTTACCTTTTAGGGTTGTTTTTAACGCACTTGTTTCAGGTTGGAAAATGCACTAATGTACGTCGCTCTGGATAAGAGCGTCTGCCAAATGTCTAAAATGTAAATGTACTAGCGCCCCCTCTGTTTTTCAGGCGCTAGTGAACGATGTTCTGAGAGAGATGCTGGAGAAATTTGTCTTCGTTTACTGAATTGAATTTTTTCTCCGGATCTTAATTCTCACATCATTCACATGAGACAGGTTTTGGAGGCACTCCTTAAAGCTCAACTATTTGTTAAGGCAGAGAAGTGCGCTTCCACACCAGCTCCGTCTCTTTTTTAGGCTTCATTGTTGCGGACGGGAAAGTTCTGATGGACCCAGAAAAGATTTTGGTGGTTAGGAACTGGCCTACTCCCAATTCTGTGAAGCAAGTACAACGCTTCTTGGGCTTCGCAAATTTTTATAGGAGGTTTATCCGCAATTTTAGCTCGGTAGCTGCTCCTATCACAGCCATCACAAAAAAGACATCTGCTCGGTTTCAGTGGAATCCTAGGGCTGAGACAGCATTTACTGAACTAAAGAGGAGGTTCTGCTCTGAAACTTTTATTTATTTATTTTTTTCATTTTGTTTCTGATTTTTGCCCATTTTCTCCCAATTTAGTAGCCAATTGAACCCCTATTCTAATTCAATTCCCCCCCATGTAGCAACCGCTAGAGAATCACCACTACACAACCCCGTCAGCTGGCGGTAGGATGGGAGGGCGCCACGTCCTCTTCAGGGCGCTACTCCTCCGAGCTCCTGAGCGTGATTCCAGCTCGCCCAGGGCCGCTATGCGTGCAGTGATTCTCTCCGAGCCCCTCCCCCCACCCGGAAGCAGCCGCCAATTGCTGCTCCCACAGGGCGCCGGCCATGCTCAGATCTGGCAGGACCGGGGCGCGAACCCCGATCCTCGAAGCACAACCGCACCGACTGAAAGTCGGCGCTTTTACCGCTGTACTACCGCAACGTGAAACTATTCTTATTACTCCCAATCTCTCCCTCCCCTTTGTGGTAGAAGTTGACACCTCTGAGCCGGGGGTTGGAGCCATTCTGTCTGTCAAGTTATGTTTTAAGAATATGTGCAGCTTCCCCACTTGAAAGAGATTGATGCATCTACCCGAAGATTTTTAACTGGGGAAGCTGCACATATTCTTCAAACATAACTTGACAGACAGAATGGCTCCAACCCCCAGCTCAGAGCTGTCGACTTCTACCACAAAGGGGAGGGAGGGATTGGGAGTAATAAGAATAGTTTCGGAGCAGAACCTTCTCTTTAGTTCAGTAAATGCTGTCTCAGCCCTAGGATTCCACTGAAACTCCTCCACTATAACACCTCCACTATTTCGATAGCAATAGATGTTTGATTGCCATAGCAGTTCTCTAGGACAAGGAAGATGTCATCTGCAGCATTATAAGTAGTGAGGCGAAGGTCGCCTGTGATTTTGTCATCAAGACAAAGTCCAGTAATTGAACCTTTTTCACCTCCTTTGAACCGGTCGGCTCACCCTGCCTCTGGAGTGCTTCCCAATCCTTTTTCCACCTGTGAAAATCACGTTTGTTGCCAGTGAACTTGGGAAGGGCCGTTGGTTTCAATCTGATGGCTGGCCTGGGATAATTGGAGGTATGGGCCGTCAATGTTAGTCTTCCAGCATCCTCCTCTATCCTTGCCTGTATGAAGTCGGCCTTTCTGGAAACCAACTTGGAGGTGTGGAGTTCAAGCCCCATTAGGTGATTCTGAAAGTCCTTCTGCTCATCTGGTGGGACCCATCGTTTCCACCGACTGTGCACCTCCTTTGCGGTCTTTATCAATTTTTCCTGGTGGTCGAGCATGAAGTCATATGCCTCCTTGTTGCCATTGGGTTATACAACAGCGGTGCGTTCACACCCATCCTCTGCTGCCTGTAGTGCTGTGGACAATTCAATAACTCCAAAGTTGGTCCAAAGAGTCTCCTGAATTAGACATTTGACCTCCTTTAGTTTCAACTCACACACATTCACAGTCTTTGTTAGGTTGACTTTTTGCTGTTCGGTTAACACAGCTACTTTATCTGTGTACAGCTCCGCCTCCAGGTCTGCAATGAGTCTGGCCTCCACATCTTCATTGGCTTCCATGACTTTCTCAGCTCCTATTGTGAGTTTATTGAAACTGTCCCTAAGCTCTTCTTCCGACATGTCTGTATAGGTCCTCGTTATACTGTTGACCAAATGAGAAAATAATCTTTTTGCCGTCATTCTCTCCACATTGAGTTGCTCAACTGACTTTGAATTGCTTTTATGTTGTTTTCTTGATTGTCTTCCTTTTC
This sequence comes from Synaphobranchus kaupii, assembly GCA_029718625.1. Classification (NCBI taxonomy): domain Eukaryota; kingdom Metazoa; phylum Chordata; class Actinopteri; order Anguilliformes; family Synaphobranchidae; genus Synaphobranchus; species Synaphobranchus kaupii. The sequence goes on along the minus strand of CM056381.1, from coordinate 32,906,312 downwards.
CAGGATTCAAGGACGTCAAGCACCAACCGGGACTTCCTGGAGTGGTGGAGGTGGGATAGTATCGGCACAGCATGCAAGCCAAAATGTGGGGGTTGCCGCTGCGGAAACTGCCAGCCGGGCGGCAAAGAAATTACTCTCAGTAGTAAGAGAAGGCCTCACCTATGTCACAGAGGACAGTCACAGCAAGGAACCACATTGGCACGCCAAATATCCTTGGTTAGAAGATCCAGCTTCCTTGCCAAACAATAAAAGAACAGTCGAGGCAACATTTCGCAGAACGGAAAAGCAACTAGCCAAAGAACCCGAATGGAAAGTTGTCTATGCCACTCAAGTGCATGACATAGTCGATATAAGGGCTGCAATTAAATTGTCCAAGGACACAATCATCAACTGGAATGGGCCAGTGTGGTATGTCAGTCACCTTATTGCTCCTAACCCGCACTCTGTCACAACCCCAGTGAGACTCGTATGGACCAGCAGCCAAACGTTGCCGGGAAGACTGTATTCAATATGTCACACCAAATACTCTCCTACTCGGTCGAGCATCTCAAAGCGGGGATTGGAAAAGCTTTGACTTTTCCAGATACCCCTACAAAAGAGCAATGTAGTCAGAGGTGAGCGAGTTTTGGAGGTGCTGGAGCCAACTCGCTGGTCCCAACTTGTTTATAAGGAGCAAGTGGCATACTGCACAGAGAAACGTCACTGCGGGAGACATAGTCTGGTTAGGCGACCAAAATGCGCTGAGGGGACAATTCAAGCTTGGCAGAGTCGTCAATACCAATCCAGACAACAAAGGCATCGTGAGGGACGTCTACATCAGGATCTTCCCAAGCTACCGTGTTCCTGTGACAAAAGCTCAGAAAGAAAAAACAAGCCATCCAAACTCTAGTGGAAAAAAAGAGAGGATCCAAGCCACTATACCTCACAGGGATGTCAGGCGACTGATTGTCTTACTACCTGCTGAAGAAAATACCTCATTGCTTGTTTGTTCTGTCCCGGCTGAGATCTTGTGTTGTCCAGTGGGGTCACGCTTCTCAATTAGTGGCCCATCCGGGTGTTCATCGCACTGCGGAGGGCAGTCCTTTACTCTCTCCTCATTAGGTTCAATTTGAGATGGGTTTTTGAGTTGAAGAATTCTCAAGATGAAGATGAAGGAAATAGCAGTCTTCTATTAAATTAAATCTTTTATTAAACGTCGATTCAACGGGAAGTCCTTTAACCTACGCAGAGGATTAGGAATTCCCCAAACAAAAACAAACATTAGTTTATATAATATGACAACTCCTCCTCTACCTAACTAATACACCAATAAAACACCCTTTCATCATATTATCCAATAACAAATTAGACGAAAAATAAACATGTTATATGACCAGTTCCTACCCTATGCGCTTGGGGGCACTCTTGATCTACCAAATAAAATAGTTTGTGACTTCTCCTCATGTGCCTTTTAATCAGACCATGTAATTTTCCTTAAAGGTTGTATCAGCGATTTTGGGTGGAAACATAAATGATCACATTCATCTGATTTTTCCTCACGATTCGCTAGCTGCCCGCCCCATAAGCAGGCCGTCAAAAAACCGCGTCTCTGTAGGCAGCCTATGCTCCGAGATCGTACACAAAAACAATGGTACTACCAAGTACTCAAAACCAAAATAAACAGTATTCCAACCAATCACAATGATCTGCACAAACGCTAATACTCTTATCTCGCTGAAATCTTGACGGATTTACAAACGGTTTGGTTTCTTACAAACGTTATTAACGTGGTTATAATTCTGGATGCTTGAACACTATTTTTTAAAACATAACATAATTATTCATAAGTATGTTTGTTTGGGATTTCGCTTCAGAAGTGACGTCACGTTTGTGCAGATCATTGTGATTGGTTGGAATACTGTTTATTTTGGTTTTGAGTAGTTGGTAGTACCATTGTTTTTGTGTACGATCTCGGAGCATAGGCTGCCTACAGAGACGCGGTTTTTTGACGGCCTGCTTATGGGGCGGGCAGCTAGCGAATCGTGAGGAAAAATCAGATGAATGTGATCATTTATGTTTCCACCCAAAATCGCTGATACAACCTTTAATTTCCCTTATTTTTTATTATTCTCCCGCCTGTTTGGTCAGCATGATCTATCTTATCTATTGTTATAGGTACAACTCCTGCTTAGTTATGGAAAACAGGAGGGAAACATTCCTATTTTGACTGGTGTGGTAGATGCCCTCGTCCTTGTTGACAGGGAAATATCCCGCATCCTCTCGCCACCCCCCATCCTGAATACTTTTCCACTATATATTGACTGTATTATTTAATTATTTATATAGAAGCTTGCATATGGGGCTTTCTTGGGCCTACAGAACAGTTTCACAAAACAGCTTACTTCCACATATTCCCCCCTTTGAGACCATTTGGTCTCACACTATGCTTCACCTGGTGGAGTTATGACATTTCAATTGTATGACAAAAATAAACATTTGTGGTGGATTAGTTTCATGCATGCATAATTTAACTAAGTTAATACATTCCTCTAATTAACAGAGGATCTATCAAAAAGTAAATATCAAAAAGTTAATCAAAAGGCTACTGTATTTAATGATTATCTCATTTTGATTTGCTATAATTATACAAAGATTATATAAAAAGAATTGGATTATACTTGTAATGTCTTAGGAGCCCATGACCTGAGAAGCCTGAGGAGAGGTTACTAGCACTTCACTCAGGCGTCTCCTACCTTCGCCCTTTTCCTTAATCTATTTATGTGTCTGGTTTATCTATCCTAAGGGCTTTTAGTCAGTTGGGGCTTTATTATGTCCCCTTTCAGTTGTTCTTTTCTTCATGTACTGTAGTCAGTATATGTGATATGTGTGATCATGTGTACAGGAAATACTCCTCATACTCCTCCAACAGCCCTGGCATGACATACTTCTCCCAATCTATCCGATTACACCATTTGTCTCCAAATTTCATTGTCACGCATTTCCATCCTGCTCCTGCCTTCACTCCCCATTCGCATAAAGGATTTCCATATGGACAATTTAGCGGTCCTTCTTTCTCATTGCATTTTTCCCCACGTTCATTCGTGTAAGACCCATCTCTCATTTGGAATACCTGGTGTATGGATGGTTCCCATACGGCGCGTCTCCGAGGCATTCCTATGAACATTTGGTGGACTGCCTTCGCCTGTTTCATCAATACTTCTTTGCTTTCAATGGGATCACCTGATGGATTGTTTTCCTCGCCTTCTGCTAAGTATATGGGTTCGACCATCTCATATCCCACCGGTGTTTCCACGACTTCTTCCTTCTGGATCATCATTCCTGCTTCCCCCATCACCTTCCAGCCACTTAGACATCATAGCTTTAATACATGGCAAGATTACTATGCATACACAGAAGGCTATCCCAACTACTATGACTACGGGCATCAGAGTCTGTGCTAACACAGCCCACCAAGGTCCCATGTAGCTCCCCAGCCATCCCATTGCGGAGAATCCAGCACTTGCCAATGGTCCGAATGCGTCTTTAATGTTCCCTAAGGCGTGTATTATGCTAGTCAGATTATCCGTAATGTCAGGGACCAAGGTATAGCACGTGCCTCCTGTCAGGTTAAGCGTTATACACAATCCTCCTTGTCGTGCTAATATGTAATCAAGGGCCATTTCGTGTTTAAGTAGGGTCATTCTGTGGCTTCTGACGGTGTCCCTCAACATGCTGAACCCCCTAATAGTTTAATTGGCGAAACCCTGCAAGGTATATGCTATGTTGTCTATATGATCCGCTAGGAAGACCACTCCGTACCAGGGAAATAACCCAAGTCCCCATTTTTCCCCTAATTAAACTCTGAAATGATATGACTCTAAGTCATCAAACTCTGCTAATTCTCTTCTTTTCCTGTTGTTGCTGTCCTGTTGGTTGTCTTTTTTCTGTTTTATGGACATTACTTCATATGGGAGCTTCAAAGTGGCCAGGTAATAACATCCTGTCCATCCTATTGGTAAAAACGAGTATGCCCTATCCCCGCATACCCACCAATAGTCTCTAAATGTCCCTAAGGTGATGTTTGCGTATGTTGTCCTGTTTTCAACTCCATTCACTTCATTGGTCTTGTCTTGCCCAGTTCTTAATGCTAGGGTGTATTTCTTATTCCTGTTTCCTCCTTTTATTATTCCAAAACTCATCATGTAGGTCGTACAATCTGATATCCCTAGAAAGAAGGACACATAGCTGCTAGTACTATTAGAGCACAAACACTCTCCTGCTTTACTGTTCTTTACTTCCAACGAACTAGGGGCTTCTGCAACTCTTTCTGCCTTAGTTGAGAGATGTACATACGCCAGCTTCCGTAAAAATCTACATTTTTTTAAAGACAGGAGTCTGGCAACGTAGCCATAGTCATAGCCATAGACTTTCCTGTTATAATAGTGTAGCAGATACGTGGCGTCCGCCATGCATCCTGATTCCAATGGCTGGGGATCAACTTCCGCCACCGCCGGCCAAGTTCCTGGTGCGGGCACTCAAACCATGTAGGGACATTTATTTCCAGTTGCCATTCGGACTGAGTGTGTTAATTGCTGGTACCACATGTTCCTTCTTGCCCATGAGTCTGAGATGTTTAGGGAATCTGCATTGAAATTGAAGGCTCTCCACTCCGTAGCTCTTCTCTCTCTTGGTCTGATAATGGTAATTGACATCTTTTCATCAATTGCTGTCTTATTTTGTCTTTCCCTCACAGCTCCTGTCCTGATTAGCCCCACTACCCCAGTAATCACCCACACGAAAATCATCAGGACAAAGCAGAATCCGCACACTCGTTCAACTGTTTTTATTCCTTTTCCTCTTTTTTCTTGGGCTTTTTCTTGGCCTCCGGTTCCTGGGTTCTTCTGCAATGGTTTAGGTGCACCCATAGTCCTATGTCTTTAAGCTTTACCGCTGTTGGAGTGGCCAATATTACCTGAGAGGGTCCTGTTTGTCTGGGTTGCTTCCACTTTCTTTTAAACTTCTTCACATAGACCCACTCCCCTGGATTCACCAATAGCTCTGGGTCTTCGACTGCTGGCCCCTGGGCCTCTTTCGCCTGAGACAAACGTCACAGCCTGGGTTAGTCTCTTCAGGTATTTATGGAGTTCTTCTTCTAGTGCTTCCAGGCCTATTTCTCTACTTTCTGGTCTTGTTGTGGGGATTGGCATTACTCGTCCTGTTACCATCTCATGGGGTGTCAAATGGGTAAATCTATTCCGACTGTTCCTCATGGCCATGAGTGCTAATGGTAGACCTTGTACCCAATTCATCCCTGTTTGCCTACATATTTTCTATAATTTTGTTTTTAGTGTTCCATTGCATCTCCCTACTATACCCGCTGCCTGGGGATGGTACACACATGAATATTTCTGCTGTATACCTGTCAATTTACAAATGTCTGCTATCATGTCAGATGTAAAATGTGAACCATTGTCGCTGCTCAGGGTCTGACAGACCCCGAATCTGGGGAAAATTTCTCTTGCCAAGGCTTTAGCTACAGTTTTAGAATCTGCATGCACAGTGGGGAATGCTTCTACCCATCTTGAACATCTATCAATGATTGCTAGACAATATCTTTTGCCTTCTGCTCGATTGATCAGATCTATGTAGTCCATTACCAAATGGGTAAATGGACCCACCGGTGGTGGCATACAGCCTGGTGTAGTCGGTATCCCTTTCTTTATGTTTACTTCCTGACAAATTTTGCATCTTGATATCATGCTAGTAACATGTTCTGTTAGTTTTGGAATAAACCAATGTTTCTGTATTTCTCTCATCATCTCCCCCCTTGCAGAGTGGCTAACACCATGGGCAGCTCTGCAAATGACCTCTATTAGTGCGCTTGGTGTGATTGCTTTCCCTGTACATAATTGCCGCCATATTCCTGTAGACTTATCTAACCCACATCCTCTATTTTCCCATTCCACCTTTTCTGACAATGTAGAAGCCTTTTGTGCCTCTATTAGGTCCTGCAATGCCACCTTCTCTACATTTAGAAGCACCTGTTGATCTGCTGTAGGCCAGTACTCCAATTCCTCTGCTGCTAGTTTAGCAGCTTTATCTGCATAATCGTTTCCTGCTGACAAAGGATCTGTTCCGCCTGTATGTGCTGCGCACTTTACAATTGCAATTTTTGCTGGTTGTTTCATAGCCTCCAACTGTTCTTTTACCTCAACAATGTTTTTATAGGGTTTTCCCCTGCAGTGAGAAACCCTCGTCTTGCCCATATTCCCCCAAAGTTGTGTACTACCCCATAAGCATATGCTGAGTCACAGTAGATATTAACGGTTTGTCCTGTACCCCTTCTGCAGGCTCTTTCTAGGGCTACCAGTTCTGCTTGTTTAGCACTTGTCTCTGGACTTAGAGCCGATTCTTCAATTGTTTGATATGCCCATGGCCCTTCTTGTCGTACTACAGCATATCCGGCTCTCCTTTTTCCTGTGCAGGGATCAATGGATGATGAACCATCCACAAAGAACATGTGGTCCGGAGCCACCAGTGGTTCTTGGTGCAGGTCTTCTCTTGCTCTTGCTTCTGCTTCCACCACTCTTTCACATTCATGTGGTTGGCCTTCTTCTGGGGTCATCATTAATTCTGCTGGGTTCACAGTTTTGCATCTGATAATGGTCAATCCTGGCTGTGTGAGCAGGATCTCATATCCTGATACTCTCCGATGAGTTAGGTTAGATTTCCCTCTACTGAGTAGTGCTACTACTGCATGTGACACATACAGGGTAACTTCATGCCCTGCCGTTATTGGCGTTGCCTTCTCTACTGCAAAGGCGGCTGCTGCCAGTCCTTTCTCACATGTGTGGAGTCCTCTTTCTACTGCATCTAGTCTCGTACTGTAATAGGCAATGGGTTTGTATCTTTCTTGCTCTTTTTGGGTCAGTACTGCTGTGGCAAACCCCCCTTTTTCTGCACAGAACAGGTGGAACCGTTTGCTGTAGTCTGGGAGTCCCAGAGTTGGAGCTGTTTGTAATGCTTGCTTAAGTCCAGTGAAAGCTGATTCTGTCCCTGGGAACCACTCAATTTGGTGTCTTCCTGCTTTATTTAGGCACAAATCTCTTAGTGGCCATGCCATTTCCGCATAGTCACAAATCCACTGCCTGCAGTACCCTGTCATTCCTAGGAATCTCTGCATTTCTTTCACCGTTCTCGGTCTGGGCACCTTCGTGATTGCTTCAATTCGTTCTGCAGAAATACTTTTGCTCACTTCCTTAAGAGTGTGACCCAAGTACTGCACTTGTTCTTGACAAAACTGTAACTTTGACTTGGATACTTTGTGGCCTTTTAGTGCCAGTTCTTGTAACAGCTTCTTACTGTCCTCTTTGCATGCAGTCATACTGCATAGGAGAAGGTCGTCCACGTACTGGATGAGAGTGCTTCCCCCTTTTGGCGCAAAGGTTATTTCTGACCATTTGATTGAACAGGCTTGGGGATTCTACATATCCCCGAAGCAGTCTTTGATAAGTGTACTGTTGCCCCCTGTATGTGAATGCAAACAAATACTGGGACTCAGGGTGCACTGGGATTGAGAAAAACGCTGAACATAGGTCTATAACTGTGTAGTGGGTTGTATCACTTGGGATGTTAGTTAATATGGTTGAGGGATCGGGTACAATTGGGTATTCTGGAATTACTTAGTCATTGAGTGGTCTGAGGTCTTGTACCATCCTCCATTTTCCTCCCGTTTTCTTAACTGGTAAGATTGGTGTGTTGCATGGGCTGGTTGTAGGGTATATCACCCCAGCTTTCAGAAGGTCGTGTATAGTGGTGCTAATTCCTTCCTCTGCATCCTTGTTCAGGGGGTATTGATGGACCCGGGGTCCCATCATGCCTGGTTTCAGTTGTATCTTCACCTGTCCAGCTGAACGCATGAGGCCGATGTCATGCCCCCCTTCTGCCCAGAATTCTTTTGGGACATGCTGTAGGTACTGTTCTTGTTCTTCTGTGAGCGTTCTCCATGCGTACTGGAGTCTTTAGGTCCAATGATAAGAACCAATCTGTGGGGCAGACACCATTCAACAATCCGGGTATGTTAGTAGGGAGATACTGTTGCTGCATCATTCTTTTTACCATCGGTCCAATGTCTTTTGCTTCAAATCCTGGGTTGACACCCAACGTTACATGGAGAGTTGCTGTGTCCCCCATCATGTACCATTGCTCTGTTGGTAAGTTCTTCTCCCCCAGAGCTATCGTAGCCCCGACCCCTTCTTTTCTGATGGAGATGCCTCTTGCATGTATCACTCCCTGTTTTCCATCTATCTCCTTGAAGTCCTGCGTGTGCTCTTCATCTTCTTCAGTCGGGTCGAAGAATAAGGTAATGTGGAGCTGATCCCTCATTTCTGTCTTGCTGATACTTCCTTTCAGTACCGGGCATGTTCTTGTCCATAGCTTCCAATATTCATTCAAATTATTTTCTTGTGGTAACTGTCCCCAGTAGACTACTGGGCCACCCTGTTCCTTGTTTAACATGTCCATCACATATTGTCCAGATGATCCAGGAAAAGTGCAAATCAGCCCTTGAGGCGTGCATGAAATGGTGGCATTCAATTTGCACAGCAGATCCCTTCCTAGCAAGTTTACGGGTACGTTAGGGGTATATAGGAGTCCTGCCGCAATTTGTTGCTCCCCACTAACAGTTTTTGCTCTTCGGTGAATGGAACAGTTTGTGTTATCCCTGAAAATCCTTTGCTTCAATATGATGTGTTGTAAGTGGCAAGTGTGCTCCACCCAGACCAATACAGGAGTAGGTCGCCCCAGTATCTATTAAAAAGTTGCATGTTTTCCCTCTTATGAGAATATCAATTCGTGGTTCATTTGTGGCTCCGCTGGATGTTATAGATAGCATTTCCCTTGCCCCACACTCTCCCTCTGTTCCTAGGGGTGTGGTATTCTCAGGGCATCCCTATTGATTCGGATGGGGACTCATCCCCCATTGTTGTTGTGGCTGCCATCCCTCCTGCTGCTGCCCATACATGTTTTGCTGTGGGGTCATTGCTATCTGGTTCTCAGGTCCTTGATGTGATGGCATTATCTGGGGCCACCCCCCAGGGTTTGCTCCTTGATTCATGTGGCTTCTTGATTGGAGTCCTCCCCTTCCTCTTCCTCTCTGACCTGTCCAACAGTTTTTGGCCCAGTGTCCCATCCCCCTGCATTTCCAGCAGTCTCCTTTCTGCTGCCACTAGCCCTGGTTTGTCCATGGGGACACTGGCCTTTGGGAATTTGGTCCTGCCCATTCAATGGATGGGCCCTGTCCTCCTTGGACTTGTTGTGACAGTGGGGGTGCCTGTATCTGCTGGGTTATCACTGCTGCTTGAATTCCCTGTTCTTCTTTCTCCTTTTCGGCTATCTGGAGAAGTAACAGCTTCTTCTTTAGAGATTTATTCTGCCCTTCTGAGTTCTTCATATTTTCCCTGTGCAGCCTCACGTGGTGGACAAGATGGGCTCTTTGTTTATTTCAATTCTCCTGGGGAACCCCCACAACCTTGTTTGGGGCCTTTTTCACTGGATCGGGCAATGCTTTACACAACATGTGAAAGAACATTGTCGATGTTCCTTGCGATGCATCAAATGGCTCTCCCATATTTGTGTTCCATGTCTCCTGCATTCTGTTGATAAAATCATGGATGTCCTCTCCTTCTTTTAGTTCTGCACTCGTTATCTCTGCAAGGTTTGCTTTATGTGGAAACAATCCCCTCAACGCAGCCCACACACCTAGTCTGTGCCTGTTGAATGATTCCCCGTCCATCTTGTGGGTGTCCATAATTCCTTTCGGGCCTGCCAGGTCCATTATTTCAGTGACCTGGTGCCCCACACATCTTACTAGTAGCTGCTTAACATCTCCCATGCACAGGGGCAGGTGAGTCGTCTTCATCTCTACCTTCGCTATCCATGGTCCTGCTCCCTCTGTTATTCTTGGTAAATCCTTGACCATGTTCTCCACATCCAGTAATGACTATGGGGTGTACTTGGTGAGTGGCTGTTGTCTCCCTGGTTGGGGTAGGACTTGCAATGGGGCCAGGAAGGTTTCTTCATCCTCTTCGTCTCCTTCTTCCCCTGGGATGTATCGATCAGGTGCTCTTCTTCTTCTGCCGCTCCTCCTGAGGATTTTGCTGGCACTGTTCTGGATATCACTACTGATATCGTAGACCTGCTTTAATTCTTGAACTTGTTGCTGCGAGTACCCTCCTTCACGCAGGAAAGCTTGTTCTGTTTTTTTCCATCTCCTTTAGGGTTTGTTTCAGCATTTCCTTTGTCACTGTATTCTTCTTCCTTGTTGTACTGTCATCTGAGTCTTCACTATCAGAGGAGCTTGATTCATCTTTGGCAATGGCAGTTGACCTTAGTTTCACTTTCCCTTTGATGTCATATTCTCCTCTCCTTGGGTCTCTTCCAGCTCTTCTTGATTCTCCTTTCGGTTTTGTTTCTTCTTCCCACATCTCAACACCTCCCTCTACTTCTTCCATTACCTGTTGATATCCGGTGGCACATCCTAGCTTGCTGCTCCCTTCAGATTCACGACATGCCCTCAGTGACTTGACTGTCTCTTTCTTGCAACTTGTCATTCCCTGATTCTCTGGCCTGCCATAAGGTGTGTGGAGGCATGGGCATGGTGTGCTGGTTCAAATCCTCTTGTTCCCCAATGTTGTTCAATAGGGGATACAGGCCTGGAGCCTTAATGGCTCCATTCGCCGGTCGCCATTCTTCTGGTGGTCGCTCTGATGCTGCTGGCTGGTGGTTCGCCTTCGGCTGGTGCTCCTCCTTCCTCTCCACAGTTGCTCTCCATCTGAAAGACTCATTCTTCCATTGATTTAGATGTGCCCTGTGAGTTCGCAACTTTCCTTTCCGACCCTTACTCTCCTTTCTACACAAAATTCTTTCCACTGATTGCAGGTATTGAAGCCCAAAAGTGCCTTCCTTAGGTCATACGAAGGGACCACCTCTTGTCCACTTTTCCCATTTTTTCATGGTATGCCCATAGTCTGTTTGAAATAACTCACTCATGCAGGAGAGAGGTGTCTTTAAAGGCTCACCCGGTTTTCATGTCCTTACTTGTCCTTCCACCCATGTTTCTTTTATCTTTTTAAATTATTTTTAAATTCTATTTATTCTTTTTTATGATTTATTTATTTGTATTTATTTATTATTATTATTATTATTATTATTAATAATTTATTTTACACTCCAGCCAAATGACTCCGTCTGCCCACCCTTCTAAGCCTATTTCAAATGTTTCTCCTGTTTCTATAGCCCTGGGTAATAGTCTCTCAACCTCCTCTGAATGGCACCATGGAACTTGCATTCCATACAAATCGATTTGTATTAACTCACTTCTATTTTCCCACTGAATTTTTTCCCACAATGACCTAAGAAACTTCCAGCCCATTATATTCCCTAATCCTAATATAGCTGTGGCAGTATCTTTCGACTGCTTCACCCTATCACCGTTTGTGGTGGACTATTTGAAGGGAAAGGCGTCCCTTTACACACAACCTCTACACGGCCCACAACCCGGTTATTCTCATTGTTTCAGAGATTTTGACTAGCTAACTTGGAGCCCTATTGCTCCCCCACAGTATTGTAATTTGACTGTAATTTTTTAATAAAAAATGATATATCAATATTTCAATAATCAGAGCAAACTCTGATTTTTCAACACTCCTGCTTATTTCACGCTCACTTCGTCACAATTTCTATACCTATTTATTTATTTATTTTTCTCCACTCACCCACTGGAGCCCCGTCACCCAGTGGAGGACTACACTTGGGGCCAACGGAGTACGGGTAATTCCTCTCTACAGACTTTTTATGAAAAAGGTGTCTGCTTACCTCTCACTATGGTTGACCGGTCTCTAACTTGAAGATAAAACACCGCACGCCGTTGATTCCCTCCTGCGTCCTTCACGGGATCTTGGAGTCCTGGCTGGCACGCCAAATATGCAGAGGGCAGTCCTTTACTCTCTCCTCATTAGGTTCAATTTGAGATGAGTTTTTGAGTTGAAGAATTCTCAAGATGAAGAAGCTGATTAGTGGCGATTCACCTATCAATCCATTCAAGTAGCAAGGCGGTCTATTTAACCTAGTCTATTCAAATAACATTCTGCTGTTTTAAACGTGCTTCCTTCTACATGCATGGTGCATTCTGCACACTGCCAGTGAAAAAATAACTGGATTCCTGAAATTGTAGCTAAAGCTAAGCGACTGTAGTACGGTTAAGCTTGTGGTCCTTTACGGAAGGGGCGATGTATTCAAATAACATGCTTCTTTCTGCATGCATACTGCACTCTACCAGACTAAATTACCTGCGCTGATCTTGTATATTCCACTATCCCTTTCAATTCGTACGCTTTTCCCACATCAAGCAAGCTAGCAAATAGCTGTCGCCTGTCCCGGACAAGGAAGGGCGATATATTCACGTTGCGTAGGCTGGCTATTTAAAGCGTGCGTCCTGTTGTGTAACCCGGACCTTATTGCTTGTTATTCGAAACCTTCCAACTGGTGATTACTAGCTAACATTAACAGACTATATTGGCTTTAGAGGTATAAAACGCACGGTAATCTTTATTTGATCTTTGGGCTAACCTAAACGGTAAGCCTATACACCCTGCCCTGGAATACTGGTTGGTCATGTTCGCATACTCACTGTCTCGTTCTGGAAGTGGGAGACCAAAGAGATCTTGATACATTGTGGACGCGGTCCGACTAGGCTATTCATTGAGCTGGCTTCTGATACGAGAGGTTCGTGGCCGTTCACGGATGCTGATACGTAAGTTGAAAAAATAAAAAAATAAAAAATAATAAATGGTGACATAATGATTAGTCTACATAGTTCACGTCTTAACGCACTGCTGCTATTATCGTAACTATTATCGTAACTAGTTCTGTGTGTGTAATCGGTAATGATGTGAAGACTAGGCCTACCGTTGACCGGGTAAGTAATTGTACATTCTATATCTTACACGTTATTGCATTGGCCGATCTGTATCCTGCATGGTATTTTCATTTATCGGGACATAATTGCACTCGTAGGCCTACTGCATCTGCGTAGCCTACTCGGATAGCTAGCTACTAGTTTTCAGGTTGAATTTAAGTGTTGTAGCCTACTCGTCATTATTACGGCTAATTTGTATCATTGCCAGGGATTTATAGGCTATATTAGCCTAGCCTACTACTGATGGCAGACAACCCTAATTCACATTGCAACGTTACGCGTGTAGCTTTATGTGGATACTACTACTATGGGTATTTGTGGTACTGCTTCGTGCATACTAAGTTGGGCTACTAGAATTTATTGTAGGCTTATAATTTGTATTCGCTCGGCACCTTGCGCATTCACCGCGAGCAGATTTACTTCATCTAAGGTTGCACGGTACCTAACGGGAAAATAACGTTTTTACCACAATTTTAAAACTAACTAGGCTATACCAGAAAATTTAGATACTTTACATTAGGGACCTTTGGCGGGGGCAAGTAAGGATCTGAGCAAAGTGGGTAGGCGGAGCAAGAGGTCCAATTTCGGGGCTGGAATATCCGCACTTGGATTTTATTAGACAGACAACAGGCACTCATTGAATGACTGGTGGTCAATGGAGTTTACAAAACGGTTTGCTAAACGATGAAATCAAGTCTCTATATATGCTTGGTTGTTAGGACGCAGTACTACTACTTACAGCCCGTTATGATTTTGACTATCCAACGAAAACCAACTTAAGTCCGGCTAGCTAACCTTAGTTGCTAAGCTAACTGAAAACACTATTGCGCATGCCTGACCACTTCCTCTTGTGCGGACCAAATAAATAAATAAATAATCCAATGGAAGGAAAAGCGCCAGTTGCGTATCTTGTCATATATCTAAAATCTTGACCTGAGCCTTCTAGGATTGGTGACATCGCGCTGGCTAGGCGGGATCATAGACTGTATAAAAATATGGACAAAGCCACTGTGACGTCACCCATTGCCTTCCCACGACCTCTAATAACCGAATTGCATTTTTCTCTGCCGGTTTCTACAAACTGCGTCTGCTCCGTGGAGCCGAAGAGGACTCAACCTGTCCCTCTGATTGGACCTGAACAAATGTTAATACCCTGTCCAAACGACCCAATATTTTAAAAAAATTTATAAATAAAATAAATAAATAAATAATAATTTTTTTAAAAATCAGCACATGCAGAGGCATTAGATGAAGAAAAGGCACCTATTTCAATTTGTTGACTGAGTATTTTGACCACATTGCTGCCATTGACTGACATGGTGAAAGACCTATACTGGAGCCAATCACAGTGGCGCTAGTGAGCAAGGGCACAATTGCCGCACCCAGCCCAACCAGGAAGTGAGCTTCAAAAACGAAAGCCCAGTCTTGGCCCCTTGGGCGTGATGCATCGTTCAGGGGCAGCTTCGGTTCCCCGCAGCCACGTTCTCAAACCTCTGCACCGGATGTCCACCTCTGCTGATATCTATAATTTGCGCTCAAAGCAGTTTTCCCAACGAAAGGAACTCCACTCATATTGCCATTAACATTTAAAAATAAATAAATAAATAAATTGAAATAAATAAATAAATAAATTGAAATAAATAAATATATAAATAAAAATAAAATTTGAAATATTTTTCGTACGTGGTTGAGAAATTCCGCAGCTATGGAGCTGGTAGTAGCCACAGCAAATTGCCCGCAGTGCCTTACCTGTGAAGCCACAACGAGTTAAGAAATGCCTCGGAGCCCAATGGAAAACCCCTCGCTACTCTGACCGACTAGACGAAAAGCGAAAGGTCATTAGTCATCACGTTAGCCGGAGACCATGTACTAGCAGCTTGGTTTTTGGGGGGGTTTTGATCGCCCCGACATGTACAATAAAAGCCATGGGGCGTTGGTCATTCGCCGCTTACGAACGTTACATTCGTCCCGACATTGATGAAATTATTTCTATTTAGAAACATAGGAACATGGCTGTTTGTGTGTGGCTTATTGCCAAAATAAAAGTTTGTAATTTCCAGCAACAAGCGAGGATTCATTCACACCGATAAGGGTAGCCTAGAAGTTTCTACTACGATTCACCTATCAATCCATTCAAGTAGCAAGGCGGTCTATTTAACCGCCTCGCCCTAACATGGTGGATCCTCTGATGCACGCCCGCTGCACACAAAAACCCCCCCTCCACCCCAGCTCCATCCTCTTCAGTTCCCTTTGCGCACTGACACCTAGCCTATATCGCTCCTGCATGGCTCACTAATATGTTTGAGTGCCTACTGATTTCTTTCCTCTCTCCTTCCCTCTTCGGCAACCGCCAGAGCAGTAGCTATAGATCAACAAACATCGTTCTCCAGAAGCAGCCGGTTAGCTCCAGCTCCACACCGTCCCCAGCTGATGATGCCACCTGCTGGCCTTCAATCCGTCTTCCACCACTGGCTCATTATATATTGACATTTTCACATGTTCTGTCTTGCCATTTTTCTATTCTGTAATCAGCTATTCAGTTAACCGGTGCCAGTCAGCGGCGGATGGACTCCCCCCTCAGAGTCAGGTTCTACCCAAGGTTTCTTCCTGCTAAAAGCAGGGAGTTTTTCCTTGCCACTGTCGCCCTAGGCATGCTCTACGGGGGTTCAGGCCCGGTTCCTTGTAAATTGTTGTGATAATGACACTTAAAAGTGCCATATACATAGGGCTGGGCGATAAATCGATTTTATCAATTAATTCGAATTCATGATTTAGGACGATGTTTAAAAATGAAAATCGATTTTCACTTTAACTAGGGTAATTACGGTACAGCTCCCTCCAGTAGTCCATACTTGTAACGCCCAGCCCCTCCCCCACGCGAGGCGAGCTCTTCTCCTCAGAGACAGGAAAAATATCAACATGGCAGCATGTGCTAATAGTGATGAGAACTTCGTTCCCAAAAAAGGCACCGTCTCAGTGGTATGGAAGTGGTTCGGTTTTACAGCGGCTGACACCGAGCAAACCACTGTCCGCTGTAAAGTTTGTCGGAAGTCAGTGGCAACTAAAGGCAGCAGCACGACCAATTTATTCCAGCATCTGAAACAAAAGCATGCAGCTGAGTGGGAGCAGTGTGTGGCACTGCGAGCTGCACAAGACGGCGGCAGCCTTAAAAAACTAGCTAGAACGCAGGTAACATTAGCGGCTGCATTTTCAAAAAGTATCCCGTACGAGAGGAATGGGCCCCGGTGGAAAGAGATCAGAGATGCGGTGGCGTTTCACATTGGCAAAGATATGGTGCCCATATACACAGTGGAAAAGTCTGGCTTCATACGCATGCTCCATACAATTGACCCCAGATATGAGCTACCAAGCCGCAAGTATTTCGCTGAAGTTGCCCTGCCCCATCTATACAACAGTACACGCGAAAAAGTCGAGAAACAGCTGGAGGATGTGTTGTTTTATTCCACTACGACGGACCTATATATGTATGTATATAAGAGTGTATGTGTCCTATATGATGTATGCATGTGTGCATTTTGTGGAAATATGCAAACATTTGATTAAAATGAAATGAAATAAAAATATTTTCTAAAAGTCTTAAAATCAACTTTAATACTAGTAAATTAACTAAATGGTGCCCATATACACAGTGGAAAAGTCTGGCTTCATACGCATGCTCCATACAATTGACCCCAGATATGAGCTACCAAGCCGCAAGTATTTCGCTGAAGTTGCCCTGCCCCATCTATACAACAGTACACGCGAAAAAGTCGAGAAACAGCTGGAGGATGTGTTGTTTTATTCCACTACGACGGACCTATATATGTATGTATATAAGAGTGTATGTGTCCTATATGATGTATGCATGTGTGCATTTTGTGGAAATATGCAAACATTTGATTAAAATGAAATGAAATAAAAATATTTTCTAAAAGTCTTAAAATCAACTTTAATACTAGTAAATTAACTAAATGTACATAACGTTAATTAAAAATGTTGTGGCTTCAATAATCCATCACTCAAACTTTTATTTTTAAAGCACTTCAGATTCAAATAAATACAATTATGCATATATATTTTTTTTTCTTTAAGTGAAGTTTGGTGAAAACACAAGTTATTGCACTTTATTAATCCCAATAGGGACATTCATCTTTGTTTGATCAAGAGGAACCTTTTATTTTACTTTTTTTTAAGTGAAGATTGGTGAAAGTTAGGTTTGCACTTCAATCCCAATAGGGAAATTCATCTTGGTTTGAACATTTTTTTGTGTCAAATAAAAACAAAGCTTATTTGAATGATTTCCTTGTCGTTTCTAGTTTTTAAGAGAAAAAAATCGATTAAAATCGTAAATCGGATGTGGTGTGAAAAAATTGGAGATTTTATTTTTAGGCCATATCGCCCAGCCCTACATATACATACAACTGATTGAATGGAATCTGTAAAAAACCATTCTCAGTGCTGCCGGTTCTGTTCTAAGTGCAACCCTATTGGGGGGTTGTTGCTGCTGCCCTCACCGCCATACCCATGCTTGCTCGCGTGGATTGGCGGGAGTGTTTTTGAACAGAACCATACCGCCAAACCTAAAATGTATTGTTTTAAGAATGTCAATAAAGCTTTTACTTGAACAACAGTGGTCCTGACTGAACTTTTATTAAACGTCGATTCAACGGGAAGTCCTTTAACCTACGCAGAGGATTAGGAATTCCCTGAACAAAAACAAACATTAGTTTATGTAATATCATAACTCCTCCTCTACCTAACTAATACACCAATAATGTGCGGTGACACCCTTTCATCATATCTTATTTTATCCAATAACAAATTAGGCGAAAAATAAACATGTTATATGACCTGTTCCTACCCTATGCGCTTGGGGGCACTCGATCTACCAAATAAAATAGTTTGTGACTTCTCCTCATGTGCCTTTTAATCAGACCATGTAATTTTCCTTAATTTCCCTTATTTTTTATTATTCTCCCGCCTGTTCGGTCAGCATGATCTATCTTATCTATTGTTATAGGTACAACTCCTGCTTAGCTATGGAAAACAGGAGGGAAACATTCCTGTTTTGACTGGTGTGCTAGATGCCCTCGTCCTTGTTGATAGGGAACTATACTGCATCCTCTCGCCAACCCCCATCCTCAGTACTTTTCCACTAGTATTGTATTATTTAATTATTTATATAGACGCTTGCATATGGGGCTTTCTTGGACCTACAGAACAGTTTCACAAAACAGCTTACTTCCACAGGACCAAGGAATTTTGTTTCTCGCTGTTTTTGGTGGCCCAAACTTGAGGGCGATGTGCGGGAGTTTGTCGCTGCATGTACTATTTGCGCCCGTAACAAGGGTTCACGGCTTTCTCCTTCGGGTCCCTTGCGCCCACTGCCCGTTCTCAGTCGTCCCTTGAGTCACATCGCCCTCGACTTTGTGACCGGCCTGCCGGCCTCTCATGGGAACACAGTTATCTTGGTGGTGGTTGACCATTTCTCTAAGGCGGCGCACTTCGTCGCCCTGCCCAAACTGCCATCAGCACCTGAAACGGTGCAGTTAATGGTAGACCATGTGTTCAGGGTTGGGAAGATTGTAACTGGAAGGTTATGGGCCTGAGGAGCGCTACTGAGTCCCCTCCAGGGACATCTTATTAGGGACTTCCGTAGAAGCAGGGCTGAGGGATCGACTGGAGCCTTCCCTTAGTTGGGGGGTCCTGTCATGGTTATTGGCAGTCTCCGTTGTTCTCTGCGGTTCTACTTTTTGGTTTCCATTTTGGCTCTATCGGATTTTTTCCGCCTCTGTTCCGGTGTTTGTGTAGAACCCGCACAGCTAGACCAATGAGGGAATAGCTGGAGGGGAAAGTGCAACGTGTTTTTCCTCTGCTGTTGTGATGTAAATAAAATAGGTTAGTGATTTTATCCTCTGTTCGTGAACAGAGCACAATTACAGTTAAAAATATACTGGGTCCGTCGCCACGAGTCAGATATGAATGCGCTGCGCCATATCCCGCTTAAGACAGGCCTGAAACGGATCAGTATGCTTCTTATTATTCTCCGTTCGCAAACGGGGCCATGTTGTCATCACGGATATATCCAACCTGTCGTCCAAATGTCAATATTCTAATGGGAGCATTAGAACACTCACAAAGGAGCTGAACAACACATCGAATATATCTATGATCACAAACATTAAGCGTAACAGTTACTATTAATTTACTCGTTATTATCTGACTCCATATGAAACTAGAATTTAGAATTTGGTTTTAAACATGCGTGAAGCTCGGAGTGGTTACACTCGACTCTTCCGTGTGTGCCACCATTACTCAATATATGCTCCCGGGATTAGCACTATTGCCGAATCTTAGTTCGGTGGAGAACACAGAGGTTGGGGGTCTTGCCAACACAATACATGCATTATATTTTACATAGATAGTTGCGAGCCCAGCGTGCACTCAGAGGGCTCCTTAAGGCTAATTTTACAAGAACCGACGTAGAACGTCCATGGGTTCTCTTCACATCAAATTCCCAGAACCATGCATCACCAATCCCTTCTACTGGCAGAACTTGGTCGCCTTCCCAACTTGGGGACTCCACATAAAGTACCACGCCACTGATCAGTTGGTCATTGGTCAGAATTGTTCCCCTGAGTATTCAGTCGTAATTTAGGCTCAAAAAGGTATAAAATGGATTAGAGTCATGGAGACCACGCAAGTTAAAATAAGAAGAATTTATTCACAGGCAGGTAGGTCATTTTCTTTGAATTATTAGTCAATTTACAGAATATAGAAATTAAGAAAAGAAAACACAGAGTAAATATCTTACCCAGCCTGCTTCAGCTACACACAGATACAGAATACGCACAGTGTGGGAAGTCGGTTGCGATCTTCCTTACACAAAACACAGAGTCTGCACGGTGTGGGAAGTCGATTGCGATCTTCCTAGATTTGCTTGTCTCCCTTTCTTTTATGCCAAATCATGCGTTTGAACCAGGCGGCAGTGCCATAAATTAACCTGGAAGGGTGGTCAAAACAGGAATTTAGACCCCCACTTTTGGGGGATGTTGAGTAGGGTGCCTAATCCCCTGCCCAGGGAGAGGGGAAAAGGAGATGATTACCAGAGAAGGACATTCCAATGTTATAGTTTTTCCCTGAGTTATTGAAACTATGTTTTACTAAACTCCATTTGTTTTGTTTCTCTACCTCCTGTTAAGCCTAATGATTTTGTGTGTGAGGTTCTTTTGTTATTCATTCTCGCTCTTTATCGAGACTCACCTCCTTTTGAGGTTGCTTTGTTTTGGCTTGTGCTAGGGAAGTTTTGTTTCCGTTCTTCTGTTTACCTATTCCCTGGTGCAGGTACTCCCGCGTTTGTGGCGTATCTTTTTAAGATACGCTTTTAGAATCCTTTTCGGTCGCGTCTGGTTCTACAAATTTTTAACACAACCCTCACAATTATGGGTTATTGAGTGTAGATTGAAAAAATGGCAATTTTATCCATTTAAAATTACATCTACAACACAATAAAGTGAAGGGGGTTGAATAATTTTGAGTGCAATTGTATATACGTAATTTTATAATCTTATTAAATATACATTTTAATTGAATGTTAAATATATGTACCATTTTCTCAAGAAATCTTTATCTGAATTGAATTAAATGTGTGCAGGCCATTTCAAATAATATTACATTCTTAAATAATAAATAATCCAGCACATTGAAAATCAGCTCCTGCAATAAAGAGCTACAACTGGGCAAGAAGAATGTATTCTGTAATTAAATGTGAAGACAAGTCCCATACTTTTTTCTGTTCCATTGAAGTCACTCTTTTCTGACTTATAGACATGGACTTTTTCATCAAGCTGATCTAGTGGCAACATCTGTGCCACAGGAATTAAAGCATTTATAAATTAAATATAAATTTGAAAATGATCTTAAAATGTTGCTTGTCTGATCACTCATTGTGTCCCATTTAATGTCAATGAGCTATCATTCAGGTGTGCATTTATAGGGAGGCTGAGACATTGAAATAAATCCCCTTATCAATATGCTTATAGAATTAAATATTAAATAGCAAAACACATACTTGCTTATATTTGTAACTGGCACATGAAATGTTGAGTAATTTGCATGCATTAGCATATAAAGCATTTGGCACAGATGCCATAAAAACATTGGAAAAGATTAATTGTCATCCACAGGGCTTGGTGACATAGTTAAAAATGAGCTGCGTTTAAGAAGCCAATTATCAGAGACTTTTGAAATAGACTTTTTCATCAGTGGTTTAATATGTACACTCACTCTCTCTATTCACACACACACACACACGCACACACACACACACACACACACACACACACACACACACCATAAGGTTAGCATTGAAATACACCTGGAAACATAAAACACAAGACATTACACACACACTACTCATTGCGTTGTGAAGACAAGTGTATTTTCTTTAGCACTATCAGAAATAAACAGCAAAACAAATGTTGATGATTGCAGTATGGGTGTGAGGGGGTGTAAATCCGTTGCTTTAAAGACTGAATAACTCATATTTCATTTTTGTTTCAAAATAAAGTTTGACTGTGTGGATGAAATATTTAACTAGAAAGAAAAATAATGTTTCCACATTCACACCCCCTTTGATAGTAATATTGAAACATTCTACTGTATATCTCATATGTACAGATATTGTTAATCTAAAATGCCTAAAAATATCTTTTTGAGAAACTTACCATGCCACAGAGTCTGTGACCTGTATCTCAGTTTAACCAATTAGAGCAGGCATGTATTACAGTTTTTCTCAGTCGCTTTGGTACATTTCACAAATCATCCTTAACATTTGCAAAACAGTTAGTGCATTTCTCAAAACAATTTGTACGAACAACACCACACAATGGATTACATTACATTACACTCATTTAGCAGACGCTTTTATCCAAAGCGATGTACAATTAGTGCATACAGAGACATCATCAAGATCACTACAGATCAGACAAGACAAAGCACATCCTTCCCATAATGTAGCAGCTATCCCTAGTAATGAACATTGACTGTAGTTCACAGTAAGCTGTGGGTAAATCAGCTATACTACACTTCTATTCTAAATACTATTATAAACTATAACAAACAGACAGGAAAACACAGGGAACTAGTAAACACAGGGAACTGATATTCCTAGGTTAGAATATCAGTCAAGGTGGAGTCTGAAGAGGTGTGTCTTCAGGCCTCGACGGAATGCAGGCAGGGTTCGAGTAGAACGTAGGGGAATGGGAAGTTCATTCCACCACTGAGGAGCTAAGGTGGAAAATCTCCGCAGTCGGGACGAGCGAGAGCCGTTGACACGGAGTGGGGGTAAGTGCGAGTCGCCCTGCTGTAGAGGAGCGAAGTGGTCGAGCAGGAACATAGTTCTGGATTAAGTCCTGCAGGTAGGCGGGGCCTGTCCTATTGGCTGCAGTGTAGGCCAGAGTCAGAACTTTGAACCTGATCCTGGCTGCAACTGGCAGCCAGTGGAGTCACCTCAGCAGGGGAGTTATATGGGAAAATTTCGGGAGGTTGAACACAAGCCGGGCAGCTGCATTCTGGATCAGTTGAAGAGGCAGAATGGCGCAGGCCGGTAGGCTTGCGAGCAGGGAGTTGCAGTAGTCCAGGCGTGAGGTGACCATGGTCTGGACAAGAAGCTGGATGGAGTAGGTGGTCAGGTACGGTCGAATCCTCCTGATGTTGTACAGGAGGAACCTGCAGGACCGTGCCGTCGCCCTGATGTGCTCTTTGAAGTCCAGCCGGTCGTCCAGGACCACCCCCAGGTTCCTTGCAGAGCAGGAGGCAGCCACCACGGTCCCGTCAACGGTGATGGAGAGGTAATGTATTGGGGAGGTCTTGTACGGCATGAAGAGGAGCTCTGTCTTGTCAAGGTTGAGCTTCAGGTGATGGGTAGACATCCACTCAGAGATGTCAGTCAGACAAGCAGATATCCTCTCCTTAACCTGTGGGGTAGAGGGAGGGAAAGAGAGGAAGAGTTGAGTATCATCAGCATAGCTATGGTATGAGAAGCCATGTGAATTAATTACTGAACCAAGAGACTTAGTATACATAGAGAACAGCAGAGGACCCAGTACAGATCCCTGCGGGACTCCTGTAGACAGGGGATGGGGAGCAGAGACGGAACCCTTCCAGGAGACTTGGTAGGATCTATCAGTGAGATATGATACAAACCAAGAGAAGGCAGCCCCAGAAATGCCCATCTCAGCGAGTGTGGAGATCAGGAGTTTGTGGTTGACCGTGTCGAATGCCGCAGACAGGTCAAGGAGAATCAGAACAGGAGAGAGAGGAGGCTCTAGCAGTGGCGAGTGCCTCCGTCACGGCCAGGAGAGCAGTTTCAGTGGAATGGCCGGTTCTGAAGCCGGACTGATGCGGGTCAAGCAGGTTGTTCTGGTGGAGAAAAACAGACAGTTGGTTAAGGACAGCACGTTCAATTGTTTTGGACAGGAAGGGCAAGAGAGATACAGGATGGTAGTTCCTGTCATCAGCGGGATCCAAGCCAGGATTACCTGCAAAAGCCCGTAACTTGCTCAAAATCCTTAGTTCATCTCTCAAAAGTAAATATGTATGTCAATGAACACGTCTGTGCCATCAGAATGACAAGTCCTTGTGCCATTGTTTACAAACAAGATAGTCAAAATGCTTAGCCATGTTGTCAATATACAATGTTGTCAATATACAG
This sequence comes from Synaphobranchus kaupii, assembly GCA_029718625.1. Taxonomy (NCBI): domain Eukaryota; kingdom Metazoa; phylum Chordata; class Actinopteri; order Anguilliformes; family Synaphobranchidae; genus Synaphobranchus; species Synaphobranchus kaupii. Next base: position 32,882,643 of record CM056381.1, on the reverse strand, counting down.
TGTACTCTAAGTATTTTCTGATGTAAACTATGGCTAAGGTTTTGATGACAATGATTGAAAATGCACAAGGCTGCACTTTTTCTGTATGGCATATATCAATTTCAACAGTACAAAGTTACACATTACTGTATGTGGGAGATTGATTGCAAGAGACTGGACAGGATTCACATTTATGCTTTTTCTGTTTGTACTGTAATTTGTTGACAGACCATGTCATTGCGATACAGAAAAGAAAAAGACAAGACTGTTTTACAGCACTGCATAGCAGTGCACATTGTTGGATTACATACTTGGAAGAGTAGGGAGGCAAAACAGAGGACGAGGTAGAAGAGGCCAAGGACATAGGCACGTTCCCTCTGAGATATTTTAGAGAACTGGTTGATCTAACGCTTCACACATTCCCCTTCATTAGTGAAGATTCACCTGAGAGCAATTAATCAATTCAGGACACATTTACAAAAAAGTCTAATAGAAATGTATAGAAAATATGCTTGACAGATTATGACAACTGGTTCAACCATTTTGCATGTAATGACTTATGCAATGAACTAGTGCCTAGATGTTTTGGGGGGTAAGACTATTCAACAGAGAACCAGTATAATACATTTTGATCAACATGACATAAGCAATGGATAATGTAGGAAACAGCAGACAATTGTGCATGATCATTTGCATGAATGTGCCAAAGAATTTGCAATTTGTTCAAAAGAATGAGAAATTGCTTTTATGATGAGCACAAGTGACTGGATGATGTGGAGGTTGAACAAGTAGTTTTGAGAATTTCAATTCTGATCTGAGAAATGTACCAAAGCGACTGAGAAAAACTGTAAATCATGTATGAAATCATTAGTTTACCAACTGGACATCCAGGGACACTTGCAGATGTTACTGAGAAATCCCTAAGTAACATCTGCAAGTACAAAGAAGTAATATACCCAGCAGCAAACGACAGCCTGATAGAACACAAATCAAAATTGGCCAATCAATTACAAATATCTGAGTATAATTTCTTAAAAATCTGTGATCATACCAAGCTGTTGGCTTGTTATAAAGAAACAACTCATCATGAGTTAACATTTCAGCCACTCCCTCTGTGTGACAATGCATTTGGATTTGGTCTATTATTACAGTATTTATAGTTTTATTTCATTGTGTTGTTTATTTATGATAACAATGCTGATTATTACTATTATTATTGTTGTTATAATAATAATAATAATAATAAATATAGCTGCAAGCAGCGATTCCCGGGGACCGAGCGGCATGAGCAGCATTTGTCAAACCCAGAGACTGCAAAATGGTAGGTAACTCTAGACAGCGTTGACCCAAAATACAAATATTTGTTTCTAATCAGGGCTTTTGCCATTGTTGATGGTATCTTAACCCAATCCAGTAAGGGCTTGCGCATTACGTCTTTTAAGTACAAGTGAAACAGTTAATAGTTAATATTGTTAAATTTCTTAACCTTTGCAATAAAAATGTGTTTCTTAATGTGAAAACAACATTAAAAGAAGCACAGCATTTGCACAATAGTTTTGCCAAACATTAGCTTAGCCATTGGTACCAAGCTGGATTTGAACTACTGACCACACACATGGAAAGCTAAGATTGTATGCACTAGGCCAAAGCAGGTTAACAGAAATGGGGAGGCCAAATAAGACTTTTGTGTTTTGCGGTATCAGATTGTGTTGGCATACTGACTTAATAATTCAAACAGTTAACAGGTAATATTGTGAAATTTCTTAGCCTTTGCAATAAAAATAACTTGTTTTATGTTAAAAGAACATTCTTAGCATGACGTGCGCATTGTGTGCCTCAAAAAAATTGTTGGGAACAGGAGGGGGATCGAACCACCGACCTACTACATGGCAGTCCAATGGTCACGATCCTGGGGGAGGTAGGACCTAAGTGCAACGACCAGGAGACAGATTAACAGAAATGGTATTTATTTAAAGCGTTGGGGTAGTCCCAAAGCTGTACAGAAGGGAAACACAGTATTTACACAGGAGTGAGGAAAGTTCCATACGAACTGCTCCAAGCCGGAGCTGGACTTTCATGCAGGAAACGGGTTCCAAGCCGGAACTGGACTGTACTGGACCGGAGGTCCACTCTGGGACTGAATCACGGAATCGGCAGGCTTGTTCCAAACCGGAACTGGACTTTGACAGGAAGTGAGTTCCAAGCCGGAACTGGACTGGAACTGGACCGGGAGGTCCAACTGGAACTGATCACTGGAACAACGGGGTTGTTCCAAGCCGGAACTGGACTTTGACAGGATATGAGTTCCGAACCGGAACTGGACTGGAACTGGACCGGGAGGTCCAACTGGTACTGGGCTGGATACAGAGGTACCGTAACACACACAAGGAGACTAACAGCTACAGACTGGTAGGTGCAGGAACAGCTGGTAATTAGAGGGAGACAGGTTAGAAACAAAGCAAGCAGCAATTGTTAGGGCTGAGTAGCTACCAGACTGCAGGATAGGAGAACTGAAGACTGAAGGGCTTTCACCCGCAACCGAGCATTCAGTTTAGCGTGTCCACTAACCAGAAGACCAGGAAACACACAACGTTAGTTAAGTTTAAAGAGCAGCAAACAGGGTCAGGAGGGTAACACAAGTAATGAACCAACACTGGAGGGGAGACAGCAGGTGGGTTAAATAGGGGAGCGTAATTGGAACCAATAAAGCAAACGTGAGGAATGTAACCGGGAGTGATTGCTAATTAACCAGGTGCGGAATGAATGCCACGAGCGGGGGAAAGAGATAGGTGGAAACAAAGTGGGAAACCGAGAGAAGCAAACAGAGGGGAAACGCCCAGCCTGTAGCAAGGGGAAAACATGGACAGGGGAATCCAACATGACACGGAAGGAAAAAAGGAAAACAAGGAAAAGGACAGGAAGGGAACGGGACGTTACAGTACCCCCCCCTAAAATGAACGCCTCTTGGCGTTCAACTGAAACAACACCGGAGGATGAGGGCTGGAACGTTCAGGAGGTCGGCCACAGTGCGGACTGAACCGCACAGGAGGCCAGCCGTGGCGCGGACGGAACCGCTCAGGAGGCCGGCCGCGGCGCAGGCGGAAACGCTCAGGAGGCCAGCCGCGGCGCGGGCGGAACCGCTTAGGAGACCAGCCGCGGCGCGGGCGGAACCGCGCAGGAGACCGGCGGTGTAGCGGAACTGACGGGCTGGAACGTGGCGGGACTGGATGACTGGAACGGGGCGGGACTGGATGACTGGAACGGGGCGGGACTGGATGACTGGAACGGGGCGGGACTGGATGACTGGAACGGGGCGGGACTGGATGACTGGAACGGGGCGGGACTGGGGGACTGGAACGGGGCGGGACTGGGGGACTGGAACGAGGCGGGACTGGGGGACTGGAACGAGGCGGGACTGGGGGACTGGAACGAGGCGGGACTGGGGGACTGGAACGAGGCGGGACGGGAGGGCTGGAACGTGGCGGGACGGGAGGGCTGGAACGTGGCGGGACGGGAGGGCTGGAACGTGGCGGGACGGGAGGGCTGGAACGTGGCGGGACGGGAGGGCTGGAACGTGGCGGGACGGGAGGGCTGGAACGTGGCGGGACGGGAGGGCTGGAACGTGGCGGGACGGGAGGGCTGGAACGTGGCGGGACGGGAGGGCTGGAACGTGGCGGGACGGGAGGGCTGGAACGTGGCGGGACGGGAGGGCTGGAACGTGGCGGGACGGGAGGGCTGGAACGTGGCGGGACGGGAGGGCTGGAACGTGGCGGGACGGGAGGGCTGGAACGAGGCGGGACGGGAGGGCTGGAACGTGGCGGGACGGGAGGGCTGGAACGTGGCGGGACGGGAGGGCTGGAACGTGGCGGGACGGGAGGGCTGGAACGTGGCGGGACGGGAGGGCTGGAACGTGGCGGGACGGGAGGGCTGGAACGTGGCGGGACGGGAGGGCTGGAACGTGGCGGGACGGGAGGGCTGGACCGTGGCGGGACGGGAGGACTGGAACGTGGTGGGACGGGAGGGCTGGAAGGGGAACGGACAGGAGGGCTGAAAGGGGACTGGACAGGAACAGCGAAGACTGCATCGCCCTGAAGGGTGGCGACAGCGACTGCATCGCCCAGGAGGTCGGCGACGACAACATCGCCCTGGAAGCAGGAGGCGGCGACGACTGCATCGCCCTGGAAGCAGGAGGCGGCGACGACTGCATCGCCCTGGAAGCAGGAGGCGGCGACGACTGCATCGCCCTGGAAGCAGGAGGCGGCGAAGACTGCATCGCCCTGGAAGCAGGAGGCGGCGACGACTGCATCGCCCTGGAAGCAGGAGGCGGCGACGACTGCATCGCCCTGGAAGCAGGAGGCGGCGACGACTGCATCGCCCTGGAAGCAGGAGGCGGCGACGACTGCATCGCCCTGGAAGCAGGAGGCGGCGACGGCTACTGCGTCGCCCTGGAAGCAGGAGGCGGCGACTGCTGCGTCGCCCTGGAAACAGGAGGCGGCGACTGCGGCGTCGCCCTGGAAACAGGAGGCGGCGACTGCTGCGTCGCCCTGGAAACAGGAGGCGGCGACTGCTGCGTCGCCCTGGAAACAGGAGGCGGCGACTGCTGCGTCGCCCTGGAAACAGGAGGCGGCGACTGCTGCGTCGCCCTGGAAACAGGAGGCGGCGACTGCTGCGTCGCCCTGGAAACAGGAGGCGGCGACTGCTGCGTCGTCCTGGAAACAGGAGGCGGCGACTGCTGCGTCGCCCTGGAAACAGGAGGCGGCGAAGGACTCCTCGCCCTGGGGACGGGCGACGACCACCACATCATTGCCCTGGAGAGGGGCGGTGGAGGCCGTATCTTTGCCCTGGATACAGGCGGCGAGCAACGTCCGCGTAACCTGCTCTGACAGGCCCCTAAGAAGCTCCAACACCCCATCAAGACGGCGGCCCCGTCGATCACCGACCGCGGTCTGGCAGGCGAGGGCGTGACGGATCTGCTCCATAACGTCATCTTGGGAGCTGGAGGGGCGACGGTGACTGCATAATCGCCCTGGGGACGGGCAGCGGAGGCCGTATCCTTGCCCAGGAGACGGGCAGCGGAAAAGGACTCCTCGTCCAGGAAGCTGCCGACAAGCGACGTCCGTGAAACTTGCTCCGCCAGACCCTTCAGCACCTCCAACACATGATCTACCCGGCGGTCCAGTAGATCGTCGGCCGCGGATTGGGAGGCGAAGGCGTGACGGAACTGCTCCACAACGTCGTCTTGGGAGCTGGAAGGAGCGACGGCGACTGCATAGTCGCCCTGGGGACGGGCAGCGGTGACCGCAACATCGCCCTGAGGGCTGGCCGGCAGCGACTGTGTAGCCCTGGAGACCGGCCGGAGGGGACGGCGACGGCGTCGTCTTGGAGACCGGCCTGTGGCGACAGCGAATGCGTCGCCCTGGAGGCCGGCGGTCCTTGCATCGCCCGGGCCTTGGTTCTCACCCAGGCACTGGCTCAGGTGCTTCTCCAGAGCATCCTGGCAGGCCAGTTCGTAAAGGGACTGCCTAGCAGCATAGCGGCCGAAGGCGGGGTGGAACGGGGATAAGAAGTCGGCTAGGTCCTCGTCAGTTTGGTTCATTCTGTCACGATCCTGGGGGAGGTAGGACCTAAGTGCAACGACCAGGAGACAGATTAACAGAAATGGTATTTATTTAAAGCGTTGGGGTAGTCCCAAAGCTGTACAGAAGGGAAACACAGTATTTACACAGGAGTGAGGAAAGTTCCATACGAACTGCTCCAAGCCGGAGCTGGACTTTCATGCAGGAAACGGGTTCCAAGCCGGAACTGGACTGTACTGGACCGGAGGTCCACTCTGGGACTGAATCACGGAATCGGCAGGCTTGTTCCAAACCGGAACTGGACTTTGACAGGAAGTGAGTTCCAAGCCGGAACTGGACTGGAACTGGACCGGGAGGTCCAACTGGAACTGATCACTGGAACAACGGGGTTGTTCCAAGCCGGAACTGGACTTTGACAGGATATGAGTTCCGAACCGGAACTGGACTGGAACTGGACCGGGAGGTCCAACTGGTACTGGGCTGGATACAGAGGTACCGTAACACACACAAGGAGACTAACAGCTACAGACTGGTAGGTGCAGGAACAGCTGGTAATTAGAGGGAGACAGGTTAGAAACAAAGCAAGCAGCAATTGTTAGGGCTGAGTAGCTACCAGACTGCAGGATAGGAGAACTGAAGACTGAAGGGCTTTCACCCGCAACCGAGCATTCAGTTTAGCGTGACCACGAACCAGAAGACCAGGAAACACACAACGTTAGTTAAGTTTAAAGAGCAGCAAACAGGGTCAGGAGGGTAACACAAGTAATGAACCAACACTGGAGGGGAGACAGCAGGTGGGTTAAATAGGGGAGTGTAATTGGAACCAATAAAGCAAACGTGAGGAATGTAACCGGGAGTGATTGCTAATTAACCAGGTGCGGAATGAATGCCACGAGCGGGGGAAAGAGATAGGTGGAAACAAAGTGGGAAACCGAGAGAAGCAAACAGAGGGGAAACGCCCAGCCTGTAGCAAGGGGAAAACATGGACAGGGGAATCCAACATGACACGGAAGGAAAAAAGGAAAACAAGGAAAAGGACAGGAAGGGAACGGGACGTTACACCAATGCCTTAACCACTACGCTACAAGAACTGTCACAGTTGGTTTGGTAGGTAGACGGCCTGTTAAGATAGATAGTGTACTTGGTGGATGGCATACCTGCCATCCCAACATTTGTATTTCTATAGCACCACCACACGGATTGATTGGGTTAAGACTGCAGGGCTCAAGTCTTGATCTAACTCTCAATCAACCCACCAAGTTTCAGAACTTTATATCAAACGATTTCTGAATTACTAGCATTTTTGTGATAAGCCACGCCTAATGCAAAATTAATTGGCTTCTCATTCGGCCATTTTTTGACATCGGCCTTAAAAAAGTAATGCGTGTATGAAGGGATGTGGGATGAGTCCCTCGAACAGGTTGGTGCAAATTGGTCTAATTCTGTAGGAGGAGTAGAATTTTAAGTGTTTTACAAAAAATGCTAATTAGCGGAAAATCGAAGATGACAGACTCCATGGTTTCGATGAGGCAAATTTGTTTGGCATGAGCAGCGGGACATCAAGCTGTGTCATAATATAGAGGATCCAAGAGTTTGACAATCCCAACAAGCCTGCCAAGTTTGGTGATTCTAGGCCAAACAAGCTCACGGGAATTTTAGGTGAAAAGGGAGAAAAAAAAAGAATCCCAACAAAAACAATTGGGTACCTGCAGCTACGCTGCTCGGTCTCCTAATAAGAATCTGAACAAAAACAATTGGGTACCAGCAGCTACGCTGCTCGGTCCTCTAATAATAATAATTTATTTTTTACTATTTGCTTAATTATTATTTATTATGTTCCTTAGCCTGAGGAACTTGTGTCTGGCAATACATTTCAACATGTCTATTATGCTGGACATTTGCTGAAGCAATTCAGGTTAAGTTCCTTTGCTCATGTCATGGTTTTAAGCCGGATTGCTCTTTTCTTGCGGTTGTGCCGACTTCTGGCCACTAGAGGGCACTCACATAGTTTTTTCTTCTTCTCATTGAGACCTACTTGTCTTAATTGGCTTCAGGCGCGTGCCTCTATTTAAGCAGGGCGTTTTCTTTGTTCCTTGGTTTTGTGTAAGCTTTGTTTACGCTCTGGCCGGTAACTTTGGTATAGAACTCAGAAGACTGCATATCTTTTCTGCATTTAAAAGATACACAGGTACTTCTTTAGCTTAGAGTATAGGTTTAGTCCCTTGGACCTTTTCTTTCCTATTTTCTTCTGTAATCTAAGTTCAGTCCTCATTGAGGCTGTAACCTTGGTTACCCTTTTCTCTTTTTCCTCCTTGTTTGAGCTCATTGGTGTGTAATTGAGCTGGAGGTTCTTTTCTTCCTCTTTCTGTCTTTGCCCTCTTTTTTGGGTTGTTTTCTGTTGGCTGATACACCAGGGGTTATTTCCCCTTTGTTTATTTTCCCTGTGCTGTCAGGGTATCCCTATTTAGTGGTTATCCACATTTGTGGGTAGCTTTCAGATCCCCTTCCAGTCACGTCTGATTCCCCTCCCTCACAGCTCAAGGGTGCAATTGCAGTGACCCATCCAGGGCCTGGCCTGTAACTTCAATGCTTCAATTGCTGTCACCTCTGATAGCTAGATGAATCACCTATTACAGTACTGTCTGAGGAAACATGGAGCTAATAATAATAGAAATCTTTCCATTTGAGATGCTTTTTCATTCTAAATAACTTAATGATGTAAGAGAGGAAAAAATACTACTCAAACAATCTATTGTGTGTGGAGTAACCATTATGAGGAAAAACCTTTTCGATGCTACTTTAATGGAATGACAGAACTGAACACATTTAAAAATAATCACATGTAAATTATCTTCATCTGAGCTTCCATATTCTATTCATTTGTCTTATGTGATGTAATTTCCTGTATTAGCCACCATTTGAGTTCTTACAACGAAGACTCATGGAGGCATCTAAACTATTCATTTGCACTTGTTTGTGGTCCAGGTTAACCACACTAGGCATTGTGATGATGGATGGGGGTTGGGGTGTGATTGAAAACTCATCTGGGTGAAACCTTCGAATACAGAACTAATTGATTTTGCACACACAGCTCCCCAACAATCTTTCTGCATGCAAGATCTCTGTACCCTCTCAAGCTGAACCTTTCATGTCAGTCACAGACTCTCCAACCCCCCCCCCCATTTGAGAGCAGCAGCCCCTGTTTCTGCCTGTGTTTCAGGCAGCTTGTTTGTACACACTAATGACTTTGTAATCCTGTGCCAGCAGGAGGCTGGCCTCAATGCCGCCGGATAAGCGGCCTGGCAAACAATGGGGGTCTGTGGCCATGGCGATGCGCCACATGAGAGTCCCATTAGTCCATCTGTACAGTTGTGCTGGAAGGGGGACCATGGGGGTGTGACTGTACCCCTTCCCCCCAGTGGTATGCCACTCCATCCTCTAATTTGTATACACCTTTATCCTGTCGAAGACGTGGCACTCACATCTGCTTTCTGACAACTGAATAAGACGAAAGTGAAAACAGAAGGAAGAAAATCTCAAAGGGGGCTATTCAACCCCAGTGTAAGGTTTCAGAAAAGTGCGATGCAGGGACAAAGGGAGAGACAGAGAGTGAGAGAAAGTACCAACATTCTATTACTTGACAACAATTTACTTGAATCAGTATTCAAATGCTTGTTAATTAAAAAAGGGGGCTTTGTTTCTAATCAGAGTTCATGAAGGACAGTCTAAGAACATTGTGAGTAATTAAACTGCTTGAAAGTGCAAGTGAACGTAGACCTCATTGCAATGATTTTGAATTTTGAATGATTTGAACAGAATCTGAGTCTGATTTTTAAAATTACCCCTAAAGGACTCAAGCCCTTGGTTTAAAAGTAAATGAATGGACTTTGTGCCACGGTAGTAGTTTCACCAGGCATTTCCATGTATAAAAATGATTTTAAAAAATAAAGTAATGTTATCAAATGCTTTGAAGTCATTTCAATGGTTTAATTTAATGGTTACTGACAATATGTGAATCTTTACTGTGCTATGGAATCATTAGGGAATTCCTACATGCCTAGATTATCATCTCAGAAACTTAAATTCCCAAAAGTATGATGAGACACATACCCTACTGTAGTTGTGCCATTTGCTAAAGGTGAGGGAAGACTTTATAGTGCATCGTGTGGTCATCCCTCAGTCCCACAGTCCTTGAAGCCATGAAATGATTACTTGACGGCATCATAAAACATGATCAAACAAGAATCTCTCTGAAGGCTTGAGGGTTTATAAGCAATAATTTTGGAATACAGCTCAGAGTATGTAAAACAGACATGCTCAAATTTGTTGGTACCCCTGGTAAAGATGGGTAAAAGGGGTTATAAAAAATTCACCGTTTGGTGAATTAGCTTAATCTCACACTGAAAAAATTAGAAAAATCCAACCTTTAATTGACGTTCATTGATTATGAGAAAAAAAATCAAGAAATAATTATTTTTAACAAAACCAGGTTGGCCACAATTATTGGTACCCCTGCATTAATTTTTAATATTTGGTCGCATATCTTTGCATGCCATGACTTCCTGATGTCTGTGACCCAACAACATCAAAAGACTCTTGATATCTTATTTTCTGGTACTCTTACAAGTGATACTATAACGTATCTGCATTTGAATGGATCTCTATGGGAATTCTGGGGTGGGACTAGATTTAGCTGTAAATTATGCTTGAACAGTATGGAATACATGGTTGGTAAAATGGTGCTAAGTCATCAAGGGTCTGAGGTATCAAACAAGCCTCAAACCATCACTCTGCTGCCAGATATGCAGTAGATATGGATGGATCACTTTAAGGGTTGTTTTTCCTGACAAATTTTTCTATTGAACTCTATGGAAAAATAAGTTAGGAGAAGAAACCATTCAAGTTATCCATCCATATCTACTGTATTTCTGGCAGCAAAGTGATGGTTTAAGGCTTGTTTGATACGTCAGACCCTTGATGACTTTTTAGCCAGCCATGTGTTCCATACTGTTCCAGTGTAATTTACAGCTAAATCTAGTCCCACCCCTCAATTCCCATAGAGATCCATTCAAATGCAGAGACATTTAGTATCGCTTGTAAGAGTACCAGAAAATAAGATATCAAGAGTCTTTTGATGTTGTTGGGTCACAGACATCAGGAAGTCATGGCATGCAAAGATATGCGACCACATATTAAAAATGATTACTTTATTCAATATATAAATGCAGGGGTACCAATAATTGTGGCCAACGTGGCTTTGTTAAAAATAATTATTTCTTGATAAATAATTATTTCTCATAATAACTGAGCGTCAATTAAAGGTTGGATTTTTCTCATGTTTTCAGTGTAAGATTAAGCTAATTCACCAAACGGTGAGTTTTTTATAACCCTTTTTACCCATCTTTACCAGGGGTACCAACAAATTTGAGCATGTCTGTATGTAGAGACAGTGATGCCAATAGAAACCAATGGTGAGCATGTCAAAATCAGGAAGTATAATTGTTGTGCTCAACAAACATGCTCAGTTGTGTCCTTGGAGTCACATGTACAACATGGAAGGCGCAGACAGTGACATGAAAAGACTGTCAAAGCATTAATAGTTTATAATTGGTTTCCAACTAGCGCGCTGAAATGTGACGTGGGCCAGGATAAATAATAATAAAAATTAAAGCTGCAAGCAGCCTCGATAGGTATTCACAGTGTGCAACCGCCCTCATCTTCTCAAAATCACTTAGGACTCATGTCAGAAGTGTCCACAATTTGAAGTAAACCTGAGTCATATTTTATGAGTAGATTCTGTTTAAGTGTGATTTGTAGCATCAGCGTTAGCATAGCACAAATTGAAATGCATATTGTGTAGTTGTTCTTTAAGTTATAGAGCAGTAGTTAACTTGGTAGAGCCCCGAAAGGTGTTGTCCTTGTTGTTCCCGCAAAGTGGCAAGGTCCTAGGCCACTGTGGAGTGGACTTGTGATTGATTAGATATGGCAATATGAGGTCAGAATCTGATTGGCTAATAACAAATTTTTTACCCAATCCCTTAGCGTCATATTGCCTATATTTGGGCATGACCATGGAACATCAATAATATACAGGGGGTGCACAAAATATCGGAAACACCTACAACAACTGAATATATAGTAACTAGTAATGAATAGGCACACCCTTTGCCTTCAAAAGGTTTCAATCCTTCTTGGAATGCTGTCATACCATTTCTGAACGGTGTGTAGTGGGATATTGGCCCATTTTTCAAGAAGGTCAGTCTCTAGTTCTTTGAGGGATGAAGGAGGTGGAAAGAACTTCCCATAAAGGTTCAATTATGTTCTGGTGTTCTGGATCATCACTCTGCTGCCCTAAATACAGTAAATATGGATGGATAACTTGAAGGGTTTCTTCTCCTGACTTATTTTTCCATAGAGTTCAATAGGAAAATTTGTCAGGAGAAACAACCCTTAAAGTGATCCATCCATATCTACTGCATATCTGGCAGCAGAGTAATGGTTTGAGGCTCGTTTGATACCTCAGACCCTTGATGACTTACAGCCATTTTACCAACCATGTATTCCATACTGTTCCAGCATAATTTACAGCTAAATCTAGTCCCACCCCCCAATTCCCATAGAGATCCATTCAAATGCAGAGACGTTATAGGATCGCTTGTATGAGTACCAGAAAATAAGATATCAAGAGTCTTTTGATGTTGTTGGGTCACAGACATCAGGAAGTCATGGCATGCAAAGGATATGCAACCAAATATTATTAACTAACTTGTGTAACTTTCTAACTTGTGTGTCAGTGATCACAGGTGTATTCACTTTTGTTGCTTTGAGTTTCTACTTTGAGGCCTGTATTTTCACTATAGTCTTGCTAAAGTATTTGTTTTTGATTGTTCATAAGAGGAAACACTCTACTTGTCAACTTAGAAATAATGCAATTATTGAGAGGTGATACAATTTTGAATCATTTGACATTTAAGTGATATTGCACAGGGGTGTACTCACTTCTGTTGTATACTGTACGTGCTAGAAGTGTCATTTTGAGACCGTTTTAGCTACCCCATAGAAGTGAATGGAGAGCGACAAATACCCTATTCTGGATTATCACCCCAGGGGAGCACAGAGCAACTAACGAACATATTTCACCACTATTTGGACTCATATCATGGCCAGGTAACTACACAACCCAAAGTTCTACCAAAGTTCAGTTGTGCTTTAACAACGTATGCCCCAGTTGTGGCTTAGGGCTGTTAAGCTGATACGGTACGCTACAGACAACTCGCTCGAAGGCGTCGTTTAATCACCCTTTTCCACCATTTAACATCACTTTCTGACGATGCAGACATGGGTCTAAACTAGGTCAATTTGGCTGCGTATACTTGGGGACTTAAATCACCATATGTTTATTATCTGTGTTTATTATCTAGATCACCGCCAATATTAGGAATTAGTTTTGCTGAGAGTTTTTTCTTTGGTTCTCCTGTATGGGATGAAATGCAAATGTACAAAAATTAAGGAAAATACCGCATAAACAGTGGTTGTGTGTGGTTTTAATTGCTGCCAGCCACTGGATGCCTTCTTTCTCTTTTTTTCCACTTTTGCATAGTTATGCCTTAGGAAACAAATGGTTTTTAATTGTGGATTGTGGTTTTTAACTACTGGATTGTAATCAGAGGATTCTGAATCAGAAAATCACTCCCAGATCCCTTAGACGAGTCATTAATGTAATCATCTGCCATATTTCGAGTCGAGTACAATATTTGCGTGTACAGATATAGCGGTCGATCGGACGCAGCAAGACGTTCGTTCTTCAGATGACGTCACATGGATTACGTAGTCGAGTCAGGCTTTTGTCCAGAATTTTTAGGGGCGTTCCCATCCAAGATGATTTTTTCAATATAACTTGTTAGGAAATTTCCGTAACTGAAAATCATTGACAGATTTGGATTTACCATACAAAACTCCAATTTTCCAAGATTTTATGCGGCAGTGGTCCTTTAAATAATTTAGCAGTTTTTGTGACAGATGCTCCTGCAATTCGGCCACCAACTATTTGGCCCCTTTCAAACTCTGAGTATCCTCATCTTGCTTTGGAGAGTTACCTAGCAAAGTGCTGCTGGCTAGACCTCTTTTAAGCAGACACATGTTGCTAATTAGCATTCAAATGAATAGACCGGTTTCTCACCAACGTCACAGGGCTGTATTGAATATACTGCCGTTGGGACGTCCGTTATATGTGTTGGATCATCAAACTTTTGTAATACCGAATCCTCTCGTTTTTACAAAGTAGCACTGGTGTGTTGAAGTTCATAATCCTCACAGTCTCCCAGCGTGTCAATTTACTGCGGCAATTCAAGAGCTTGATTTTTCACGTTTATTATTTTTGGCTGGGTGTTTGTCGGGGGGTGTCACTGATTTAGTGATTTTAAAATTTTTATTTTCTTAGCAGGTCCCTTGACTTTACAGTGCCCCTGGCCATGACAGCTGAATGAAATGCTTAGCTTGCTAAACTAGCTAATAAAAAGGGGGGCCCAATGAAAAATGCTAGCCAAATAGACAGAATTCACTTCTGTAGATTAGAGGCAAGGATTGGAATAGAGACATGCCTCATATCACGTGACATTTGCTCTGTGCTCTCATATCAAAGGCATGCTATAAATCGTTAAATTGACAAGAGCCCTTGAAGCTGAGGTAGTTAGCAAGCCAGTTGCCTCCCAAACGCAACTTTAACATAATGTAATGACCCATTATTGACGAGAGATGGTGCTAAAGCATGAGAGCACAATTTCACTGAACAATTATGAACAAAATTAGCCTCTAGGGCAGAGGTGGGCAACAAGGGCCGTATCTGTTTCTGGTTTTCATGCCAACTTCTGGCCTTAATTGCCTAATTAGCCCTAATATTTACATCTGACATATGTCCCTATATGAAACATTTTAATGTGATCTAATCTACCAGTGTTGGTGTAAACAGCCAATTAGCTCATTTAACTGGGGTAATTGGTGGGAACAAAAACCTGCATACACACCGGCCCTCCAGGACTGGAATTGCCCACCCCTGCTCTAAAATACTATTTTTTGAGAAGGCACTATCTCCCCTGCCTACTCACAGTAATGTTTCTGAACTACCTTTTGGTGAATCCTATATTATGTTTGTAACACATTGCCTGATTTTCTTATTTTCACAGCCAACTTTTATGGGCCATCTCCTAGGATGGATGCCACAATCTACTCTGCAACCTTCAGTTCTTTAGACCAAACAGAGTATCTGAAAAAATTGTGTTTAAGCGATGGCCAGCAGCTTCCTGACCCCTACTCAATTCCAAGGCATCAATGGACAAAAGACACCTCAAAATGGCCAACCATAATTTGGCCTGACATATACACTTACCTTATTGAGAAGCCTAGTGTATACACCAAGGAAAATCTAAGAGCGTATAGATCCCTAGATGCTTATAACTATGTTCTTTGTGGCCATGTACAGGAAATATGGTTCCATGACACAGAGACAGAATTCTGCATTCTGCGGACAGGTGTCTTACCAAGCCAAAGGCAAGGCCAGAAATCAAAACCATATGATGCCTGGACTCCGGTTTCCTCCCACAGTCCAAAGACATGCAGGTTTGGCTAATTGGAGACTCTAAATTGCCCATAGGTATGAGTGTGTGAGTGAATGGTGTGTGTGCCCTGCGATGGATTGGCGGCCTGTCCAGGGTGTATTCCTGCCCATCGCCCAATGCATGCTGGGATAGGCTCCAGCACCCCCCTGACCAGGAATAAGCGGGTTAGATAATGGATGGATGGATGGATGATGCCTGGATTTGTGTGCATAAGGACCTTGGGTATATATTAAAGGATAAGTTCGCTATTTTGGACCTTGGACCCTATTTGCGGTCTGTCTTCCATGAACCTGACACATTGAGTCCATATTTTCGCTGATCGGTCCAGTATTGAGCTAGCTACAGATTTCCTGTAGGCTCTCACTGGGCTACAATAGAAGTCAACGGGGCAATTAGAAATGT
Organism: Synaphobranchus kaupii; assembly: GCA_029718625.1. Lineage (NCBI taxonomy): Eukaryota > Metazoa > Chordata > Actinopteri > Anguilliformes > Synaphobranchidae > Synaphobranchus > Synaphobranchus kaupii. The sequence goes on along the minus strand of CM056381.1, from coordinate 32,867,072 downwards.
TATGGAAAAACAACGATAAATGTGCTTTTATAGCTCAGTGTGTATTCTTACGGTCTCAGTATGCTCTCCTGTGAGCAAACGCAAACCGAACGTTGAAACAACAGTTCCATTTGAAACAGAACTATTTCTCCGACCGCACTACCTCGCACTGTAAACTTCCGCAGTCTAGCTACGTTGTAGAGAGGCCGCTTGAAAAGCAGTTGATCACAAATCCTGACCTCCCGTTGGAGTTTACTAGCTAGTAGCCTACAGCAGAACTAACGCAGTGTTTGTAATCATCATTTGTAATAATTTACATTACCTGCGCAACTTCAGCCTCTCTCTCTTCTCTTGCTCTCTTATCATCCATCTCTTGTAGTTCCGTGTCCGTGTATTCTGGCTCAAATCTGTAGCCAGTAACGTCAAAGTCAAAATCGAATTCTTCGTCTTCGTAATCATTATAGTCATCCATCATCCAAGTTTTTTTGTGGAAATTGTAGCCTACGTTGCTGCAGGTAAACAAACGCAGACTGCTCACATAGATAGTTTCGTAAACGGCCGGCACACCTACCCGCTCCCCCACCCCCGACACATAGTACTCCGCGGGAGCATCGAAAACAAGCAACAGAGAAATGCTTACTTCCAAGCCATGCCAAGCACGTAAAAATGTTCGGATTGAGATACATTTCACAGGAGAGCATACTGAGACCGGTAACAATACACCCTGAGCTTCCCGTCTCATTTATTGTACATGAAAGCAAAATCTGTAGCTAGCTGAATACTGGACCGATCAGCGAAAATATGGACTCAATGTGTCAGGTTCATGGAAGACAGACCGCAAATAGGGTCCAAGGTCCAAAATAGCGAACTTATCCTTTAACTGCAAACTGTATCTGCATGGCAGGGTAAGTGAACAGCCACTAATTTAAGATCACTGAGGAACCATTATCTTAGTCTTATATCTGCCTCACTCTCATTCTACCTGCCTCCCTCACCCTCACCCTGCTTTGCCTTTTTTCTCCCTCACTAGATTGGCCTCCTGTTGCAGTCATGCTGCCGCCATCATGTGCCAGGTGGAGATATCGGGAAGAGGACAAACCAGGGAGGAGGTTGCCTGCACATCCAAAGAAAACCAATGGAAGGACAATCCACAAAAACGGAAAAATATCAACTTCAGAAGACCAAAGCGACAGATGACATGGTTGCCCCCTCTCCATCGTGCGCCACCACCTCAAAATATACCAGATGCCTGTCTTATATTAATACATATTAATACAGTATTTCTTGACAATTTACACATACTCTAGATTTATTCATGATTGTATTAGAAATTTTCAAATCCAACAATTTAGTATTTATACAAACTTTAGACACAGCACTACATTTGATTTTTTTTTTTGGGCTGACATTCAGTACCTGTTTCACACCACGTGCAGTGCTTGTACCTCCCTGACAGGCTTTTGTATGTGGGTGGTTGTATGAATCTTGAGTTGTCCTCATAAAGCACATGTTGCAGGGGTTAATGGCCATTTGTGAATGCCATTTTTTTTTCTTATGCACAGAAATTACCATGGAGGATCTCCAAGCTCTCCGACAGATATGGCCAAAGGCAGCAGTATTTACATCCATCAATGTGACTACAGACTCAGACACTGATTCAGCATCTGAAGATGGGTATGACCTTCCTGAACCCCTGACAGCTCTATATGACCCCTCAGCTAAGGACCTGCCACCTGCTGAACTCAATGACAAGTGCAGGAACACATATGACAACATGTGTAAACACTACACAACAGAAAAACTTGAATATCTACAGGAAATGACTAAACAACAAGCAAAGTGCCCAGCATGGTCACTACATAGAGCCGGCCGTATCACTGGTAGCAGCTTTCACAAGGTTGTCAAAAGCAGAGATTTAATGCGTGACAGCCTTGTTAAGATGCTAATGCAGTACGGATCAACAACAATTCTCACTTTACCTGCTGTGAAATGGAGCAAAGAAATGGACACTGTCCGCCACTGTTATGAATTGGAAATGTGGAGCAGTCATGCAGACTTCGACTTACAGGAAGTGGGGCTAACAGTAAAAGTCGATTCACCTTACCTGGCTGCTTCCCCTGATGGGGTATTCTCGTGTACCTGCTGTGGGACAGGAGTTCTGGAAATAAAATGCCCATATAAATACCATGAAGGACTAGAGGGGTCAGAGACTGATGCTTCTTTCTGCCTAGATGATAAAAACTGTCTGCGACCAACTCACCCATACTATTCTCAAGTACAACTTCAGATGCATGTTAGTCAAGTAGAAATCTGTGATTTGATGGTGTGGTCCAAAACAGGCTACATAATTTGTCGGCTAAGGAGAGATGAAGCTTTACTGGAGAAAACACTTCCCAAAGCTGAATGTTTCTTTATGGAGCACCTTCTGCCAGAGCTCATCTGTCAGCACCAAGACCCACAGCTCATGCAACAGATCGAATGTGCAAAATGCAAACGACCCAGCTTTGGAAAGATGATAAAGTGTTTGGACTGCTACTTGCAGTTTCATTACCCATGTGTACAGATCACCAGATACTGTAGGAAATGGAGATGTGGGTGCAAGCATTCTTGTTAATCTTGCCAATTGTCAACACTACAAAATAACGGTGCAAACTTTTATTGTACATGTTTATCTCACCGCACAACAGTATAAGTGTAATTATTTAATTTATTAATTTAATTAAGAATTTATGGCTTGCTTGTCACTATGTTGAACGTGACAACTTGCACCTACATTCCGCTATGCTGTTAATTTTACCTGTAGTTAGTGTGCAACACTTTAACATGCGCGCTAACTACAGGAACATTTGGAAGTTAAAGCAATTAGATTTCTAATAAGGATCACATTTCTTTAGAGGTCTACATGAATTTATTATAATCAAATTTTATTTACAATACATATTTCATAAAAGTGCAATCTAATATGTTTACATGAATTTATTATAATCTAATTTTATTTACAATACATATTTCATAAAAGTGCAATCTAATGTGTACATGAATTTATTATAATCAAATTTTATTTACAATACATATTTCATAAAAGTGCAATCTAATATGTTTTATATAAATAAATAAAAGAAAATGAAATTACAATGATTATTATTAAATTATTTTACACAATAAAGTTGTGTGAAGTAATGTGTATTATATATGAAGTAGTTACACAGAATCTTGAATTAAAATTTGTTCACAAGCCAAAATGGGATTACCAACTCATTCTGTTTTAGCGCCGGGGTACCACAGTGTTTCTCAGGTTAGTGAGAGCAGCACATATAATCATTATATCATCCAGCATAACAACTTGACTGATTTGTTTTCATTTGTCCAATGACACGTTCCACATGTATGCGGACTCTTGATAGCTGCCGTGACATGTCAGTGCTATAGGCTGACAACTGTGACTTCCCCTTTGTGAAGCTTGGGATACAGAGAGTTGCCCCAACAGCTGCTAGCTCTTCCCTGACCAGAAATCCCCTGTCTGCTAGTATCACATCCCCATGGTCTAGTTTTTTTCAGAAAACCAGAATGTAAGGTTATTAATTTGTCTGAGGCACATCTTCCCCAGCCATCAGACAAAAAAGACAAAGCTCCTGCTGGTGTAACCCCTACAAGATACTTCATGGTGTTTTGGTGTTTATAATTTGACCAGGTTTCAGCCCTTGCTTTAAGATTATAGGTTCTCTCTACAAATATTTCTGTGCAGTCAATTATGCAACAGCATTTCCTAAATTTGGGCTTAAAAGACTTTGGCATATGTCCCCTGACCGCTTCTCTTGTAGGCCAAATTATCAAGGAGTGCAGTGTGGAAGACAGCATGGGGATCCACTCTCGGATTATTTTAGATGTAGTAGAGAAAGGTACTCCAAATCTTAATCCAATGTCTTGGTGAGTCCAAGCCTAATTTTCATTAATACTAAAAGGAGATGGTCCCCCCAGCTTAACCCACCCCTGAGGACCAGCATGCTCCTCTTAACTATGTTCAAGAGCCATAAGAACACCTGCAGTGTCTGTAAACCAGTAAAGAAACCAATTTTGGTGTTTGAACACTTTATGGAATTAAATCCAAATTTTGAATGGTTAAGATGCTTCTTCAGCTTCTTGTTTTTTGCCTGTACAGCTTCGCATTCCCTTTTCACAGCTTTGTAGTCATCACTGAGTCTCTTGTATTCCAGTTTGCGCTGGTCCAACCTTTCCTTGGGCACAAACACCTCTTCAGCTGAAAGACACCACATCACCATAGTAAAAAAATTATAATTAAACCCTAGATGTAATATAATGTCTGTCTTTGTTTCTTTTTATGTGAGAGTAAAAAGACCATAGATGAAAAGTAAAACAAAAAAATGCCATAAAGTTAGTTATGGATCTTGCAGGGAAATGATTTTGACTTGGAACAGACCTTCCAGAGAATCCAGACCATCATCCTCTCTGACATTCACTGCACTGCCAACAGTAGTTTTGTCTTCACTACGCTTTCTCTTTCGCTCATATCTAGGATGAAGTGGAGATCAGAATGAGAACCAGGGATAAATGTAGTTGCAGAATTTGCCAATTTATTTTGGTGATATACCTGCCTTTTTATATTGACCTGTATTATATTACTATGGATTAATACACCTCACAGTTCTAATTGGACATATAGACAAATACAGTACATATAGGCTACAGAAATAATGTATGGGTTGTGTATGTAGTTGTTCCATGTATACATATGATTTAGAGCGAAGTGGAAACAATGTGAGACAGGTAACACTATAATATGACAGAACTGCACATACAGTACCTTTCCAATTTTCCTACTGAGCCCTCAGTGGAATGGAAGAAAATGGATGGAACAAAATCAGGATGCTCATCATTCATGGAGGGTGCTCCTAATTAGAAAAACATAAAATCAGGTGACATAATATGCTTTGCTTGCTGATGAACATATTCATGCTGCAAATGACCTTCACTCATCCCAATTCTTATAGGTAGCCAAAGTAAAAGTTTACCAGAGATGAAATGGTCACTGCATAGGCTTTCACCCTCTTTTGGTCCCTCTGAACCCCAATCTGCTCTTTTTATTGCCTGAAGCCACAACTTTCTTCTGCGTTGCTGGAAGGGATGTGGACCCTTGGGAACACTGAACATCTTGCATATCTTGCTACTGCGATTAGTGCAGTTGACAGCACAACAACTCCTTGGCATCTAGAAGAGAAACACTTGATTTAGCAATAGGCATATGCAACCTCTGACCAAACCAAAAAGTAAGCTACATGGTTAAAGCTGGGTGTTTTGTGGGAGGAAAAATACCCCTAGAACACTCAGGCAAAAGATAGCAGTACAAGCTATGGCAGGAGCTATGGGAGGCTCGGGGATGCGAGGGAGATTCCAGAATCCCCGGAACCATCATGTTATTTTATATAATCATAATGTAAGCCATAATCAGTTTATAAGCCATATGATCAAATGTAAACCAAGTTATATGTATACAGATGCACAATAAATATATACCTAGGCACATGATGTATGATTAATATATATATATATATATGTTAAAAGCGTGTATAATAAGTAATCAGTAATGAGCAACAAAGGGGGACTGTTACAACAAAGCGGGACTGTTAGAAGGGTGGATGCAGGTGCAAAATGTAACCAAGCACACAGCCTAGAGGTCAGAGGATGTAACCCCATCCAATCTTTTAAAAAAGGAGGGTACGAGGAAGTTGTATATAATGGTGACAGGATTGATAAGACACAGGCTCAGGAAGTCGTAAATAATGGTGAAAATTCATCATGCCTGGTTAATTAAAAATTAGGGGCAGGTTATGGGCGGAGATGGCTCCTTAGCCCCACAAAGGGTGTAACTAGGGAAAAAGGATAAAAAGGTAGATGTCAAAAATCACACCAGGAGAAGGGGCGAGACGAGACAAGACAACAACTGACCTGTGACACCTAGGTGGCTCACCTTACTGGAATACACTGGAAGACACAGACTAGACTCTAACTCTCACACACTTACCACTCATGTGACAAAGAAGAGACCTAGACAGAAAATGACAGGGAAGAGTGCGGCCTGCAGGCTGCCTCTAATAGGCTCACTGGATAGAAGATGATTTATGCATGCATGTTTTATCTGCGCAGATCAGCCTGGGTTATTGCATGTATTTTCTTTTGAACTATATACAATAAATCCTGTTTGCATCAGACTCTGGAAGACCGTGTTATTTTAAGAAGTTAAGAGATATGAGAATTGGAAAATATTGGCTAAAGTCACGGCAAAGTTGTTTAACATGACGAAAAACTGAAAAGAGAGGCGGAAATCAGTTTGTTTGTTTTTTAACGTTAAATTAACCTATAGATGTGGTAGTAAGTTGTGGCTACAAGTAACAAAAATGGACTGATAGGCTGGTAACATTACATTACATTACAGGCATTTAGCAGACGCTCTTATCCAGAGCGACTTACACAACTTTTTAGCATTTTTTTACATATTATCCATTTATACAGCTGGATATATACTGAAGCGATTCAGGTTAAGTACCGTGCTCAAGGGTACAACGGCAGAGTCCTACCTGGGAATCGAACCTGCAACCTTTTGGTTACAAGACCAGTTCCTTAACCATTATACTACACTGCCGCCCGTAACGTTACATGTAATCACCTTGATCCATCGTGGAAAGAAAAAGCACACTTTGTTTGCCTTTAATAGAACGTTGCCAGAAACAGGCTCATGCTCAAATTGCATTACTAAAATAATAAAAACAGGGTTACTGTAGGCTACAGCTGCAAAGTTTGAGTCTTTGACGGAGCACCTGTCGTGTCACTAACAACGTTAGGCTACAGTAACGGGATAAGCAGCTGTTGACAGGGGCAGTCGGAAAATCACGGAAAGCACTAAAACGGGAAAATCACGGACACGCTAAAATAAATAAATAAGTACATAAATAAATCATGGAAACTGTGACTTCCTGACACACACCTAGCCGTATACACAACGGAAATAGCCAGCACCTGATTGGTTAGACCCGCTACGTTACTTTAGTTTCGCCTCCACGTTTTTAAACCGGAACAGTGTGGCGTCCTGTTCAGTTCTCTTATTCCACCTAAATAGTCCACTAAAATATGTTTCTGAAAATATTTGAGGTGAGAAATAGGCCATGCAGTTGCTGAATCTTGATTCATATTTGATGTGCAATGTCTAGTTTGACAGTTTCATCCGAGTTATACGAAATCATTTGTACAATGTATGTTAATTTATGCAAATGACGATGGAGGCAGCACCCCTCTCCCTCACTCACCCCACAAAGTATTTTTCAAAATTGTGTAGTAGGTGGAGACAGGCTGAGACAGTGGGTGTAGTTACTCTTTAAGGTTTGCAGATTGTTGGTTATTACATTCATATGCAGCTTTATTTTCCAACCCTTTTCACTGTGCTCTTTGCTTTTACATTCAATGCCATATGAAGGACAACAAAGTTTTGCGCCAAAAGTTTATTAACGTTACCAAGTCCAATACACACAACATCTGCAGACCCGTTTCTCGTAGCTCAGTTACCCTAACTCAGTTAGCCAGCTACGAGGAACAGGGCCTTGCATGCTAAGATAAGCAACATTACCATACCTGATACAAGTATGAATTCAGCCCCATTTAACTCATTTATGATCGTCTGTAGAATAGGAATCAACTGCTTAAATATCAGGAATGTTAACATTGATGTTGCAATTAAAATATGTTCTCATTTTCATGCAAACTAACTACATAGCTTCACAAAATACGTCATCAATGTGCACCCAGAAGACGTTAAAAATAATTTTAAAAAAGAGTGGCAGAATAACATTGAGTTAAATATGTCAAAACGTTGCTTAGACCATAGGCATTCCAAATGTGTTTCTCAAACAAATAAGCCTCTTGTACATTTACTGGTAAAGGCCATTTGAAGCTCATTCCCATTCATTTCTGAGCTCTGAGGTCTGCATATTTTTTCAGAATTGTCTTTTATTGGTTTTAAAAGGCACTTCCAATAAAAAAACATTTTCTTTTACATATATTTCAATACATCATTTCACATAATTTTAAAAGACATTCTTTATCAGGGGGGGATTTGATTTTCCCTTCCCTTTTTAATTTTACATTAAAATAGACGTACAACGATCATGACACCACAATAATAGACATCACATTCAAAAAATTATCACTAAAACAAAAAAGAAAAACTCAGACATTGAAATGAATAGGAAAGACATGCGCTCCCGGGTTATTGGGCGGGCAAAAGTTCTCTCTCTTCCTTGGGATGGAGGGGGGTGGACTAGATGATCAGTTCTTTCCAATGGTCCACCCCCCATTTCTCTCTCGCCAGACACTTGTCCTTCGCGAAATCAACCATAACACCGTCTTGGAGGAGGTTTTGCGCCCTCCTCCTGAGAGTGACCAGGTCTACTGTTGTTTTTTGGTAGACCTTGATGTTCCTCGCCTCCCACAGGACCTGCTTCACAGTGTTTATGATCCTCCACTGACGCTGGAGCTCCGGTGTTCTACATCCTCCACGTGGGCCGTAGAGGACACTCTCAGCAGTCAGGGAGGACCTTGGCAGGAACCTGTTACGGGAGACAGAAGAAACAACAAGGCCCCAGACCCGTCTGGCCACGGAGCACTCCCAGAACAGGTGGTAAATGTGTTCTGAGTCAGTGCATCCGTGGGGGCAGCGCTCAGTCAGGGCCAAGTGCCGCTTGAACATAAATGACCTAGTGGGGAGACACATGTGGGCAGACATCCAGGCAATGTCCTTTTGCTTGTTGTTTATGCATTTATTTAGGACATTTGCCCAGATTATAGACGGGTCCAGGGTCGTGCTGCCCCTCGGGAGTGTCATGGTCTCCTTTGATCTTAAATGAGCCATGACTATTTTATAGCTCCACGAGGTCAGCCCGGCCCTGGGCAATCCTGCCCCAAAGGCAAAGTCCCTCAGGGCTCGATATACATATGGGGGGTCCCAGCTGTACGGTATGGTGAGGTCCAGCGCACACAGGCCCATCGTCCTCAGGAAGGGAGTGGCATAGTACCTAGCAAAGGCACCAGAGGCTTTCTCGACCTTCCGAGTATTCTGGACCAGTGTGGCCAGACCCTGCACCAACACGATGTTAACAATGTCTGGAACCCCCCTGCCCCCATTCTGCTCTTCCTTGAGGAGGGTAGTTCTTTTCAACTTTCCCATGGTGCTCCCCCAGACAAAGCGGAAGGCCATTCTAGTAATAAGTTTACTAGTGGCCTTGTCTGGGGGAAACACCCTCCCCAAGTAGAGAACAATGGGAAGGACTATTGCCTTCAGGACCAGGATCTTACCCGTCTGAGTCAGAGGCCGCACGCTCCAGCTCCGGAGTTTAGCCTGGACGTGGCGGAGGGTTCCCTCCCAGCTCAGCCTTCCTTCACCGTCTGACTGGAAGGTCACCCCCAGGAGCTTGATTTTATCTCTGCGTACAGGGAAAGAAACGGTTAGTGTCTCACTCCAATGCCGAGACAGAAACAGCTCACTCTTGTCCCTATTGACTAGGGCGCCAGTGGCTGCACAGAAGTCATCCAGCACTCTGTTAGCCACGGTGATGGAATGACTATCTGTGCCGACGATGGTGATGTCGTCCATGTACGCCATCACCCTAAGCCGCTCCCCCTGGGCCCCGGGCAGTGGATAACCAGCAATGCCCGGGTTGCCCCTGATGGCCTGAAGGAACGGCTCGAGGTAGATGACGCACAGGAGGGATGCTAGGGGGCATCCCTGCCTGACGCCAGACCTAATGGCAAACGGGGCGGATGGTTGCTTGTTCACAACCACCCTCCCCGAGATGTCAGTCAAACACAGTTTGGTCCAGCGCAGGAGGGAGCTAGGAAAATTAAACCTCTCTAGCACCCTCTCCAAGCACACATGACTTACCCTGTCAAAGGCCTTCTCCTGATCTAGGCTGAGAAGGCCCAAGGGGGACCCGCGCTCCCCGGAGTGGATTATGACATCCCTCACGAGGAGCAGGTTGTCGTTTATGGACCTCCCTGGTATGCTGCACGTTTGGTCAGGGCCGACCACCGATGTCATCAGGTGTTGGAACCTCCTCATCAGCGCCTTCGCCATGATCTTATAATCAGCTGAGAGGAGGTTAATCGGCCGCCAGTGCCGGAGGTCCTTCAGGTCCCCCTTCTTAGGGACAAGAGCAACCGCACTCTGCCTCAGTGAAGCCCCCAACCGCCCCTCCCTGTACGCCGCCCTGAAGACTTCCGCCACGTCCTCCTTCAGGAGATCCCAAAAGGCCTGATAAAATTCGGCTGGGATCCCGTCAGGACCAGGAGCTTTGTGCTGATTAAGGGAGCGCACGGCCCGGGTGAGCTCCTCGGCGCTCAACTCTGGTTCCCTGCTCTTATCCCCCAGGCGTCTGTCCAGGTAGCCCAGGAAGGTGTCCATGAGAGCCCCGTCTGTGGGCCTTATACTGTACAGACCCGCGTAGAACTCCCTGGCCACCTCCCGGACCTCGGCCTCTTCAGACACCACCACCCCTCTGCTGTTATAGAGGGAAGAGATGTTATTTGCTTTTGACCGTGCCCTGCGGAAGAAGTACCTAGTGCACTTCTCATCCTCCTCAAGGCCCTGGAGTTTGGAGCGGAAGGTGTATTTTCTCCGCTCCTCCCGATAGAGGGCGGAGAGGCTCTGTTTAGCGAGTGCAATCTCGCTGCCTCAGGACTGGAGGAGGCTCAGTCTCTGGAGGGCAGCATTAGCGTGGTCAAAAGCCGCCCTCCTTTCCTTTGCCTTCCTCCGCCCGACTGCCCGGAAGTAGCCCTGCACCCGCTCCTTCACCATCTCCCACCACTCTATCGGGGAGTCAAAAAGATGTTTTAGACTCACCCACTCCAGGTACCGCCTCGAGAAGGAGAGGCACACTTTGGGGTCCTGGAGATGGCTGGTATTCATTCTCCAGAGACCCCTGCCGACGGTTATGGCCTTCTCCCAGGCCAGGGACACGGTCACCATGTGGTGGTCCGAGTAGTGCACTGCCCGGATGGAAAAGGCGTGCACTCTCAGGCCTGGGGAGAGCAGGAACATATCAATTCGTGAAGAGGAGACACCAGAGGAGCTCACCCATGTATGTTGTGGGGGAGAGGCGCCCCCGGCGTCGTGGAGGGAGAAATCTTCTATGATAGACCGCAGCTCGTCGCTCGACCGATCTTTCCTTAGTCTGCTGCGGTCTTCATCCCTGAGGGCACAGTTGAAATCCCCCCCCCACAACAACCGGCATATTGCAGTGTATGACAGTTCTTAATTTTGAAAAGAGGGAGACCCTCTCGGCTACGCTGGTTGGGCCGTACACATTGACCACTCTAAGTGGGGAACCCCCGACACAAATGTCTGTGACGAGGATTCGCCCACTTTCCAAGATGTTATTACCCGTGATTTTTACAAAAGGATTTTTGGTCAATGTGCCGACCCCATCGGCTCGAGCGACGTTCGAGCCGGACCAGAGAGAGTCCCCCATTCTCCACTCCTCCCTCAGAGTGTCATCCATAGTGCAGAAAGGGATTCCGCACTCCTGGAGTAGGATGACATCCGAGGGGGTTTGCTGCAGAGTGGAGAAGACTGAGTGGCGTTTGTTGGGGTCCTTGATACTATGGGTGTTTGATGTAATAATTGTGAATGTCATAAAAATAGTTATTGTATGTTTGTGTCATTTGAACCGGGTTTGTCGTTGGCTATTTCCCTGCAAAGTTTGTTTAATCGTTCCATAACAGAGTCCTGGTTATTGAGGCGCCTACTCACCCCCTGACTCGGTCCGCCCCCCGGTCTCCCCTCCATACTGCCTGGTGGGTTCCGTCCCGGAGAGGTGGGACGTGATGGCTTTGCCCCAGGGTCCCCTTTTGCTTCGGAGGGCCCTTGAGAGGAGAGCTGCTGAGTGCTCTTATTGGGTGCGGGATCGGGGCCAGGAAGTAGCCGGTCATTGTTGGGCCTGTTGTGAAAAGTGATGGGTCGTGAGAGGGTTTCTCTTTGGTGGAGTAGTGGTGGAGATGGTTTGCTAGGGCGAGGTGGAGGTTCTGGCCTGACTGTAGGTGGACTGATGTTACGAATGTTTGCATTTTTCTGCTGTATCTTGTGGATTGGTAGTTTTGTGTGGCGAACTATTGCTGGGTTTGGGGGTTGACCGGGTGGTTCTGTTCTGTTCGTTTTATTATGTTTGCCCTTCCTTTTTCTGTTTGCCACTTGCCAATTTGTGAAGATATCTGAGTCTATAGAGGAGTCTGACTCCTCCACCGTGATGGGGGTGTCCGAGTCAGGCTCCTCTTTAACGGTCGTGACTATCTGAATAGGTTGTGAAACTTCAGGGGGGTCTGTATATAGGGGGGGTCCAGTACAGTTAGTGCTTAAAGGGGCTTGTGCAGTGTCTTGTGAGGGGATGGTTGTTTCAGGCTGTGGAGGGGTTGTGGCTGGTGTTCTGGTTCTGGGTGCTGGGGTAGGGGTAGGGGTAGGGGTAGGTGGACGGGGGGGGGGGGGGGCAGTAGATGGTGGAGGAGGTGCGGTGCTCCTAGCCCTGTTTGCGTACGAGAGTGGGCAATCTCTATAGAAATGCCCACTCTCCCCGCATAAGTTACAGGGCTTTGGGTCCTGGCATGCCCTGGTCTCGTGCTCTCCTCCGCAAGTCTTGCACTTTACCACTGTGCAGGCTGCGGCTAAGTGACCTAACTCACCGCAGTTCCTGCACAGCTTGGGCATGCCGTTGTAAAACACCACACCCCTATCCCTCCCCAGCGTGATAGTGCTGGGGATATAGCATACCCCCCCCACTACATAAGGGTCGGGTTTTAGCTGGACCAGCCACTTCCTGGCCCCGGTCCACACCCCATCCTCATCAAGAACCCTCCTGGCGTCAGATTTTACGTTGCCATACCTGCCCAACCACGTCGAAACATCGTGGCCCTGCACAGTCTCGTTGTAAAACTGTACAGTGACCACTTTGTTCTCCGTGTCGGACAGGGGCTCGACCGCAAAGTTGTTAAGGGGACGCCTGTCCTTCCCCTCTCTATAGAGGTTCCAGAACCTCTCCAGTACATTAGGGTTCTTGAAACTAATCTCAAAAATGTCCCCTTGACCCGGAACCTTTACCAGGCAGTTAAGGTCAGCTGGCACGAAGCCCATACCTCTCTGTAGCACTGCCCTGCTAAACTCCTGCGGTTGCTGGTCCAGGGGCGCCCTCCGTAGCTGCGCCCTCGTCCCCCTGTCCCGCCGGGGGGCTCGCACCGGTGCTGCCGCCTCCCTCCTCGACCCCCTGGATCCATGTCAGGCGGACGGCGTTATGGCGTCGCGTCCCTGGAACAGGTCTGGCTGCCATCCCCCTTCCTCTAGGTAAGGCCGGACTCTGCACTGTTCGAAAAACACAGAGACAGCACTCAGGAGATGGTGTTCCTTCCGGTCGGACCAGAAAACAGCAACGCAGCACAGGCAGACAAGGGACCAGCCGAGGGCTGGCCCCTCACACCGCTGCGTGTGGACCTCCCTTCCTGGTGTAGGCGGCAAGCGTTGATCCTCAGATGGTATTGAGGTCTGGGTCGCCGCCTTCCGTCTCAGGGGGGGTCCGCTGCTCTGGTCCTCCCAACTGCCTGCTCCTCAGCTTTGTCCTCCGGGTCTGGCCTGCTGGTTCTGCTGCGGCCTAGGGGGAAGGGAGGGAGAGACGGATCACCAGGGCGAAGGCCCAGCTGGTGGCTGGTGAGGCCCGGAGAGAAAAGCAGCCCTTCCGGGCCTACTCTCCGGGCAAGATCCGCACTCCCCTCGGCCCTCCTGGCGTCAAGCGTCCGCAGCAGTAGTGTCGATCCCGGAGCGCTGGAGTCCTACGGCAGGGGTCCTCCTGGTGCTGTCCCGGCTTCGGCGTTGGGGTTTAGCAGGCCGCGGTCAAGCCACTGGTACCTGCCTCGCCCCAAACGCTGGTGACGGTCCGGCCTTGTCCGCCGGTCTGGTTTCGAACCACAGCCGCAGGCAAGCCACTGGTACTGTGATTCTCCACCAGACCTTCAGGGAACAGAAGGGGGCAGTAGAGAGAGAGAGAAGAGAGAAAGAGAAAGACACACCCACCCAAGTCACAAAACAGCCGAAAAACCCTTCGTCTCCCACTAGTGGTAGTGTGAGGCAAAGGATTTATTCGTGCTGAAGAGAAACCCAGGTACGCATTTATGATCGTCTGTAGAATAGGAATCAACTGCTTAAATATCAGGAATGTTAACATTGATGTTGCAATTAAAATATGTTTGCAAACTAACTACATAGCTTCACAAAATACGTCATCAATGTGCACCCAGAAGACGTTAAAAATAATTTTAAAAAAGATTGGCAGAATAACATTGAGTTAAATATGTCAAAACGTTGCTTAGACCATAGGCATTCCAAATGTGTTTCTCAAACAAATAAGCCTCTTGTACATTTACTGGTAAAGGCCATTTGAAGCTCATTCCCATTCATTTCTGAGCTCTGAGGTCTGCATATTTTTTCAGAATTGATGACGGAAGTACCCCTCGAGCTTTACTTCTCGCTTTTGGTCTCTGGTAGTACCTCCAAAGAGGTACTCTGACATCACTATTGGGGCAAGCCACGGTGGGTATGCGGAAATACATTTTAGAAATAAAGTTCAGTCAGACAACTCACAATTTGAATTATACTATATTTATTGAGATTAATTGAATACAACTTTGGAGTCAGGCTCTGCCTCTTATCACTCCCTGCTTGCATGCATTTTTTAGTATGAGTCAGCCGAGAAGATAGAGGGAGGAGTGACCACTGTAAAACCCCCAAAACCAGCCGAGACAACAGAGCCTGGCTGCAGCATGTGAATAATGGAGTGCCCACTGTACAACTGAGTCAATGAGCTATTGCAGTGCTACGACGTGAAGCCAGGCTGCGCTGCGCTGTGTAGCTAATGTGACGTTTAGCTGATAAAGTGAATAGCCGTGAGAATGGTTGCCATCGGATAAGCAGTTACCCATGCAGGACTTAGTTTTTGTTAAATCGAATGTAGCGTACATAGGCAGCAGAAGTCCAACATCCTAAGGACTTCAGGGAAGCTGTAGGCACGTGCAGGACAGCTGTCGTAGCGGTGCCTATGCGGAGGGAGTATGCCTTGTAGAAGTGCGGGGAGAGCCCACAGCTTGCAGAAAACCAGTCCCTTGATATAGGTTTGCCGCCATCTGTGACAAATAGAGGGTTGTTCGGAGAAGGTGAGGAACGGCTCCGTAGGTAGGCCAACATGGAAGAAAAGGGGCAGAAGGCAGTATTATTCTTGGCAATAATCACGGGTGTTCCCTCATTCATTTTGTCAGTTTTAGAGTGTTTCAAGTATAATATTTTCCCGAAGATTTGCTATTTTTAAACCTGGGATTATAACACCTCACTCCCGGGTTTCCCGGGAAATCCCCTCTAAAAAACCAGGGGCGTTCTAGTAGGCTATTATCAAATGTGTGACTCTACTTATTGGTTTACAGGCTACCGGCATCCATATGCCATATAAAACTATCTTTCAGCACCATGGCATTGTCTACTAGTGTACCATTGGCTGAGATTCTTGAATAGCAATAACAACAAACTGTTTTTCAAAGACGTTTTATTAATAAAAGCAACATATTTTCTGTACAAAATGAACTTTGGACTATAAGGCTAGAACAAAGGCTATAAGGCTATTATGCCTACCTGAACTGTGAGAAGTATTAACGCTGGCTATAACTGTTCACAACAAAAAGGTTTTAGGTCTACAGACAAGCCTACACATTTTTACCCTCTTCTTTGAAATGTCGAGGGTTTCGGCAGTGAATGCCCATAACTGAGAAATTTGGAAATTAAGTAATGTGTGTTATGCAGAAATTTCTCAAGTTTATAACAAGCCAATAAAAAATCTAGGTTTTTGCTGCAATAACTGAGAATGCGAGGAATAGGCCTACATTATATAGCCTAAGTAAATGTTATGGCATAAACACAATAACTTAATATGATGGCATAAATAGCCTACAATATCTCCATCAAGACACATCAGCAAATATACGCTAGCCTACCGTGAAATGAGGGACGTTTAGCCGTAGGCTACGAGTTGGTAAGAAAAGCAAAGGTATCTAATATACTTGCAACGTGCTCTAAGAATTCCAGCTCATTTTGTAATTATAGCTGGGCTATATTTCTACAGAATCCAATGTCCTGGAATAACAAAACTATGGGTTTGCGTTCATTATTAGGCTACCCCTTGTCCACGGTTGCCCCCTAGTGATAGCCTAGTCATTGACGTCGCAATTATAGTAGCCTATTCTTTTCTCTGAAATTAATTTACAACTTAAAAAAACCCGACATTTTCGCTCGTTAGTATTAAGTTTCTCAAAATTCTTCCACGCGTTGCTTGATATGATTTTGCTCTCCACGTTTGGAGCAGGTATATTGAACTTCTATTTCCTGTGGTTGCGCTAGCAATGTTCACATGCTCTCAAGTGCAATCAGTCACAGTGTTTTCGCTTGTCAATAAGCAGTCATGAGTAGGCGTTAGTTTTTTCAAATGGTGGATACTGCATTTTGGAAATAAATTTTGATTATTTTATTGTACTTAATTAGGCCAAATATAATGCAAGAGTTATTTATTTATCTGAATTGCCCACGTAAAATTTCCTGGTTTCCAGATGTCACTTGAATAGCCCAGTTCTTAATTTAGAGACCATTTTGTGCACAGTGATAGTGAGGGTTAATCTTTTGTCATTGCCTGGAGGTTGAGCCTTTTTGAGACCGTTGAGGAGAAGGCGAATCGAGGGATTTCCTAGAAGGCTACTTGAGGAGGGATCTTGACATCGGAGATGGAATTGAATGCCGGCTATTGATGCTTTAATGAATTGCGGCTGCAGTTTGCAGGACTCGAAGGAGTGGACTATGAATGCACACACTAGAGGGATGTTAAGTGGTAGTGGAAAACAGGCGAAACGAGCCCAAAAAGAGGAGAAGAAAAACCAAGCAGAGTCGTATGATTTTAGTGTTCTTTTTGCTAGACCGTTCCTCATGTACTTTGCTGCAGAGTCCAGAAGAGACTGTAGAGGGGCCTCACAGCCTAGTCTAGGGCTGTGTCCCAATCCAGTTTTTGTTCCACCCTTGTAAACTTCACTTGCAAACTTCACTTGGGGGAATCCCTTTGAGACCAGGATGTACCCTCAGTCTCCATTTTGAATGTGAGTCCAATCCATTAGAAAGCCAAGTGAAGTTTGTGACACAGCCCCTCCACCCTCAACTTATCTGAAGGGAGCGAATCTGCAAAAGAGCAGACTCAGCAAGCTAATATTACCCACAATTCACATCGAACGTCCTGTTAAGTGATAATCACATTAATGTTTATCGTGGTATTATACATTAAAAGCACATACAGAATGGAAAAGACGGTGTATAGGCTATAGGCTAATAAATACAGGTTAATGTAGTAGTTTGCTATTTTGTATTTCATAGTTTAGCAAATTGCGTTATGCAGCAACAAAGTAGCGTATACTGTGGGGTGTAGGCCTACCAGGTTCTCTGTAGTTAATCTTGCTTTTAAATGGATTATTAGGCTACTCGTCTCTCAATATTTTTCAGGAGGCTGCCTGTTAGCCTAACAATTGAATTTCTCAATAACCAAGACGAATAGATAAATAAACGTGTGCAACATTTTACTATATTCACATTTGTGCTGACGCAAAATGCGTTAAATAGCCTATGTCATGAGAAGTGATCAATGAATTTGGGTAAATTCGTTTTTCTACCTTGAAAGCATACATTGCGCTCAACGCTGGTTCCAGCAATTTAAGAGGTTTTCCTCTTTAAATGTATGCTTTCTAATGTTCAATTAGTTTTGACTAAATCGAGTGCTGTCTTAAATTAATGACATTCTTTAACGTGATGACTGATGAGGAGAAAACCCAATGCTAACGTGCAACTCAGAGAAAACGTTGGGATTTTTTGCCAGTTAATTATTCAGAATTATTGCCACCAGTATTAAACAATCTCACGTTAGTTATCTCTTTGTCATTGTCATTTGTTAATCATTAGCCTATAGGCTACATAATTGTTCTTGATTATTCAGGGAATTTGTTTGATTGACATAAGCAAGCAAAATAAACGGAAAAAGGTTGAGAATATGTTCGGTTTAAATGCTTTATTCCAGCGCACAGGCTGTCCTACATGCTACACAATTTTATGACACAAATAAACATGCTAGCCCACAAAACTTGCTGTATTTATTGATATTTGTTATTCAGTAAATCAATTGCTTGACTGATAATTAATGTAAACAGGTTGAGAGTTTCATCCATTTAAAAGTAGGCTAGGCTACGGTGACAGACGTTTTACATGATCCAAGATCCCACGATACACCACTGTGCAGCAGCATGGTTAACTTCCGAGTATAGATGCGGTGAAGTGCGTCTCAATTCAAATAACCCGCTCCGCCCTCGCTCCCTCACACTCACTAAATGCAAGTGTATACTCCTGTTTTATTGGTATGTGCGTCACATTCTCCCAAGTGAAGTTTGCAAGTGAACTTTAGGAGGGTGGAGCAAAAACTGGATTGGGACGCAGCCCAGGATCACTTGATTGAATGGAGGGCAGGGAAGGCTGGTTGGTTTGGCGATGGGCGGGAATATACGTGGCGTGCATGATGAAATTACCCGTTACGCATGTCCAAGCTAGGCGTCTCAGCAAGTGATTCAACGAGGAACGACCTTTGTTAACCATGTAGACTGTAGCTTAATTTTTGCATTGTCACAAGATCCGTTTGCAAGTCCAATGCTTACCCCATAACAAGCATGCTACGACAATGGGGTATAATTCAAACATAGTGGTAGATTTGAGTGCCGGAGGCAAGGATAGCATTTCATTTGGCCAGACTCTGGAAACCATTCGCCTTTATAGAAGCCCCCAAAACCAGCAGAAGGGGTGGCATCAGTGAAAAACTGAAGGGATATGGATGTCTCTGTAAAATCGTTATAGAACAAAGAAATGCCATTCCAACTGTATAGTAAGGACCAAAAATCAAATGTCGGACTGGCATCCTTCATCTAAAACAATAATGTTGTGCATATCACAAGCAGATTTGGACATGTCCAGCAAACGTGACACGAAGGAGGGACTTTCCACCCTTGTGTTCTCTTTTATCGATGTATTATCCGCCGTAGTCAGTTTGTGCTTTAAAAGGATAAATTTAGGTGAGGTCCCGAAAATGAATGGGAGTGAATGGGGAGCCTAACAACCGGGACTACCGGGGATGCCGTTGACCAGGGATCTCAAACTCAAATCCTGGAGGGCCGCTGTGTCTGCTGGTTTTCGATGTGTTCCTGCACTTAAGTGTTTAATTTAAGTCATTGATTGGCTAAAGAGTCTGCACACCTTGTTTCCAAGGCCTAAATTGGCTGCTGATTGAAAGGAAATCACAAAAACCAGCAGACACAGCGGCCCTCCAGGACTGGAGTTTGAGATCCCTGCCGTTGACAGTCAGCAGGTATCTATTTTCCACTGGACAAGTGTACCGTACTGGACCCATACTGGTCCACATTAAACGGCCGCGGTACAGAACAGAATCAGTACCCTTTCATTTTCCACTTAAAAGGTGAGTAGCTGTAGTCTCCTTTGCGTAAGAGAGCAACGCTTGGATGTAGCTATAGCAACAATGTTATTACCACGGTCACAAGCGTCACTGACATAAGACAGACCCGGAGTAAGTGTCTTTTTTCCTGTTGTGTCTTAGCTTATATCTTTCTGTTGAATGTTTTGCGTTATTGATACCCGCAATCTTCTTCATCATCGGTGGCACATGAACGGCGTGGTGAGAGATCGCTTCAGAGAAACAATGCCTGGAACTGGCTTTGGGAACGGAGGAAGTGGGTACGTGAACTCTATTTACTTTGGCCCTTCAGAGGCAATTTACACCTGGTTTCTACTAGTTTTATTTAAATGTCAATATCTAAAAAAATATTCCCTGCACATCCATGGTTTTAAGTTTGAACTGAAGAAGAAGCTGTATCATTCAGAAATTTGCTACAGAATACATTTATTTCAGAATAGTCACATACAGTATATATATAATAACCATAACATACGTTGCCTAATGTATTTAAAGAGATACTGCAGAGGCTTTTCTAAGGCCTTTTTTACCGCTTGAATTTGAACTGGAACTCGTGAGTGGGTGTGGTCATATGACGACGGGGCCACGTAGTCATATTATGAATATTCATACGGTCAAGGAGTGAAAGGGTGTGTCTTGGTGAACTGACTCAGGCCCCCACTGAACTCAGCCCCCTTCCTGCTCTCTCCTCACAACTACGTCTTCACGATCGAGGAGAGGACCGGGGGTGTAACCGAATGGTAGAGCTAACGTTACCTAGCTAAGTTAGCTTGTTTGTCTGCCTAAAGTAACGTTACTATTAAATACATTCAAATACACAGCAAAACCCAGTCACACAGTAACGTTAGTATATTGAACATAGCTGGTTGTAGCGCCCAGCTCCACTTGGTCCGGAGAGAATTGTTATCATTTATTAGCTAACATTATTCATAAATGATAGCTAGCTAGCTAGTTATCTTAGTTAAGTTACCAGTTCTCTGGACCAAACGGGGCTAAACTCACACACAATAGACTGCCTTGCATTACCTAACTTATCGATACATTCCATCTCTCGGCAGATTATGAAAGCTAACAGAGTCGAGGAACGATACATCTCTGACTCCTTGGCATAATGCAGGCAAGTTAGCTAAAGATACCAAAGTAAGACGTTGTAGATGAATAACTCTCTATGGCTACGTTCACACTGCAGGTAACGTTCAAATCGTTTTTTCTTCTCGTTAATCAGAAATATTCCGACTTCCGAGATAATTTGAATACACCATTAGAACGTAGCGCACGGGCTAGTTAGGTTATCAACACATTCACATTATATTATCATGTGTTGTCATTTTAGATAAGTGGTAAATGTGCAAAGCAGTGGATTTTTTTGGGCACAAACGATAGCCTACACCATAATAAGTCGTAGGCTACGTTTTTATATCATTCGCGGACAGCTGCGTTAACCGTTTTGTGATTTAAAATAATGTTAGAACTGTCCATATTATTGTCTTGGTTTGTTGCACGGTACTTATTATTCACGGTTTTCTCATGTAGCTGCTTACCGAACGTTAATGGTTGTCGGTCCAATAATGTGTCAATAGTTTAATCTAAGGGTGCGCAGTGATGTTGGGCTATAGCCTAACGTTACACATGAAGTTGAACAGATGTGTCGTGTGATAGCTTTTTTATACTGTGTATTTTAACGCTGGAACGCTGTATTGGCCAATCTGCATCCCGAAACTATCCGTTTTATAAATGTTATATCGACTGGTCTCACTAGCCAAACGGCCGAGCGCTCCATTTTCTTAACTCGCCCATCCTCAGAATCACTAATTTCATGCCTTGCTTGAGTTTCACTGAAACCGCCCATGTCACGGTCCCCCCATTCCTGGCTCAGATCTCGCATTCACGAGTCCCTCTGCACAGAAGTAGCAGCCATGGCAGCACAAAAAGCTAGGCTTTTTTCCCCGTCTCCTCACCCTTATCATTAGCTCCACTGCACATCAACTTTAAAATTAACGCAGAAGCTGTGACTTTGATGACTTCCTTTTTGTTGTTGTTTATTTCTGCAGGCTGTGTAACAGGCGCTATGTCTTTTGTTAATTTGCACGGGTCATTTGAGCAGAGCAATCGGTTCACACTGGAATCAGATATGGGCCACATTAAAAAATTACGTGAACAGCCAAACAAAAAAAATCTGATCTGAGCAATAAATCTGAATTGAGCACTAAGGCCTGCAGTGTGAACGTAGCTTCAGTAACTCGATATAAGTCGTAATATTAACGTTAGCAGTAATAGAAAGCAATTTGCATTTGAACTTGAACTAGCTAGTTAGCAGTACAAGGGTCTCAGTCTCAAAGAGGGGAAAAAAATTCAAAAAGTTGGTCTCTGCTTTTATACCACGTGCCCAGCCGAGACCACCCCTAGGATCACCTCAACTCCACCCATTTTTATGTTAAGGATCTTGTGACGTCACGAATCCCCGGAAACCAGCGTATTGGTAAGTCTACACAAAAACTCAGATAAAACTATTTTGACTAAACATGAGATTTTCGGACATAGACAGTTGTGTATGATCATAATCTAACCCAAAACATCGGTTTTCAACGGGAAAAGTCGGGTTTTGACTGCAGTATCACTTTAATTTTAAATGGATAAAATTGCCATTTTTGCCCATCAATGTACACTCAATAACCCATAATGACAAAGTGAAAACATGTTTTTAGAAATTTTTGCAAATGTATTCAAAATCTAAAACTGAAATCTCTCATGTGCATAAGTATTCAAACCTTTTGCTTTAATGTATTTTTAAAGTATCATATTTCATATTTGGTCGCATATCCTTTGCCTGCTGTTACTTCCTGAAGTATGTGACCCATCAACATCAAAAGACTCTCGACATCTTATTTTCAGGTACTGTTACAAGCGATACTTTAACCTCTCTGCATTTGAATGGATCTCTATGGGAATTGGGGGGTGAGACTAGATTTAGCTGTAAATTATGGATCTCTATGGGAATAAATCCGGCAGGCTCAATGTATGAATAATTCCATCGTTCTAAATGAACACGAGAACAATGGGAGACCCTTATGTGCACTAGGCGGCTGTCACCATACACAGTTCTGTGGCTGTCACACACTGTTGAAAGTGGCTCATAATGAGAAGAGCTTACACAACATTACATCTACAAAGTACAACTGCTTCTGTGTTGTACCCCTATTTTTACCAAGTTGGTCGGATGACATCAAGACGTATTTGCTTCTGGAAAGTAACGTTAGCGTAACCTAACTGTTATGGCTTACTGTATGTTTTTCATTATATTTTGTGTAAGGTAGGAGCATGTCTTTGTTAAGAACAAACAACAAATGTATGCTAAAGGTAGTAACATTAGGTTCTCACTTGTGAATTATATTTTCTTTTTAATGGGAAATCCCATTACATTTGATTTGTGAAAGTGAAATACTTTTATAAATTAGAAATTAAAGGTTTCTTGCATGTAGTTGATTACTTGTGAAACGTAACATGGTGGGTTGGGGGGTGTTACAGCCAATTTTATTTCAGCATTTCTAGGATGGTAGTGGCCTTCCTAATCTTTGAATAGCATCACACTATTTATTGTAACATTTTGACAGTAGCCTACAAAATAAGACTTTTTTATAAGGATGTACATAAAGTACAAACTTTTTCTTACTGTTAATATGAGAATATATGGAGGGTGATCCATTAATTTGAACAACAAAAAAAAACAAATGAGTCATTCCACGAAACCGGTACGATTTGAGTCCCTCTGACCTTTTTAAGTGTATTTTATCTATTGGGTCACCAAAATCTATTTTTAAAAGCTTTTTATATAAATTGAAATGTTGTTTTTTCAGGTGACACCACCTATTTTGTCATGTCCCTCATGGCCTTCGATGAAAATGTACTTGGGATATGACTAATAAAATTAGAAAAAAAAAGTCCATACATTTTTCCATCCACATAAACATCTATCTGTGCTTTTTTGCTGGTAATGTTTTTTTTCTAAATAAATTCATGATTATTCATTAAAATCACATTATTTAGTTCCGTACCTCACTAACCCCTCAACCCCGTTACATAAATCATTCTCCCCCCATAAAAATAATGAACTGATCCTTATGTGACATCATAGAAGTCTTCTGAAGTCTTCTGAACAACATGGTGCAGAAACAGCCAAGTTACCACCTTGTTTTCAGTCATTTATATAATAGTTATTGTGATATTGTGATTGTCAAGCTCAACTACTCAACCCTGTTACATGAAATAAAGATAGAAAACTAAACATCGAACAAAAAGTTCGGAAATTTGTGTTTGGTAGATTATTTCTCTGTTGTAACAATGCTTCTTGGCAATAAATTTTATACCGTTGGAAAGCCTGTTTATTTCCCTTTTTAATGGTGCCCCATTTGTAAGGAACATGCATTTGTGGGATGAGCAGCACAGCTGAGTATGTGGGTTGCGCTCATGAAAAATTTGCCAAATCTTCTCTGCCAATGTCAAACAGCTTATTCTGCTGTTGCTATTGACTCTTGTTTTGAGCTTCCGGTACCCCCAGGTGCTGACAATCAGGTGCCTGATTGGCACCTGATTGGCAGCACCTGTGAGCATGGGCCCTGCTACAGTAGTCAATTGGTGTCTGCTCCAAGAATCGGCATGCCACGTTTGTCTGATCTCGATAAGGCCCGTGCGATAGGGCAACTTCAAGCTGGTGTTCCACAAAAGCAAGTTGCGGCATCATTTGGAGTGAGCCCTAGTACCATCTCCAAACTGAAGGCCAAGTTCCATGAAACGGGGGATGTCAGAGACTGACTGCGAAGTGGGCGTCCCAAGAAGACGACACCCTAAGAAGACCGGTTCCTCACCCTTTCAGCACTTAGGAACCGTAGGCTGTCTTCTACAGATTTGCAGTCAAGGTTTGCAGGACGATATGGCACATGGCTTTCGGCCCAGACAATCCGGAACAGACTGCACGCAGCCAATCTCTGGGCTCATAGGGCTGCCAGGAGGCCTGCCATGACTGCCCTTCACCATCAGGCCCGTTTGCACTGGTGTCGGCAACACCTGCACTGGAACCTGAACATGTGGAGGAACGTTATGTTCAGCGATGAGTCCAGATTCTGCCTACGGAAGTTGGATCGTAGGGTCAAAGTGTGGAGAAGACGGGGAGAACGCTATGCTGATTGCTGCACCGATAGAGTAACACCTTTTGGTGGAGGCAGTGTGATGGTGTGGGGGCGGCATCTCCATCACTGGAAAAACGAGGCTTGTCATCATTGGAGGCAATCTCAATGCAGAGAGATATCGAGATGAGATTCTGCAACCAGTGGCAATCCCATATCTCCACAGTCTGGAACCGAACTCCATCCTCCAAGATGACAACGCTCGCCCCCACAGAGCGGGGTTTATCAGAGACTACCACCAGAATTTGGGAGTAGAGAGAATGGAATGGCCTGCCAACAGTCCTGACCTCAACCCAATTGAACACTTGTGGGATCAGCTGGGGCGTGCTGTTCGTGCTAGAGTGACCAACAAAACCACGTTGGCTGACTTGCGACAAATCCTGGTTGAGGAGTGGAATGCCATCCCACAGCAGTGTGTGACCAGGCTGGTGACCAGCATGAGGAGGAGGTGCCAGGCTGTTGTGGCTGTGTATGGTTCTTCCACACGCTACTGAGGCTCCTGACTGTTTGTTAAATGAATAAATTGTAAAATTGCCAATATGTCTTGTTTCTTCCTTGTTACTGATAGACTTCAATCATCCAATCCACCAAACAACACCAAACAAGAGTCAAGAGCAACAGCAGAATAAGCTGTTTGGCATTGGCAGAGATTTGGCAGATTTTACATGAGCGCAACCCACATACTCAGCTGTGCTGCTCATCCCACAAATGCATGTTCCTTACAAATGGGGCACCATTTAAAAGGGAAATAAACAGGCTTTCCAACGGTATAAAATGTATTGCCAAGAAGCATTGTTACAACAGAGAAATAATCTACCAAACACAAATTTCCAAACTTTTTGTTCGATGTTTATTACTTGTGAAAATTATCTTTGTTATTTCAACAATATATGCGATTTCTTAATCTCATGCATGCCATGTGCTCTCCTGTTATTCACCACATGTAGAGCAGTGGCCATCTTGAGCAAAAAATCACAACCCCGTCACACTTAACCCTGTTACTTGTTTGATCATAACGGTTGTGAGATTGTGAAGGGAATCCACAGCCTGAAAAGGAAATCCAGTGGGGAAGTCCAGAGCTGGTTGGGCAGTGGTGCATGCTCAGATATGATGAGGAACTGTATCCAGGCATCATCCTAAGCATAGATGAAACACATGTCCAAGTGTATTGGGCCAAACCGATTCTTCTGGCCGACTCGGGATGATATCCCGGGATTATATCTGGTACCTGTTTGATGATGTCCTTGAAATCATTCCACCCCCACAGCCTGTGACAAAGCGCCATGTAGGGATCTTGAAAGAGGTGTGGGCCAGACTTTCAGGATGA
>CM056381.1:32799337-32840443 GCA_029718625.1 Synaphobranchus kaupii | reverse complement strand
ACATGCATTGTGTGCTTAATTAAACGAGGTATGGCTGTCGCACCCATTCTGTTAAAATAAATTTAATAAACCACACAAACCGACAATGACAATTTTAAAGAGTCAAGAACAATAAACGGTTTATACTCACACCACGCCAAGGTCAATACTGAGGCGGAGGGTAGAACTGTGAATCCATACAGGGCTCCTATATGCAGTAAACACATTAATACAACGTTTCTCCATACTATTTCCCTTGGCGGTTTAGGACCTTCTTTTTCTTTGTAAGTATCATCAAAAACGTCTTCTACTGATG
This sequence comes from Synaphobranchus kaupii, assembly GCA_029718625.1. Taxonomy (NCBI): domain Eukaryota; kingdom Metazoa; phylum Chordata; class Actinopteri; order Anguilliformes; family Synaphobranchidae; genus Synaphobranchus; species Synaphobranchus kaupii. The sequence goes on along the minus strand of CM056381.1, from coordinate 32,840,148 downwards.
ACAGTACTCCTGCCGCCTCTCCGTTACTTCCTCCGGTAGAATTCGGGTACGTTGTCGCCGTCACCATGGTCTCGGTCATTTCTTAGACAAGCAAGAAAATATCATACATTTTGTTAGCCACTTTCAATTAAAAAGCGTCCAGTTGTGTCCTACCGGGAAAGCTGGTCCATGCATTGCATTGCATTGCATTCGTGTCCAAATTCTGCAGCTCTTAAAAGGGGTGTGTCCCCATTTCCTTCAGTTACGAGGACAGAGCAGAAAATAACATGCATGCAGCTTGCCCCTTCGATTATTGTTCTTTCCCACTTACCGAAAGAGATGCAACAGTTCTGTGCTTTTAAAATGAAAACCAAAAGCCGATATAACGTTAGCGAAGGAAGGCAGGAGTCTTCACAATGAACGCTGTGTTACTCCTGATGATAGCCTACCTTGTGATTTAGTTTGGGAGAGGACGTTATAAAGACTGCAATTGGCGGAACAGAACTTGCTACCACCTCACTGTGAAAGCCTCATTGGTCGCCTGCTATCTGCTGTTCACGTTTTACAGTCATGTTCATTCCAACCAGCTGCACGGATTCACAGGCAAATGCAGTGAAGTCACAAACAGTCGCGTTAACACACGCACTGAGGAATTACGTAACGCCTATGTTTGCATAGGATGGAAGTTACACGAGTCATTTTCTTTTATTTTTTTCCGAATTAGCCAGTCACTCGGAGTCATTGTTCAAAAGTAACCCATACAAATAGCCTACATAGCAGGATGTTTGTATATCCTACAGTAGCCTGTAACGTCAGAGAAAACAAAATAGGCTATGCGATTAGCTGCGTTAGCCTACCCCACGCAATAGTCCCCTCGCGATTTAACGCAGCTTGTTGGCCTACCACTGACAAATTCTGCGTAAGTACGCTACATAAATTCCATAAAAACTAGTCTCCATGTTGGCTGCAGATTCATTTAAATACTTCAAACCATACAAGGGGTGCTGCAGGTCTATCTGGAAAAGACCGATGCTGGAGATGCAATTGTTCCCTTGTTTTCAATATACTGAGTTTACTCCTGATTGTAGTTGTTTTTTTCTTTCTTTCATTACAGGCAGTGTTTTTGGTAGTGGTTCTGGGGAAGTAAATACATTAAAACTAACGTATATGTATAAAATATTTCCATTTCATCGTGCTAATGCTAATTGTCACAATACAATAATAAACATACGCAGTTACGTAAAGGCCTATAACACAGAAATTTAGGAAAACCTTTTTTTGTTGCAATTATTTTTACGTATCTTTTGATTCAGTATCCTAGTCTGGTATTCAACAGATTCATTTTGACATCTCTTAAGAGTAGGTTGAACATTTGTGGCTTTAATTTCGAAGTAACAGTATTACAAAAGACTTTTGGGTACAAGGACAAATTACTGAGCAAGCCTTGCCTACTTGCGCCATCTAGTGAGTAATCTTGAGGTTGCAATGTTTTATTTACATATTTTTTTCAAGCATCAAAACTGAATTGTAGAACATGCATTCACTATGAGAAATCAAGTCTTCAGTCATTTCTGTTTATTTCCCACACAACTGCTACACAAGATATTTGACCGTTCTGCAGACTGTGCTACCTCTGGAACAGCAGCAGAAGCTCACAGTGCAGTGTGTGGGGAAACATGTCCACTGGCACGGTGGCCTTCAGGGTGAACGGCTCTCCCGTCAGCTTCTTCCGCGGGTCAGCGGGGCAGCAGAGCTCCAGAAAGTTCCTTGTGGCCTCTCCCTCCGGCTTGCAGGACACGTAAACCAGTCTGCGTATGGATGGAAGGTTCCGGAGCGCTCGGACCGTCCTGTAGTGCAAGCCGGCCCGGGAGGGGTTCGCCACGACGACCAGGCCGTGCTGGGAGCTGAGTGAGGGCAGTAAGCTTGGGAGTACCTCTTCAGCCTTCCCAGGGAGGAAGCTGCAGTTCCACGCGTGGTTAAGTGTGGCGTTGTACCTGGCATCCTCCACGGCCTGCTCCACGATCTCCACACCAATCACCCTGCTCACCGCGCTAGCCATGGAGATGCCAATAACCCCCGCCCCACAGCACACATCCAGCAGCGTGGCTCCGCCCAATCCTGCTTCACTTATGTCACTCAGCTCTCCGACAGCTTCGCCTACATTCCCCAGAGCACTCAGCTCTCCGACAGCTTCGCCTACATTCCCCAGAGCACTCAGCTCTCTGACAGCTTTGCCTCCATCCTCCAGAGCGCACAGCTCTCTAATGCTGTTGTACAGCACCTCTGCGCCCGCCGTGTTCACCTGGAAGAAGGCGTCAGGAGAAATACGGAACCTGAGCCCCAGCAGGTCCTCGTAGATGTGCGAGGCCCCGTAGAGGAGCTGAAACGGGGCCTGCTGATGACTGCAGCGGGTCATGGAGCTCTCCTGGAAGTACAGAGAGTCCAGCTGGCAGTCGGCTCCGGGGCCCTGGGTGAAATACTCCAGCAAAGCCGCCTTATGGAGCTGGACCTCATCCAGAGCCATAGTCTGAGGGTGGAAGAACACTATGGCCATGGTGTGGCCTGCTGAATTAGTCCTGACCGTAATCTCCCTCCAGTGGCCTCCCTTGTGGAAGAGGAGGCAGGGGTCCAGAGGGGAGAGACGGAGGAACTCCTCGTAGCATCGCGCCACCAGCTTGTGTTTCTCCGGCACGTTCCGCAGGTGGTCTCCCCCGACACACACGATGTTGCGTTCCTTCCCAGTGCCCACGTAGAACCCCACCGTCTTGGGATCGCCCCCTGGCCCGACGTTAACAGAGAAGGTGGACTTGTTGCGGTATCCGTCCGTGACTGGTGACGGTCGTATGGGCAGCACAGGGGGGCAGCGATAAGCCCCAGCATCGGACAGGCAGCGCACAATGTCCTCCTGCCGCTCCTGTTTGAGCTGCAGCTGCTGCTCGTAGCTCAGCCGCCACAGAGGGGTCACGACATCCGCCAACCGCTCTTCCCAGGACACAGCCTCACCCCTTTGAGGCTTCCGGTGTTTCCTTCTCTTCCCTTTCTGAGCTAATGCTCCTATTGAGTGTTTGAGGTCCTTGGAGGCGATCACATCCTTTACTGAACTGCTCAGATCAGCTTTTCTTGGGACTGCTCTAAAATTCTGTTTGCACCTAAATACCATTCTTAACTGCGTAATAGACATCATGCTACTAGTATAAACAAACCACGGATAGAAGTCTTCAGTTTCAGCCTGATATGATCTTCACCATTCGTCAATTGAGCGCATACACCGTGCTAAAACGAGTCCGACTACTTTTCCTTGTTTTCTGTGGCGCTACCTGCCTGAACTGTAGTCTACTTGACGAGTGACGCGATATAAACGTTCCTGTCTGAAGCCTATTATTCTGACGCCATCGGAGTGCGACCTCCAGCAATTTAGTAGTAGTTCCGCTGTAGCGATGGAATCAAACAGAGACGAAGCGGAGCGCTGCTTTGAGATCGCGGTCACAGCGCTAAGAAATAACCACACAGATAAAGCTCAGAGGTTTCTAGAAAAGGCTTACAAATTATTTCCCACAGAGAAGACAAAAGGTAAGTTCAAACACATACAAGACGCCGAAATCGACACCGTGGTTTAGATCCTGCTTGGTGGACTTCGGGCCATGGGAGGCCCTGTGGAAACTGGGACAGTAATATGCGCAAGCGCGATTGGCAACTGGGGCGTCTTGGTAGTGGTAGTCCTTGTGTAAGCAATTATTACACCGTGCTGATGCGATTGTTTATCAATGTGATTGGAGGTTAGGGGTAGGAAATATATAAACGTAACGGCATTATTCTTGTAGCTTCATTGCAGTGTCCATTTAGAACACGAAGGGAATGGTATTTGGGGTTGCTAACTGCCTAGCTAGCTAAAGTTACTAGGGTGGGTAAATTTGACTTCCTTCCATACTTGGGCAAGAAATTATATTTGTCAGTTCTGTTTTCAGAGTTGCGGGAAACGTCCACCCATTTCCACGCACTGTTTGTTGTTACATTTTGATATTCATATCACGCACTTGGTAAATTATTAGCGAAGCCTGCTACAGTAACGTAGCTATATTGCGAGAGTCCCTTAAACGCTCGTCTGTCAAACTACAGTTCCCGTGAATACTCGACGAACAACATCGAAGTCTGATTAACTTGGCTAACAGTTTAGCAGGCTCGCTAGCAAATTACAACACTAAATATGGTATTTTACAAAATGCTGCGTGACTGAGTTAGTGTGAGGTTTTACTGTACTGCACTAATTCGAATAAGGTTGTTGTTGCTATTGGTAATAGTCATAATAAGCCAGCTAGCTAGTATTCTGTTCTTGGGGCCAAGAATGTTTTATGCTAAGAATCGGGAAGCAGCTAGCTCGCTTGCTATGTTAGCTACAGTTTGTATTTGCTTGGCTAGTTAGCTTGTTATAGGGGTTCATTCTTCAATATATGGACATACTAACTGATAAGTCTACATATGTATGTTCTGTAGATTAAAAAGCTTTGGTATCTAATCTAACTTTCTGGATTAATTTATTTCTGTGGTAGAAATCACCAACCATCTTAGCTCTGTGGCTATCTAGCTACATCTAAATTCAATATGAGCCCGCTAGTAGCTACGGCAGTTTTTTTAGAGTCTAGTAATCCAAACCCAGACCGCGTGGTTAAATTGCACTTTTTAATATCACATAATTGAAATGCTTGGTTGTGTAGTTATAAAAGACTATTCACATATGTTCATAACTGTTCGAGGGCAGCCAAGTACTACTTACTTGTGCTTTTGTTACCAATATTTAGTATTTTAAAAAATTATAGTTTTCATACGAGACTACTATAAATCTCCAGTAAATCTGATCAATACATGTACAAGGATTTTAGTTAGAAAAGCCGAGAAATCATTCTGTATATTCAACAGGTTGATGGACACCCTAGGCTGTAAAAACCAGCTGTTCTATGGGGGAGTGTAGATAAGTACAATAAGGATTGAAGCTTGAATTATGATCTGAACATATACAATAAGATTAAAACATCAATAACTTATAAGGGAAAAATCCAATTTTAGATATGCATTTAATGATGGCGACAAATGTAAAATTTGATATGTCAAATTTTGTCTTTATTTATATGTTTGTTTGTGTGCTGTGGGTCTGCCCCACTGTCTGTCTTTTTGTTGTTGCTGGGGCTACAAATGAAGTTCCCAAACGGGAAAATAAAAGTTATTCTATTCTATACAAAGTCATGTTTTTATAAATACATAGGCTAGTCATTAACTTTAGTAAAAATCTGTTGTAAAGCATCGACTTCAGAAGTTCAAAATGTGAGGCCAACGACTAAGGCCAAATGATCTTATTTGACACTGATTCATATCTAAAACCCTCTACTGCTGCAGTACCAGGATGGAAAATGTATTTATGCAGGAAACCACAATTTGGGATTGGGAACTGTTTATCCACATATGGAACTGTCATCATAAACAGAACGGAGTTTAATATTCACTCGCTGATAATGACAACATACTTTAGCCATATAAACGCAAGGTTAAAATTTTGGAACATTTGCTCACGACCAAATGATGATGATCAAAGCCAGCTCTGCTTATGAAAGAACAAAATTAGCTTTGACTAAAACATCAGTGTTTTATAAAATGTGTACAAAGTGAGTTTTATAGTTAACATCAAATGAATCATAAGGTTACCAACACACTTTAATGCAATCATACCAATGATCACTTTTCTCAATACTTTTTATTGACAATGACACGGTGTATAAAGCAGAAAAAGAATTTGCTTTTAAAAATGGATTATGATTATTAATTCATCCATACTAAAAACTGACGCTTGACCCATCATGTTTCTGTATGACGGAGAGGTCTAACCACCTAATCCAGGATACTCTAGTCCAGGGGTGTCCAATCTTATCCGGAAAGGGCCGGTATGGGTGCAGGTTTGTGTTTTAGCCCAGCACTACAACACCTGATTCAACTAATTAACTAATCATGCTCTTCAATCAAGACCTTGATAAGTAGAATCAGGTGTCATAGTGCTGGGCTAGAACAAAAGCCTGCACCCACACCGGCCCTTTTCGGGTAAGATTGGACACCCTTGCTCAAGTCTGTGGGAAAATGACAACCCTAGATGGGCTGACTGGGCTGTTCTCATTGTGTATGGTCGTGTTATTGCTATGGGTTTAACTTGCTGGTTGTCTTTTTTTCCAGCACTGCTTGAGTCTATCGCACAGAATGGGCAGGCCTTCGGTCAGAGCGACCCGTCCAGAACAAGCGACGGCTCAGGCGCGCGACATCGCAAACCAGCAGAGGGCGAAAACGCCACGGGCGAGAAGGCCGCCGACGCGCCAAAACCCTACACTTCAGATCAGCTGGAAGCTGTCAAGAGGTGCCGGCATTTTAGTGTTCCGTAAATAACGGCCGTATATCAGTCCCTGAAGCATGAACTGTAAAACTATACCGAATACTGCAGCGTTTTTCCCACCCATTTTATTTGGAAGCGACCCCATTCTGTTTAATTCCAGTTTGGAATACTGGCCAGGGAAGTCTGTTCTTCTGTGACATCATTTGTTAGGGAGAGTGCAGCTGAGCGTGGCGTGTGCTCTCCTCTGCAGCCCCTGCAGTTAGCCTCTGCACAGCCGAGCGTGGCGTGTGCTCTCCTCTGCAGCCCCTGCAGTTAGCCTCCGCTTATTTTCACTCAGTGACCCACCGGCTGAGCTGCGCAGCCATAGTACCGCAGGCGGTGTTCATGTGCAGCTGGTTTGCAGGCATTTGATTGGCCAAAAGGGGTGGGGCAGGGGTCCTGCCTCCTGTAACTCCCCCCTGGGGCGCATCACTGCGCTCGTACTTCTGCTCAACGCGTCAATCAGAAGCCAAGAGTGTGGCTCTATTTTCACATGTAAACAATGTTCCCTGGCCAGTATTGGGCTTCTGTATCAGAACCAGAATCATTGTACTTGGAAACGATTGGTACCGAATGTTTCAATGGGCAGATGTCACTTCTGTCGTTTTATTATATATATATATAAATTTTTTTTTGTCTCCTGTGTGTTTCTCACCTCAGGATAAAACGGTGCAAAGACTACTATGAGATTCTGGGATTGAGCAGGGACGCGTCTGAGGAGGACCTTAAGAAAGCATACAGGAAGCTGGCCCTAAAGTTCCATCCTGATAAAAACCATGCTCCCGGAGCCACGGAGGCCTTTAAAGGTAAGCAGGCGTCCGTTCAGCCGTTCTCTGGGTACGGTAATTATACGCCGTCTGTGATGCTGTAACAGTCCTGCTCCGTATATCCGTTTTGCTGTAGCCATTGGAAACGCGTACGCAGTTCTCAGCAACGCAGACAAGCGGCGGCAGTACGACCAGTTTGGAGAGGAGAGAGCGCACCCATCCCGGCACGGCCACTCGCAGGACTACAACCGCGGCTTCGAGGCCGACATCTCCCCTGAAGACCTGTTCAACATGTTCTTCGGGGGTGGATTCCCGTCGAGTGAGTTTATCTGTCCATCTCCTCACCTCTCTCTCACCATCTCTCCATCTCCCATACCCAGTGTTCACATGCAGAACGGTCTCCTCACCTCTCTCTCACTATCTCTCTTCATCTCCCATACCCAGTGTTCACATGCAGAACGGTCTCCTCATCTCTCTCACTATCTCTCCATCTCCCATACCCAGTGTTCACATGCAGAACGGTCTCCTCACAGAAAATGTACTTTTTCCATTGTTCTCTGAATTTATTTTCCATGCAGGGGCATTTTTAACATAGGCAGGCCCCTATACTAAAATACAGTGCAGGGAAACATTGCGTTCAAAGCCCCCATTTTAGATGTTTTTCTGCAGATTTAATTTGGAGTGAAAGACCTTTAATACTGTAGTGAATAAACAGAGTTTTACTGGGACAGAATGAGACGTGTTCTCCAGGTGCTGTGCTGGTGCTGGAGCACGATGCAGTCCCAGTGTTAGTGATGAAAATGCCCATCTTCTCCCCTGCAGGTAATGTTCATGTTTACAGCAACGGCAGAATGCGCTACAATTACAACCAGAGACCAGAGCGGAGAGAACAGCAAGGCGACGTAAGTAACGCCGTTCAACCAAATTTCTCAATATTTTCAGCAAGCTTAGTGGGGAAAAGTTTGCCCACAGTTGAGAGGCTGGGAAAACTGTGTTGCCTGATATGTTAGCCTAGTCACCCGAGACTGCTGTGGTGCGTCTGCATTTTCTTTGCAGTGGGTTTGTGCTGTGATGTGTGTGTTAGCAGTAGTGTAAGAGTATGCACCGTCTGCGCAGTGGTGTAAGTTTATGCACTGTCTGCGCAGGGCGGTCTGGCACTCTTCGTCCAGCTGATGCCCATCCTCATCCTCATCGTAGTGTCTGCGCTCAGTCAGATGATGGTGTCCAGCCCTCCCTACAGTCTAAGCGTCAGGCCGTGAGTATCTGACCAATCCACACACTCCCTGCCCAATCCACACACTCCCTGCCCAATCCACGCACTCCCTGCCCAATCCACGCACTCCCTGCCCAATCCACGCACTCCCTGACCAATCCACGCACTCCCTGACCAATCCACGCACTCCCTGCCCAATCCACGCACTCCCTGCCCAATCCACGCACTCCCTGCCCAATCCACGCACTCCCTGACCAATCCACGCACTCCCTGACCAATCCACGCACTCCCTGCCCAATCCACGCACTCCCTGCCCAATCCACGCACTCCCTACCCAATCCACACACTCCCTGACCAATCCACACACTCCCTGACCAATCCACACACTCCCTGACCAATCCACACTCCCTGACCAATCCACACTCCCTGACCAATCCACACTCCCTGACCAATCCACACACTCCCTGCCCAATCCACACACTCCCTGCCCAATCCACACACTCCCTGCCCAATCCACACACTCCCTGCCCAATCCACACACTCCCTGACCAATCCACACACATCCACACACTCCCTGCCCAATCCACACACTCCCTGCCCAATCCACACACTCCCTGCCCAATCCACACACTCCCTGCCCAATCCACACACTCCCTGACCAATCCACACACATCCACACACTCCCTGCCCAATCCACACACTCCCTGCCCAATCCACACACTCCCTGACACATCCACACTCCCTGCCCAATCCACACACTCCCTGACCAATCCACACACTCCCTGACCAATCCACACACATCCACACACTCCCTGACCAATCCACACTCCCTGCCTAACCCTGTGTGCGTGATCTCCTGCGCAGATCCGTTGGACACACTCATAAGAGGCTGACGGGCACTCTGAAGGTGGCGTACTATGTGGGCGAGCACTTTGCTGAGGAGTACAGCGGAAACAACCTGAAAAACATGGAGAGCAGCGTGGAGGACGACTACATCTCCAACCTCAGAAACAACTGCTGGAAGGAGAAGCAGCAAAGTAAGGCCCAACTACACCTACACTCACTACACCTCCAACCTCAGATACAACTGAGTAAGGCCCAACTACACCTATACTCACTACACCTCCAGCCTCAGATACAACTGAGTAAGGCCCAACTACACCTACTAACTACACCTCCAACCTCAGATACAACTGAGTAAGGCCCAACTACACCTATACTCACTACACCTCCAACCTCAGATACAACTGAGTAAGGCCCAACTACACCTACACTCACACATCTCCAACCTCAGATACAACTGAGTAAGGCCCAACTACACCTACACTCACTAAACCTCCAGCCTCAGAAACAACTGAGTAAGGCCCAACTACACCTACACTCACACATCTCCAACCTCAGAAACAACTGAGTAAGGCCCAACTACACCTACACTCACTACATCTCCAACCTCAGAAACAACTGAGTAAGGCCCAACTACACCTACACTCACTATACCTCCAACCTCAGATACAACTGAGTAAGGCCCAACTACACCTACACTCACACATCTCCAACCTCAGAAACAACTGAGTAAGGCCCAACTACACCTACACTCACACATCTCCAACCTCAGAAACAACTGAGTAAGGCCCAACTACACCTACACTCACTACATCTCCAACCTCAGAAACAACTGCTGGAAGGAGAAGCAGCAAAGTAAGGCCCAACTACACCTACACTCACTACACCTCCAACCTCAGATACAACTGAGTAAGGCCCAACTACACCTACACTCACTACACCTCCAGCCTCAGAAACAACTGAGTAAGGCCCAACTACACCTACACTCACTACACCTCCAACCTCAGATACAACTGAGTAAGGCCCAACTACACCTATACTCACTACACCTCCAACCTCAGAAACAACTGAGTAAGGCCCAACTACACCTATACTCACTACACCTCCAACCTCAGATACAACTGAGTAAGGCCCAACTACACCTACACTCACTACACCTCCAACCTCAGATACAACTGAGTAAGGCCCAACTACACCTATACTCACTACACCTCCAACCTCAGATACAACTGAGTAAGGCCCAACTACACCTACACTCACTATACCTCCAACCTCAGATACAACTGAGTAAGGCCCAACTACACCTATACTCACTACACCTCCAACCTCAGATACAACTGAGTAAGGCCCAACTACACCTACACTCACTACACCTCCAACCTCAGATACAACTGAGTAAGGCCCAACTACACCTATACTCACTACACCTCCAACCTCAGATACAACTGAGTAAGGCCCAACTACACCTATACTCACTACACCTCCAACCTCAGAAACAACTGAGTAAGGCCCAACTACACCTATACTCACTACACCTCCAACCTCAGATACAACTGAGTAAGGCCCAACTACACCTACACTAACTACACCTCCAACCTCAGATACAACTGAGTAAGGCCCAACTACACCTACACTCACTACACCTCCAACCTCAGATACAACTGAGTAAGGCCCAACTACACCTACACTAACTATACCTCCAACCTCAGATACAACTGAGTAAGGCCCAACTACACCTACACTCACTACACCTCCAACCTCAGATACAACTGAGTAAGGCCCAACTACACCTATACTCACTACACCTCCAACCTCAGAAACAACTGAGTAAGGCCCAACTACACCTATACTCACTACACCTCCAACCTCAGATACAACTGAGTAAGGCCCAACTACACCTACACTAACTACACCTCCAACCTCAGATACAACTGAGTAAGGCCCAACTACACCTACACTCACTACACCTCCAACCTCAGATACAACTGAGTAAGGCCCAACTACACCTACACTAACTATACCTCCAACCTCAGATACAACTGAGTAAGGCCCAACTACACCTACACTCACTACACCTCCAACCTCAGATACAACTGAGTAAGGCCCAACTACACCTATACTCACTACACCTCCAACCTCAGATACAACTGAGTAAGACCCAACTACACCTATACTCACTACACCTCCAACGTCAGATACAACTGAGTAAGGCCCAACTACACCTATACTCACTACACCTCCAACCTCAGATACAACTGAGTAAGGCCCAACTACACCTACACTCACTACACCTCCAACCTCAGATACAACTGAGTAAGGCCCAACTACACCTATACTCACTACACCTCCAACCTCAGATACAACTGAGTAAGGCCCAACTACACCTACACTCACTACACTCCAACCTCAGATACAACTGAGTAAGGCCCAACTACACCTATACTCACTACACCTCCAACCTCAGATACAACTGAGTAAGGCCCAACTACACCTATACTCACTACACCTCCAACCTCAGAAACAACTGACTAAGGCCCAACTATACCTATACTCACTACACCTCCAACCTCAGATACAACTGAGTAAGGCCCAACTACACCTACACTCACTACACCTCCAACCTCAGATACAACTGAGTAAGGCCCAACTACACCTACACTAACTACACCTCCAACCTCAGATACAACTGAGTAAGGCCCAACTACACCTACACTCACTACACCTCCAACCTCAGATACAACTGAGTAAGGCCCAACTACACCTACACTCACTACACCTCCAGTCTCAGATACAACTGAGTATGGCCCAACTACACCTATACTCACTACACCTCCAACCTCAGATACAACTGAGTAAGGCCCAACTACACCTATACTCACTACACCTCCAACCTCAGATACAACTGAGTAAGGCCCAACTACACCTATACTCACTACACCTCCAACCTCAGAAACAACTGAGTAAGGCCAAACTACACCTATACTCACTACACCTCCAACCTCAGATACAACTAAGTAAGGCCCAACTACACCTACACTAACTACACCTCCAACCTCAGATACAACTGAGTAAGGCCCAACTACACCTACACTCACTACACCTCCAACCTCAGATACAACTGAGTAAGGCCCAACTACACCTACACTCACTACACCTCCAGTTTCAGATACAACTGAGTATGGCCCAACTACACCTATACTCACTACACCTCCAACCTCAGATACAACTGAGTAAGTAACCTGGGGGGTTAGCATAGCCAGGATTTCTTTGCGTTAGCTGGCTTGACAAAACCTAACCACTGCAATCTGGTATAACCGGAACTACGAACGCGGTTATCAACTTGCTAAGTGAACACGGGCTTTGTTAATCAAGCTCTGTGCGCATTCCCATAAAAGGGGCGGTGTCTGCTTTGGGGCAGGTTATGTTCAGGCTAACGGATTGAAACATACATTTACGGTTCCTTGTGTTGTACAGAAGGGCTTACTGTACAGAGCTGGGTATTTCTCGTTTAAAAGGACGGTTCCTTGTGTTACAGAGGAGGGCTTGCTGTACAGAGCTCGTTATTTCGGAGACAGTGATTTGTACAAGAGAGCACAGAAGATGGGAACGCCCAGCTGCTCCCGACTGTCGGAAATCCAGGTTCTGCTGCACGGCTAAAGGATGTCCCTACAGAGAGAGGTGAGCCACTCTGAGGCGTCTGTTCTCTGCCTCGCTCTCCAAAAGCCCTGTTGGGTTATAATGACAATGTGGATAAGAGTTCTCACCTATGTTTACTGTACTAGTGATCTAACCAAATATAGCTTGATTAATTTCTGTAAGTTATGAAACATAGTTTTTGTAGAAATTCTGTTATGCCTGTAATACAATTCCCATCGAGCTTCAGGCACACAAATGGCTGCATATAAAGTTTAAACGGTAAGAACTTGGTATTGGAATTATGTTAAGTTACAAACCCTGAACGTCGTCTTTCTTGAAGATTGTTTCTCAAATCACCGAGGTAGGATGTGCGTATTTAAAGGAAAAGTGTATTTTGACAAATTCTGGATGTGTGTGTTATTGCAGTAGTTGGGACAGTAAGACACATCTGGAGCAAACTGTACTACTGAAGCTGTATTTAGTCTCTTACTACCACAATAAACACAAGTGATTACATTTGCATTTAATTAAATGGGGGGTCAATTATTCCTTTAACACTATAAGTCTGACAGTTTGGTTTTTCTGAGTCTTAACGTCTTTCTCCCTACAGGTTGGTTCAAAGTTATGAAAATGCTGTATAATAAGAGAATTCTACACGGGTCCTTCATGCTACTGGAGCGAGACGTGAAACGACAAATCAAACGCCTCCGAGTGCTGCGGCCAGCCACGCCCAGCCACGCCCGAGAAAGCGGCAGCAAGCCAGAGAAAGTGAGCGTTAGTCTAAGCCCTGTACCGAGAACGGACCGTTTCCTTATGCTCCCATTCCTGATTCCTGCTCCAGTAGAATGGACAAGGCCTATGCTGATCCACCGCCGTTTTCTGACGCAAGAAAAAATCCCAAACTTTTAAGGATTCTGGGAGAGAAAAAGGAAAAATCCCAAAAATAATTTGGATGTAATTTATGTGTCTGTTCTTGAATGACCACTAATGCTGCTGAGATTTCCCTGTTTTCCTAATTTAATTCTGTCTAAACCCACGAAATGGACTCCTTCCACTCACAAACCTGAGCCAGTTAAGAGTGGGTGGTTTTTATAGTTTATATGTATATATGTTGTACTTTTAATGCCACAGGGATTAGATTTAAATTATGAAGCTTCCTTTTATCAGTAAATAAATTATACCGGGTGGACTTGCTTGTTGTACTCTGTTGAACAATCAGTGTTCACAAGATATTTGATATAAGTGCTATAAATGAATATAAAATAAAACATTTGAAAACGAACCATCTACCAGAATATAAAAAAAGTTCTAGATCCCATTAACACTTTTTTTTTTTTTTTGGGGAATATCCTGGTTTTACTGTAAATTGGGTAAACAGGAATACACTGTGAATCTGTTCTACTCCTTTTGTTTGCAGCTTCATTGCTGCACTTCATTTTAAAAAAGACAGGAGCGTAAATCAGGCCAGTGAGACTGTGGCAACCCTGCTGATACGACTACCAGAGCTGGATCAGTCCAACCGTTATGTCCAAATCAACCACAAAATCACCTGCTGGCAAGATGTTTTATTAATACACACCTATAGACCCATGAGGCAGGGGCGTGTTGATGTAGAGGGGCAGGACAGGTACAGATCTGGAGCCACAAAAAGACGATAATCTGATCAGGCTCAAAAATAAGAACAGGGATTTGATCAAGGTTTTTAAATTCACAAGAGATTAAACCGACAAAAGATTTTACATGGCATGGGTATAAATGAGGGTAAATTCCACACTGATATGTACAGAGTTATCAATGTGTGACGGATTGCTATGGCTGCATTCGGAAAGGCTCCCTGTATACTTCATAGTGCACTATTTAGGGAATCGGCCATTTTGTAGGGTGTCCGAATTCTCAGTTTTCTCAATTGAGAATTCAGAAACCATCGAAATGGCCGATCCCCTAAATAGTGCGCTAAAGTGTATAGGAAACCATTCTGAACACAGCCCAGGTCACGTAGAGGTAGAGGCGCTCTGAGTCCAGGCTTGCTACTGCTGGATACTCTCTCGACCAGCGGTAGACAATGAGGGACATGTCCAGTCCAGCGGTAGACAATGAGGGACATGTCCAGTCCAGCGGTAGACAATGAGGGACATGTCCAGTCCAGCGGTAGACAATGAGGGACATGTCCAGTCCAGCGGTAGACAATGAGGGACATGTCCAGTTGTGGACTTTGATAAAATACTCCAGAAGAATTAAGAGATGAACGTGGTTGGCTCATTTAAATAACTGCATGTTCCCCATGGTGAAAAATAAGTTTGAAGGATTTTATTGAAATCAAAAGCAGGTGCTACTTAAACACACACATGTACACAGAGCCGGTCACGGGCGGAGGCCTAGGGGACGGCAAACGAAGGGTAACGTCCACGCGTTGCGTCCATGACACTCAGCAGACATCCACCCCCTCCCCACCTCCAACGCAAATACACATACAACTGAGTAAATAAAAATAATTACATGTATTATTGTCTGAATTGTTTTGTTTTTAAAACAGAAAAGGTGAATCTTGAGCTTTTTTTCCCCTCCACTTGTATTTTTGGCAAACACAGTTTGGGCTTCCATATAGCCAGGTGATCACACTTTGCCAGGTGTGGAGAGAAACGCACATACAGTACCAGTAAAAAGTTTGGACACACCTACTCATAGGTTTTTTACTGTTTTCCACATTTTGGAATAGTAAAGACATCAAAACTATGAGATAACACAAAAAAACTAAAAATGGTTAAATAAAAAAGTCTTATATTTTAGATTCTTCAAAGTAGCCACCCTTTGCCTTGATAACGGCTTTGCACATTCTTGCCATTCTCTCAAACAACTTCTGTGGTAAACAGGTATTCCACAGGTAAAAAGGTGATGCCATCATGACTGTATAAAAGGACTCCTGATATCTTATTTCCAGGTACTCTTAGAAGCGATACTATAACCTCTGCATTTGAATGGATCTCTATGGGAATTGGGGGGTGGGACTAGATTTAGCTTTAAATTACACTGGAACAGTATGGAACACATGGTTGGCTAAATGGCTCTAAGTCATCAAGGGTCTGACGTATCAAACAAGCCTTAAACCATCACTGCTGCCAGAAATACAGTAGATATGGATGGATAACTTGAAGGGTTTCTTCTCCGGACTTATTTTTCCAGAGTTCAATAGGAAAATTTGTCACGAGAAACAACCCTTCAAATGTGGAAAACAGTAAAAATAACAGAAAAAAACCTATGAGTAGGTGTGTCCAAACTTTTGACTGGTACTGTACAGGTACTGGTACAGGTGTGGGGAGAAACGCACATACAGCCAAGTGTGGAGAGAAACGCACATACAGCCAGGTGTGGGGAGAAACGCACATACAGCCAGGTGTGGGGAGAAACGCACATACAGCCAAGTGTGGAGAGAAACGCACATACAGCCAGGTGTGGGGAGAAACGCACATACAGCCAGGTGTGGAGAGAAACGCACATACAGCCAGGTGTGGGGAGAAACGCACATACAGCCAGGTGTGGGGAGAAACACACATACAGCCAGGTGTGGGGAGAAACGCACATACAGCCAGGTGTGGAGAGAAACACACATACAGCCAGGTGTGGGGAGAAACGCACATACAGCCAGGTGTGGGGAGAAACGCACATACAGCCAGGTGTGGAGAGAAACGCACATACAGCCAGGTGTGGGGAGAAACGCACATACAGCCAGGTGTGGGGAGAAACGCACATACAGCCAGGTGTGGGGAGAAACGCACATACAGCCAGGTGTGGGGAGAAACGCACATACAGCCAGGTGTGGGGAGAAACGCACATACAGCCAGGTGATCACAGTTTGCTTTTTGGGGGGCTGAGGGGCGGAGCCTGTAGCCGCCACGCCCTCCTCACGCCCTCGTCCGCGGTGTCAAGCTTCCGGAACACAGCGGAGTCCCCCATGCGGCTGAACTGCAGAAGCAGGGGGTTCAGCAAACTGGCCGGGACGCTGAAGTTTAGGTGTGGGTACGTTACCCCAGCAACCACGTCCCGCGTGTTACTGGCAACGAGACCTGCACAACCGGACAGTAAACGGCTTAACACTCAGAGCCAGTGTGAATTCCACAGCCCCTATTCAAAGAAATGTGCAGAAACGGGTCAAATTACAAGAATTCAGGTTGGAAAATAAGCAAAGTAGCTGATTGCATCTCTGCGTGTGAAGCAGCTGGTGTTGGAAGAAAGGTTACCTAGCAACTCTCCCGTTTGTGCTCGGACCACAGCGCCCCCGCTGGCTCCTGCCTGTACTGCACATGTAGTCTGCAGCATAACTGGCTGAGAATGGACGGTGACCGCTCTGGAGAGAATTCCTGAGGTTACTGTTGGTCCACAGCTCTGGCCAAATGCTCCATAGCCAATAACGTACACGTCTTCACCTGCACACGTGCAGAAATTAAATAACCAGTACAGGAGGAGCCAAATGAGGCAAGCAGCCAATGAAAATCTGTTTTCTTTAAACTGAGTTCTTCTTTTTCCTTTTGTAAAATTGCAGAGAACCACTGATATACCACAGTATGGATTTAGTTCACCCTGCCCCAAATGTAAATATGTCTGTATTTGTTTTGTTTCTTTTAATGTGGGTGGTTTTGCCATTTCTGGAAGGTTTGTTCTTAGACTTTTGATATTTTGCTGGTAAGCTAAAGTAGGACTGAATAAACAGATCAATAAACTAGTTGGGTTTTAAAACAAGATGGTAATAGTTATCCAACTCGTGCACCAATCTATTGTTATGACTTTAAATTAAAATGAAAGCAATCCAGATAATTCCAGGTTCCTCAGGTAATCATGATCAATAACAACTGATTGGCATGTTTTACATGCATTGTGTTTTATTCCTACATATTATAATTAAATCTTTTTTGATTCAGCTCACACTATATATATATATATATATACAGATCCTTTCCAAAAAATTTGAATATCATGGAAAAGTTTTTTTTCTTCCCATAATTCCATTCAAAAAGTGAAACTTTCATAGATTATAGATTCATTAGACAAAAAGTGAAATATTTCTAGCCTTTATTTGTTTCATTTTTCATAATTTTGGCTTACAGCTCCAGAAAACCCCCAAAACAGTATTTCAAGAAATTAGAATAGTGTGTCGAAAATCAGCATTTACTTCAGGTATTTCAGAGAATGAGTGGAGTGGCTTGACTCGAGGAATCCGACAGTTGTAGCCCATGTCCCGGATACGTCTGTACGTGGTGGTTTTTGAAGCACTGACTCCAGCCTCAGTCCACTCCCTCTGCATCTCCGCCAAATTTTGGAATCGTCTTTGCTTGACAATCCGCTGAAGCCTACGGTCATCTCTTTTGCTTGTGCACCTTCTCCTGCCACATTTTTCCCTTCCACTAAACTTTCTATTGATATGCTTGGACACTGCACTCTGTGAACAGCCAGCCTCCTTAGCGATGACCTTTTGTGGCTTACCCATCTTCTGGAGGGTGTCAATGATGGTCTTCTGGCCAATTGTCAAGTCTGCAGTCTTCCCCATACTGAACCAAACTGAGATAAACTTTGCAGGTGTTTTGAGTAAATTAGATGATAGTGTGACACTCAGTCTAAAACATTCATTCTCTGAAATAACTGAAGTAAATGCTGATTTTCGACACACTATTCTAATTTCTTGAAATACTGTTTTGGGGCTTTTCTGGAGCTGTAAGCCAAAATTATGAAAAATGAAACAAATAAAGGCTAGAAATATTTCACTTTGTGTGTAATGAATCTATAATCTATGAAAGTTTCACTTTTTGAATGGAATTATGGAAAAAAAAACAACTTTTCCATGATATTCTAATTTTTTGGAAAGGATCTGTATATATCAAAACCTACAGCAAATCTGAAAGCATGCCATTCCACAGTTGTGTATAACAATCCCACCTGGTGTGAACGTGGAGGCTAATGTTGGGACCACAATGTCAGGGAGCTCTTCCTTTAGGATCACTACTGCAACATCATACGGCGACGTGGCCTTGGAGGAATACAGTACTTCACCCGTCACTGCTAGAGACCTGAGGACATGTAACAAAATAACTATGTAGCAGGGCCTGTGGTAACAAAATAACTATGTAGCAGGGCCCGTGGTAACAAAATAACTATGTAGCAGTGCCCGTGGTAACAAAATAACTAT
Source organism: Synaphobranchus kaupii (assembly GCA_029718625.1). Lineage (NCBI taxonomy): Eukaryota > Metazoa > Chordata > Actinopteri > Anguilliformes > Synaphobranchidae > Synaphobranchus > Synaphobranchus kaupii. The sequence goes on along the minus strand of CM056381.1, from coordinate 32,821,129 downwards.
GTAGCAGTGCCCGTGGTAACAAAATAACTATGTAGCAGTGCCTGTGGTAACAAAATAACTATGTAGCAGGGCCCGTGGTAACAAAAGAACTATGTAGCAGGGCCCGTGGTAACAAAATAACTATGTAGCAGGGCCCGTGGTAACAAAATAACTATGTAGCAGTGCCCGTGGTAACAAAATAACTATGTAGCAGTGCCCGTGGTAACAAAATAACTATGTAGCAGGGCCCGTGGTAACAAAATAACTATGTAGCAGTGCCCGTGGTAACAAAATAACTATGTAGCAGGGCCCGTGGTAACAAAATAACTATGTAGCAGGGCCCGTGGTAACAAAATAACTATGTAGCAGGGCCCGTGGTAACAAAATAACTATGTAGCAGGGCCTGTGGTAACAAAAGTCACAGTTCATTGCAATAAACAAATGAATAAAATATGGTTTTGTAGAATATATAGGGCTGATTTCAGAAACCCTAGTCAACGTGACATTATCTGTCTGCCAAAGAAGCCAATTATGTACTTTTTGCTGAAACCACTGCATGCCTCTGTGACTATGGTTATGGAAAACCACATTAATATTAATTTTGGTGGCATATAGCTGGTTTGTAGTTGCCTTTGCAATCCTCAAGTGAGGGCTCGACCTGTGCTTGTGACCAGCGGCCTTTAGACAGCACAAGTCACCTCAAAGTCACAGGAATCCCATGTTAAATGGAACATGATTTTATAGTATATTTTTAAATGGCAACGTTTATATTAACATCTGATATACAATTAACCTGGATAATGTACCTTAAAGCATCATTAAAACTTACCTAGAGTTGGTCTTGAGCCTCACAGTCAGTCTGGATTTTCCATGCAAAACGTGCCTGCAGGTCAACATCACCTGCGAGTTCATCAATATCCCAGAGCCCCAGAACTGCCCGGTGTCCACTAAGGCCACTGTTGGGTGTCCTTTCAAGCCTCGGTCTGTATTTGCCACACCGTCGATTGAGTCCACTGGTAACTGAGCACAGAGCGAGATCTCCTTCAGTGGGTCCTGGAGAGTCACTGACTTCTGTATGTTCCTCAGAATCAATTGCACGGAACACACAAGAGTCAGTCCAATCCACTCGCTGGACTTCCAGCATAATGGAGACACGATCAAGCCTACTAGGTAGGCGAGGTCCCCGCTTTTAACAAAGAGCCCGCCTCCCTCGGTCCCGGGCAAGCAGCGGGCGTCCGTGAGGATGAGCGCGTTGTGTTCTCCGGCCAGATTGCTGACTATACCTTTGCTTAAAGTGCTCATGAAGAGGTCGGGACAGAAGGTGCCGAATGGAGAGCCGCAGGCGAAGACCACACGCCCCTTTTCCACACATTCACCGTAAACCCATGGCACAGTCCGGCCTTGGTCGGGTTTAGCCAAACCTGGAACTCTTAGTACGGCAAACCAGCTTAAAAACCGGATATCTTGATTAAATTCGGCGTCCTCCTCGCCACTGTAAAAGCTCCACTTATCGACATCCTTGAACACATTCCGAAATGTTGACTGAAACTCGCGACAGTTGACCAGCATGATTAATTCTGACTTTAAATGTGTCACATTGCGCGTGGCTTCAAATGAAACTGAATCTACGCTACTTCGACTTGCTGCGAGACATTGTCGCATTGAACACTGTACGTAAATGTTAAGCTGATCACTGATGCTATGTGGTAACAAAAACTGGTAGTCCGATGAAACGGATTCCTTGTCAGTAAGAAAGTGAGAAAAGAGAAGACCACTGCACAGCACAATCCCAGCATGGTCATTCACAATAACCCCGCTGGAACTTAATCGCCTGTTTGCCCCGGCCCTGGACGGTTTAGTAACATACGTGAGTTCTTCGGAGTCCTCAGAAACTATAACAACACAGCACGCTTCCTCAGCGGATTTCATTTCTGGCTTGAGTGGACAAAGTCAGCATTGGTGCTGACACTAATTAGCTGGCTAGCGAACTTACTGTTAAACATCTGTACCTTGTTAGCTAGCAAGCAAGTGTCGGAAAACAAAACGGCCACTTTTCAGTCTGCCTCTAGTTTAGTTATTGCCAGTGTAGGCTAACTTGCTAACGTTGCAGTACAGAGTCCAGAACTTAACCAAGCTGTTGCAGTAGGTACCTGGTCTAATGTTAATATGTAAACTCAAGCCACTGATGAACAAAAACAAATTTCAAAAAATATAAAAGCAAAATCGGATCTGAAAATGCACCTGCTCAGAAATATAGTGAATATAACGAATTATGTTTGAGCTTTGCTATCACAACTGGCTAAACTCCAGCAACAGTACTTCCTCTATGAAGACATCACGCCATCTCATTCTTCTTCTTCTTCTTCTTTTTTCTTTCCGGCAGACTGGACACCTTCCGGTGTATTGCTGCCCTCCACAGGTCTTTATTAGTATCACCACCAGTTGTCTCACTCCCCACCTCACACCCTTGCAGGCCCGTTAAATAAATATATTTGAGGACACTCCTCCCCACCTCTCTGCAACATGCCTCCGGACCCAACATTGTTCTTATCGAGTAGGTGGTTACCCCAACATCCTGTAATTCCCTGAACAATACCCTCCGTTCCTCCCTATATTTCCCACAGTCCATTAACACATGCTGGACGTCCTCCACCACCCCACACTCACCACACATCCCATCCACATGCTTTCCTACCCTTGCTAAGCCCCCTGCCAACCCACAATGTCCCATCCTCAACCTAGTCATAATGACCTCATCCCTCCTCATAGCCCAGTGACATCCTGTGCTCCCTCTCACAGATGGTTGGATATTATAATAAAATCTACCCCTCCTTTCCTGGTCCCATTCCCGTTGCCATATCTGGGTAATCCCCTCTCTTATTATACTCCTACATTCGGACACCCCCAGGGGAACCACAACATCTATGCTTTCCCTCCTCAGTGCAGCCTTAGCTGCTGCATCAGCGGCCTCATTCCCACCCACCCCCACATGAGCCGGTACCCACAAGAATCCCACCTCACACCCCCCCTGAACCACCCTATACAAAACCACTAGCAGTTCTGCCACCAGGTCTGGTCTCGCCCCCCTCTCCCCGCCCTGCAGGGCCGCTAATGCAGCGGCAGAGTCCGAACACAGGACTGCCTTGTCTACTCCCACCTCCCCCACCCATTCTAATGCCCACAAGAGCGCCACTATCTCAGTCGTGAAAACCGAAACCCTGTCTGTTAGCCGCCTACCCTGGATGATCTGCAATTTGGGTATATGAATTGCAAACCCCGCCCTCCCACTGGCCGGATCTTTTGACCCATCTGTATAGATGTGCAGGTGAGCTCCCCATTTCCACTGCAGGCACCTATCCACCACCCCTGCAGGCCCACCCATGTCCCCAGCCTGTAATGCTACCATAACCTCCATATCTACCTCCGGCTCGGGTAATAGCCACGGAGGCACACATGGCCAGCTCACCGGGGGCCCCACCCCCACACCCTCCAACCCTACTTCTCTCCCCCAGCCACCCAGTTGAGTTATATAGCTACCCCTACCCACTCCTCCGCTCCTACCTCCCCACTCCCACGCCTCCATCAACAGCCTCCCTGCAGGATGCCATGGGTGACATCCTCGTACCTTAGAGAAATAATTTAGGCCTAGTTTGGCCCGCCGCAGCCTCAGCGGGGACTCCCCCATGTCTACCAGCATTGCAGGGACCGGGGTGGTGCGAAATGCCCCACTGCAAACCCTCAGTGCCTTAGCCTGCACTACATCTAGCTTGCGCAACGTAGTTGCCGCTGCTGCCCCAAACGCCATACACCCATAGTCCAGGACTGAACGCACCATAGCCTGGTAGATCATCTTCTGTGTTGCCTTTGATGCCCCCCAAGCGCTTCCTGTCAAGCTTCTCATCACGTTAATCACTTTTCCACATTTTCCCACCATTTTTTCCACATGTACCCGCCACGTATGACGCTCATCGAACCAGACCCCCAAAAATTTAAATATCCTAACTCGCTCCAGTGGCACACCATACAACAATAATCCCCCATCCAGTCCTTTCTTCTTACTGCCAAACACCACATATTTAGTTTTTTCCACCGACAGCCGGAAGCCCCACTTACCAGCCCACATCTCCACCTTGCCTATCGCTTCCTGGACCTTCTTTAGGACAAAAGGCATATTCCTACCCCTTTTCCACAATGCCCCATCATCAGCAAAGAGGGACAACCCGAGGCCCTCCCCAACCTCCTGAAACATATCATTCACCATAACATTGAACAACACTGGGCTGATAACACTGCCCTGCGGCGTCCCATTTTCTATGGCGACCTTTGAGGAGAGCGCCCCACCCACCCTCACCTGAATAGTACGACCCCTCAAAAATTCCTGGATCCAGTTTAACATCGTTCCTCTTAGTGACTTTTGAGTGGTTGATGGCGATAACCGCTAAATATGTTAATAGGGACACAAAAAACATGTGGAAAGGTTTATTCAGTCACAAAAAAAGCAAACAGTTTATGTCGGATATGGTCAAAATCCCACAATCTCAATTCATTTTAATACTGTCCCCTACATGGGGCGACCCAGATTAGCCGTATATATTTATTATCCGAACCCTAACCCTAAACGGACTACAGACGGCGCCATCTTTTCACAGGCCATCATTACGTAGAGCTCTCGGGTTTTTGGGGAATTGTAGTTCTAAACTATTAGTACCAATAACGAAAAAAATACTAATCCTATTGACCTGGGGCTTAAAATTTATGTTCAATATAGCATCAGTTAAGATCCCAATTGATCATCTAATTGAATCATCAAAGTATCAAATGATTAAGCATCAAACGTTTTATTCAGGCCCTTCTGTTAGAGCTTGAAGGCTGGCTCTGACATTATTTATGAAAGACTAGTTAGTTAATCATCCTGTTAAATATCTACCCGATATGTCCATTGGTTCCAGAATTAGAAGCATTTGAAGTTTGGCCAGTTTTGCCCTTCTAGGGGGCGCTACTGAGTCCCCTGGGGTGTCAGGGCAAAATAATTGACATACGTTATTCTCCAGGTCAAGGCCTTTCCAAAAATGTCTTTAGTTTTGTCCTACGACAAAGTTAAATTTTCACCTCTGTCTGGCTACAGCCTCTTTGAGGTGTAGTTTCTGAGACCCTTTGAGACTCCAGCCTGGATAAAATCAAGTCTCTTGATTTTTTGCTTATTTGGTGGAAAAAATCCTTCAAGGTATTGATGTTTTTCCTAATCACAGTCATATGTTTGGATTTGCACTAGTGTAGACCTTATTTTACCTACCAAATACATCTGGATTGTCATATGAGGGTTAGGGTTAGATAACATGTTGTTTTTGAAGCGCTTTAGCCCCTCCCCGAAACCTCCTGAATAGTCCTACATGGTCAGGATTATATAATGTTGTAGCCCCAATATCCCTCTGTTTACAGATGAAGTTTCCGACATACAGGTGTGAAACTCATATATTATATAGATTCATTACACAGAGTGAAATATTTCAAGCCTTTATTTCTTGTAATTTTGATGATTAATGGCTTACAGCTAATGAAAACCCAAAATTCAGTGTTTAAAATTTTCTCTAAATATAGGAACCCCGTATGATACACTTACATCCGGGGTTTCGCTGAGTATATTCGGGAGCGCACTTCAAGAAGTACACAAACATTTTGGTCACATAAATATGACTTCGTTTTAAAAAATGAGATGCAGCTTCGCTGACGTTATCCTTCAAATACAACAAAAACAACACGTGACAGATCTTGTAAGACTTTCCAGCCAAATGGCGACTCAAAACTAGCCAATTTATAGGCTATTTTTAATCGAAACCAACGTATTTTAAATAGAAATCGTCATGTTTTTACATTTTAAAATAAGTACGTGTTTTGCGACTTTTCATTTTTACCCATGACTGCACTTTGAAAATATCCCAATTTAGCTGTAAAACCGCGGACATGCCAACACTGGTGGGACGTCTTATGACCTGCTTACGACACTTCCACAGTACAGTTTGGAAATAGTATAGCGGATATTTTTCGCGTCCTGCTAATCAGTGCACATTAAACAGCACACTTCTGCCAGTGCACTCTTCGCAGGAGACAGGGCGCAGTAGATAGAGCTCTGATTCGGCTGGAAAATAGCCCTACACCCTTTTGAGTACGCATATTTGAGTCCACTTCGTCAAAAAGCTTTTGAGTGGGCGACTTTTTCTCACAAATGGGGGCACTTAAAATACCAGGATGAACCCCTTATTTCCGGGGTTTTGTTGAGGGAATTCAGGAGCACACTCATCTGCAGAACTGTGCACTCATCCGACAATTTCAGTAAGTAACTCGGAAGTAAAAACATAAAAGACGTAGAGCGTATATGCATATCTATGGTACAAGAGTGGGTCATAATACGAAATACTCTTTATTATTTTTGTTAATTCTATCTTCATTCATAGTCTACACTTTGTAACAATTGGACATGGGCGCCCTGTCTCCTGCGTACAGTGCACTGGCAGAAGTGTGCTGTTTAATGTGCACTATTTGTTGTACTTGAAGGAAAACGTCAGTGAAGCTGAGCCTCATTTTTTTAAAACAAAACTAGTATTGAGGATATATACGTATATCCGCGTACTGTACGCTGCGTGCAAAACACACTTCTGCCAGTGCACTGCACGCAGGACACAGTATGCAGGAGACAGGGCGCAGTAGATAGGGCTCTGATTCGGACACAGTGCACTGTACGCAGGAGACAGGGCGCAGAAGATAGGGCTCTGATTCGGACACAGCCCTATTTTCCAGCCGTACCGTGGAAGTGTCGTAAGACGTCCCGCCCTTGCGCGCCCATGTCTCGTGTTGTTGTTGTATTTGAAGGAAAACATCAGCGAAGCTGCATCTCATTTTTTAAAACGAAGTCATATTTATGTGACCAAAATGTTTGTGTACTTCTTGAAGTGCGCTCCCGAATATACTCAGCGAAACCCCGGATGTAAGTGTATCATACGGGGTTCCTATATTTAGAGAAAATTTGGCCAACTTAAAGGACGACTTACTCATGATGTAGTTGATTGATGGAAACCATTTTCATGCTGTCCCTTCTTTTGGACATACACACGATGCTAATGCTAGCGTAACTCTAAGGTAACCGGTAGCATCCACTACCAAACGCACTTAAACACTCCACAGTGCACCCAAAGCAAATAAAATACGACGACAGTCTATCGGGGTTATTTTGAGTGTTTATACCATCGTTTTTGAAGTCAAACTATCGTTGAATCCTTTACATTGTGCTGACCTATATTCTCTGTGGAAGTACAGCGGCGGAGCGATACTTTACGTTACCTACGAATGTAGTGCCGGCACTTAAACACTCCACAGTGCACCCAAAGCAAATAAAATACGACGACAGTCTATCTGGGGAGCGATACTTTACATTAACTACGAATGTATTGCCGGCACTGGTCGACTACAACAGCAAAGAAGAGCAACAAGTTGCAATGGCCACATTCGCTCCACCACCGTACGAAGACATGCTATTTACAATATGTGATATTATATTCATATTTATAATTAAAGCATGACAAAAAGAAGTATGTTCATATTTCGTCAGTTGTAGGCTACGTTGCTCTGGATAAATGTGGGAATTGTGCAGAGGGGAGGGAGAGGAACCATTCTTTAGGGAAGCTCAGTGTTTCCACCTGTTAAATTTGGAGAAAGTCCCTCCTGAGAAACGATCCGTGACTTCTTAGAATCGAGATCTTCAGCAAAAAGCAAGAGTTTTGAAAAGAACACATTTTTTGGGAAAGGGGCGGCTGGTGGCAGGGGAGTCGCTCCCTTCACCCGATTGGTTGGTTTGGAGGAACGGAGGAAACGTGGTTTGTGATTGGACAGAAAGGAATGTTTCCCAACAGCAGCCAGACACTGACAATGCGTCTGTCACAATAACAGTGACGCAATGCGCAAGTGTCTAAGCCTTATGATTCCCCACCGGTCATCATGTTACAGGAAATATCTCACAAAACTGAAACGTATCCCTGCGTTTTGGAAGGACATAACGTGTTAACCGAGTAATGAGAATAGAGGTCTTTGATAAGTGCGGAGCAAGAAATGAGAGAGAGAGGGAGAGGTTGGCGTTGGGGGACGCCTGTGGGTTGTTTTGACTCCACCGTTTTTTTTGGAATTCCGATGTCCTTAGTTACCCAACCGGTGTTTTCATAGCTTCTAATGAACAACATAAGACTCTCACGATGTAAAAATGAAAGCGAAGAAAAAATTATAATTATCTACCGGAGAGCTCTGTATAGTAGGCTATAATTAAATTGAAACCTCGATACTTCATTACCAATAACATAATGAAACACTTAACACAAGACTCGAGGAGGCTTTGGTCTGATGAAGTCTTGTTCACGTGCGATGGAACTCCGGGGACCAATAAAAGTACAACTCCAGAGTAATTAAAGCGTGATCAGTGGCCTCACTGCACGTGGAGGCGGAACGGTACCGTCACAGCGATACCCACGCGTGTGATGGAGTGCGCAGATCAACCGCTGAACATTGGATCAAATATTACATTGGGTCATTTCTGCTTACAAATATTTCCAATTTTCTTCACTGCCTACTTCCATACGAGATTGCAGTCAATTCATTATTCAGTTTTTATATTGTTATGATCCGAAACTTCATCACGGTTTTTAAAAATATTATTATTTAATCTCAAACTTTCTCCACATACTGGCGAGAGAGGACAAAAGCCTTCGCAAACAGAGCGCATCGACTTTAAGCACGTAAAAATAAACACAATTAAGCGCCCGTACACTTCCTGCTAAAAACACCTTGGGCATATGATCAATTAATTCAAATGTACAGATTTAATTCTTGTTGCTTTGGTCCCTTTTCCTGTGGGGGGATGAGGATATTTTTGAGTTCATCAAGGAATGTTAGCAAACGGGGAGTGTTATAGGGACCAAGTTGTGCATGGTGATGTATGACCCCACGGCGACCCATAGCTGCACACATGGTGACATTTCCGCCACGCTGCCCAGGGACATTGACAATGGCACGGTTGCCGATGATGTTCCTCCCCCGCCGCCTGGTCTTCTGCAGGTTGAACCCTGCCTCGTCAATGAAAATATATTCATGGGGAGCAGCACTGGCATCAAGTTCAAGCACTCTCTGAAAAAGAGAGAATGACCATATCAGACAAAAGGCCTACATACAGGAACACTGAGGTACATAGTGACATGTCTATACAGAGTACTGAGAGGATGTGGTCAGTTACAGTAACCTGCTGTACTCACTTGCACATATTGGTATCGTTGCTCCTTCACTCGGTCAGAGTTGCGCTCAAATGGAACACGATATACCTGTTTCATCCGCAGCTGGTGTTTATTCAAGACACGGTCGACTGTGGACAGGATGACCCGGTCAATGTTTGCGAAATGGACATTGTCTTGCAGGACCCCGTCTCTGATTTCCCTCAGGGTGATGGCATTATTTGCCAAAACCATGTTGATCATGGTGGCCTCTTGCTCGTCTGTGAATTTACGGCCTCTGCCACCTCTTGCTGGCAGTCTTTCTATTCTGTGAAAAGTATATACACACTATAGGCTACATTTCTGTGAGCACTGTAGATATCAATAGAAACCATAAAGTTATTCTGTAATTACTGTAGAGTATTGAAAACTACTCGAGTGGTTACTTACCTATTCTCTTCTCTAAAGGCCCGGATAACTGAGGCTACTGTGAAGCGGCTCAGGTTGGGCTGGACTCACTGCCCAGCTTCAGTCATGGTCAGGCTGTCATTGATTACGTGCTCCACCAGAGTTGCACATATTTCATTGGATATATTGGCTCGCCTTTGCCTACCTCTTCCTCCTCCTCCTCCTCCTCCTCCTCCTCTCACTCTCCCTCTCCCTCTCCATCTTCCTCCTCCTTCTCGTCCTCGTCCTCGTCCTCGTCTTACTCTCACTCTTCCTCTTTCTCTCTGTTCTTGCTGCTCCATCTTCTTGCCCAACACCTGTAAAAGTCACCTGAGGCCTCTTTTATACTTTGACACATGATTGAAGTGTTTTTCCAGTTGAGTTTGCACAGGTGAGACATGAGTGAGACCAATTGGTAATCAGGGTGTTGCATTTTGAAGGCCAGTGTTTTCCAGGTGAACAAAGTGTGCTAAATGATGCAATTTGAGTTTTGCAAAAATGTGGTTTAGAATGATATTTGAGTGAGAACAATGGAATTGTGCTCAGAGCTTAGCAGTTTGGAGTCATGTTGTTGATACATAAGCTTCAAGTTTTCAGAATTGTGTGCATAGTTCCATTTTTTGTGTGTATACAATGGGAAAACTGTAAACACACAAGCACACCAATACACAGACACACACTCATACACACAAGAGACACTCATACACACTAATACACTCAGACACACATCAAACACGCAGAAACATTTATAGCTGAGTTGTTCCAGAGCTGACACCAGAGGCTGATGCTTCATTACCTTAGTGAGGAAGGCTTCTTCTACACTGGAGTCAAAACTACAGCCGACCTCCTAAACAGACAATCTCCTCATCATTTGCAATATTATTAAATATAGAATGTGATACAGAATGATCAGCAGAGGGAAGACATGCTAGTTTTCCCTGTGTAGGATATCTAATATTTAGATATAAGTAAACTACCCAGCTCCTCTTGCCCCCCCCCCCCCCCCCCCCCGGTTCCTGTTCGACTTACCTATCAAAGAATTTGGCGATTTAATTGATGATTATTTTTAATAATAATTATTAAATTATATAACGTAAAACTTATTTTGAATGTAGGTTAAGTGAGGGGTTCTAGCACGCAATATCGCTTGTGTTCAGTGTTCAGAGTGCCGAACGTTTTAACAAGGGCAATGACTGTTGGAACTGCTGGATTCAGCGAACCTGACCACTCAAGGAAAGAGTCAGTTGGAGAGAGCAAGCTCTTTATTACTCTCTCATCAGGAGAGGCTAACTGGACATCATCTGCAGACCCCTGTATGGGGGGAAATCACATTGGGAGGGGCACATAGACACTGCCACTATAACCACTGATTGATGCCAATCACAAAATTGACTGCACTCCATGGACAGCCTGTTTTAATGCCAACCTGGAGAGGTATAGGGTCTGTGAGCTGTTTTCCACAGATAACTTGAACAAAAGTCTCCTGGAAGGGTTCCGTCTCTGCTCCCCGTCCCCTGTCTACAGGAGTCCCGCAGGGATCTGTACTGGGTCCTCTGCTGTTCTCTATGTATACTAAGTCTCTTGGCTCAGTAATCCATTCACATGGCTTCTCATACCATAGCTATGCTGACGATACTCAACTCTTCCTCTCTTTCCCTCCCTCTACCCCACAGGTTAAGGAGAGGATATCTGCTTGTCTGACTGACATCTCTGAGTGGATGGCTACCCATCACCTGAAGCTCAACCTTGACAAGACAGAGCTCCTCTTCATGCCGTACAAGACCTCCCCACTACATGACCTCTCCATCACCGTTGATGGAACCGTGGTGGCTGCCTCCCGCTCTGCAAGGAACCTGGGGGTGGTCCTGGACGACCGGCTGGACTTCAAAGAGCACATCAGGGCGACGGCACGGTCCTCCTGTACAACATCAGGTTCCTCCTGTACAACATCAGGAGGATTCGACCGTACCTGACCACCTACTCCACCCAGCTTCTTGTCCAGACCATGGTCACCTCACGCCTGGACTACTGCAACTCCCTGCTTGCAAGCCTACCGGCCTGCGCCATTCTGCCTCTTCAACTCATCCAGAATGCAGCTGCCCGGCTTGTGTTCAACCTCCCGAAATTTTCCCACGTAACCCCCCTGCTGAGGTCTCTCCACTGGCTGCCAGTTGCAGCCAGGATCAGGTTCAAAGTTCTGACCCTGGCCTACACTGCAGCAAATAGGACAGGCCCCGCCTACCTGCAGGACTTAATCCAGAACTATGTTCCTGCTCGACCACTTCGCTCTTCTACAGCAGGGCGACTGGCACTTCCCCCCCTCCGTGTCAAAGGCTCTCGCTTGTCCCGACTGCGGAGTTTTTCCACATTAGCACCTCAGTGGTGGAATGAACTTCCCATTCCCCTACGTTCTACTCCAACCCTGCCTGCATTCCGTCGAGGCCTGAAGACACACCTCTTCAGACTCCACCTTGACTGATATCCTCACCTAGGAATATCAGTTCCCTGTTCCCTGTGTTTTCCTGTCTGTTTATTATAGTTTATAATAGTATTTGGAATGGTTGATAATAGCATAGTTTATAATAGTATTTGGAATGGTTGATAATAGCATAGTTTATAATAGTATTTGGAATGGTTTATAATAGTATAGTTTATAATAGTATTTGGAATGAAAGTGTGGTGTTGCTGATTTGCCCACAGCTTACTGTGAACTACAGTCAACGTTCATTGCTAGGGATAGCTGCTACATTATGCAAAGGATGTGCTTTGCCTTGTCTGTTCTGTAATGATGATGATGTCTCTGTACGCACTTACTGTACGTCGCTTTGGATAAAAGCGTCTGCTAAATAAATGTAATGTAATGTAATGTAATGTAAAAAGAGCCATTATACACATCTTTAACAATGTCAATAAACACTTGAGGTAAATGCATTTCCTCTCGTGAGCTGATCATAACATTGTGAGCCAAAGTACCAAAAGCATCTCAGAAATCCAGAAAGACTGAATACAGCCTGCAGGATTCATGCTTGAAATCATCAACTGTGTTCACACACTTTACTAAACAACAAATTGTGCTGTGTGCCATCAATGACTTGAACAGTCACAGATTACAACAATGACTTCCTTTCCATACGTTTCTGTCTGGTAGCAACATTGCAGTTTGTTGTGTCAACAATACTTGGGCCACGTCAGAAAATGTACTTCCTCATAGTCTCAGGCCAAGAGTGGTGAGTTGTAATGCAGGAAGTAATTGCAGTTACAGGTAGGCTAGGCCTAACCAGAGATTGTATAGTATCTCTCTCTTTGGGCTTTGGCCAAACACTCGCTCTGACTAAACAAACGAGCGTTATGTTCGTCCTTGATACGCTTATGTACACATCACATATCTCGGCTAATAACGTTATTAACTTGGCATATCCTTATTCGTTAGTGGGTTGACAGCGTCAACAACGCTCATGTTCGCTATTTTTACAACCTGCGTTTGAATGATTGAAACATTTCAGTCCAATGTTCGCACTGCTATCGCTGGTTATGTTACTGTTTGAGTTTGAGTGTGCAGTTCAGTCACGCGTTAAGCAAAGCTGCCAGCCCAGGCGGCGTCACATAGACCGTAAAATACATAATATTGTGTACAAACAGCGTGTGGCCCAATGTTCAGAGACGAATGCAATGAGCTAACAAAATGTTGTCAGTGTTTTTGCTCTTTAACTAACGAAACCTCTTCAGTGCGATAACAAATGGACCGTAGAGTTCCGTGAGATGGACCCTGATATGCGGTTTTCTTTATAGACATGTCAAGATACATTTTATTGGTGCTTAATGTAGCCTAGACTCGCATTGACATGGTGCTGCTTTTCAGTGGCTTTTCTGCTACACGGCTAAATACTGCCACCTTGTGGTACAAAAATATATTTAATTCAATTCTTGCAACTAAAGTAGTTGCTGAATTCAATGTTATTGAAACTAGTACGAATTCAATACAATAGGATACAGTCGACCACACCATTTAACAAATTACCACCGGCTTTAACACTGTAGAAATCAATTTAGGGTCATTTGTGTTAGTTCTTACTATCGCCTAAAATGGAGGGACAACATAAAAACTGCAACAGTAACATGTCACGTTCTGTAAATTTTGCCCATATTCTACATTTGATCACAAATCCAAACTGCTTCATTATAGAGCAAATAACTGAATTGAAGGCCCATACAAATATTTGATTAGATTATGTCCAACAAAACTGTTATTCTATCCATATATCTACATTCAAGAGATTGGCCTATATGCCAATTATTGCCGCGTGGGAAAATATATTTGCTACAAATATCTGATTTCTTTTCATACACATTTGGAGGCATGCGGCCTCGTGTCTACGACCGTATCACAGCCGTGCTTAGCCTACACACAGTACACTATAGCACTCCATCTCGTGTGATATTGCTGAGACATTAGGCTACAACGGACGGAAAAGAAAAAATCTTCTCCTATGAAACCACGGACTGATTCACTGATGTTTCATAAACACAGATATCAATTCAATTAATAAAATACGTTCACTAAAATTGAATCCACGGATGTTAGTGCTAAACTGTCACTTTGATTAAGCTGTGCTTTCCCGCGGTACTTTTATGTATCTTTATTAATACCAAGTCAGTTATTTTCCTGGTATTAAGTCATCAGACCAATAAATACAGAATTTACGCTGGATTAGTGTCTGTTCGACACAATGGGCCTCATTCACAAATCACTTTACGAACAAATTTGTTCTTAAGACTTTCCTTAAAACGTTTTTTACAAACATTTCGGGATTAACTGATGTTTGGGCTCTGAGCTTCTCTTCTACCCAAGAAAAATCCCAAATAAGAAAACATTGGTGAATGCCAGAATGTTAAAAAAAACGTTTTAAAGAAAGTCTTAAGAACAAATTTGTTGGTAGAATGGTTGGTGAATGAGGCCCAATGTTCGGTCTGTCGTGTTTTTTCGTAAGGCTACAGTTGGTGTCAAAATATAGCCAAGTCTCTTTTAATCAAACGACAGGGTATGTGACTTCCGTCATATCCAACGAGGTAAAATCCTCATATAATAGGAATACTGGAGTAAACGTAAAACTTATTCAAAAGTAATTTTTTTTAAATTTTGTTTTTGGTCGCAAATGGGAAATTTGAACATACCCTGGGCCTATTACGTGTATTGCGCCATTTTGTCAGTTTTCTGTTTTACTGAATTAAGCGTGTTAGTGCGATTATACTCGCAGATTCCCATTCCTCCCGACACCCCTTCACCTTTAGCTTCTCTTCTCTCCATCCCACTCTACAACAGGCTACTTACTGCGTTTTTAAAATTCCATTTTATTCCTTCTTTTACTCTCTTCTTTCTCCCCGGTCTTTAAATGGCGTTTGAGTTCGAAATACTTTGGGCGCTATCTTACACCCGGCGCTAAGCGACGCTAACCCAAACGCAAGTGTCTTTGCTATCTTACACCCGGCGCATGGTTCATTATAACGCCTTGCGTTCACGTCGTTTAACTACCATGTATTCTTGCGCCCATTACAAGTGAACTGGGCGTGTTGGTCTTAAAATGAGGAGTGGCCAGGATTATTTTTGGCGTATTGCTATCTGAGCCAGCAGAAAGCGCTTGCGCTAAAACCACCACAAACCTGGGCTGTGTCCGAATCAGAGCTCTACTGTATCTACTGCGCCCTGTCTCCTAAGAAAAGTGCACTGGCAGAAGTGTGCTGTTTAATGTGCACTATTTAGCAGGACCCGAAAAATATCCGCTATACTATTTCCAAAGACGTCCCACCACTGTTGCCATGTCCGCGGTTTTACAGCTAAATTGGGATACTTTCAAAGTGCAGTCACGGGTAAAAATGAAAAGTCGCGAAGCACACACTTATTTTAAAAAGCAAAAACCAGATGATTTCTATTTAAAATACGTCGGTTTCGGTTAAAAATAGCCTATAATTTGGGCAAATTTTGAGTTGCCATTTGGCTGGGAAGTCTTACAAAATCTGGCAACCCCGTGCCCCACTCTTGCGCTGGCATGTCACGTGTTGTTTTTGTTGCATTTGAAGGAAAACGTCAGCGAAGCTGCGGCTCATTTTTTTAAAACGAAGCTTCACGTCATATTCACGTGACCAAAATGTTCTTGTACTTCCTGAAAAGTGTGCTCCCGAATGTACTCAGCAAAACCCCTGAAGTAAGTGTGTCATCCGGGTGTTTGAAGTATACTGCAATTTGAAAAATGTTTGCGCACTCTATGAATTTCTCGCCCTATCTACTTACCAAGGCTACTCAACAGTGTGGAAGAGTGCTGATTCGGACACAGCCCTGGTCTAAAGTCATGTCGCAGTTGTTTACATGCTATTTTAACAGCGCATATAAGTGCGTCTACATAGGCCTGTGCACAACGCGCGTACACCCTCCTGTCTGTTACACACAGGGGCGTGCACAAGCATGACTAAAAATATCAAGATTACAATGTGAAATATTATTATTGTGTAGGCTATATAAAAAAATACACCTAATGCGTGAATTGTCATTCAATGTAAAACTTGCGCACTGCAATAGACAGACATTTGAGTTCTGAACCTTAGGTGTAAATAACAATTCGCGCATTAGGCTTGATATGGTTGTAAATGGATAGCCATTGTCCCGTAACAGAAGATTACAGGAATTATTGGCAAATATAGGCTAAGTCATAGCTTGATCCAGGATAATTGCGAATAGTAACCTATAGTAACCTTACACATACCATCGCACATCGCCTGGATGTTGATGGAGTGGGCTGAAAGCAATTTAATGCAGCATTCTCCTTCGCTGAGGGACAGGTATGTGCTACACAATAATAATATTTCACATTGTAATCTTGATATTTTTAGTCATGCTTGTGCACGTCCCTGTGTGGAACAGACAGGAGGGTGTATGTGCGTTGTGCACACGCCTATGTAGGCGCACAGTGGCGATTTTACCTACCGCGGGTGCAGGGGTACATTTGCACCCCCTACTGTTGGGATGAAAATATTACAATTTTCAAATCAATGTCAAAAAACATTGAAAAGAAAATGATTTTTGTACATTTTGAAGTGATGTCAGATTTGTATATTCTATCATGTTTTGTTGTACTCTAATTATTCATTTTAAATTTTTCAAATAACCACGTAATGACCTCTAAACTCAGGCACGCGACGTAGCGTCCAACATCCGGTTGGTCAGGCGTTGTTGTTAATGTTAGCACAGTGCCAGCGAGTCATGGCAAAACGACGTAACAAAACGATCGATGCATTCTTCAGCAAGAAGAATAAAGTTCCTCAACTGACAGTCCTCCTATCAACACCCAAAGCCAAGGTGAAGGAGCTGCATCAGCTTGCAATAATGAAGCAAATACTGCTGTTGCCAATGAAGCTAGCACCTGTGGTGGGATTAGCGGTGGCCGGGCGGAGCTGCAAACTAACAACGCGCCAGTGCCGGCACCTGCAGAGCCTAATGAAAGGGATCCCTGCCTCGGTCCAGAGAACGCCCTTCAGAATATAGCATCTGGGCCATATCAACCCGTTATTGATTTCCCAGCAAAGTCCACAACAAATGATAAGATGCCAGTGCGTAAGTTTCGAAAGGAGTGGTATAGCGAATTGACTTTCTTAGAATATAGTGTTCGTGATGACCGAGTTCAGGGAAAGGGGTGAGGGCAATAGCTAGTGTTTGTTCGTCAGGTGTGCAGTGCCTGTGCGCCACTTAGGAGCAATGCGAGTGCGCTATCTACTCTCGTGGTGCTGGATCGCGTTGCATTATTGTGCGACCCGTAGGTGCGTCCGCGGTCCCGGTTCATTTGTGCATTTTTTTAGAACAAGATAGACTGACTTGGCCTTGTGGTGTAATCTAAGTGTGCGTGACGAGCTACGTCAGCACGCATTAGAGTTGAGAGGACACATGACGTGCAGGGGCACAAGATGGAGTCTTGGTTAAGCTAGCACTACCACGTGTGTCGAGGTATTCTTAATAAAAGTAAAGAAAACGTACTCACTGTAGTTGTCCAAGTTATTAAAAGAACCCAACACGACAGCCTAAGTGATAAATTGACATGATGTCGTCTGTGATTGCTGTGATATGCGGCTGCATTATAAGCGCTCCTGTAGCACTCTCAGCTGGGATCTTACGCTGCATTATAAGCGCTCCTGTAGCACTCTCAGCTGGGATCTTACGCTGCATTATAAGCGCTCCTGTAGCACTCTCAGCTGGGATCTTACGCTGCATTATAAGCGCTCCTGTATCACTCTCAGCGGGGATCTTAGGCTGCATTATAAGCGCTCCTGTAGCAGTCTCAGCTGGGATCTTAGGCTGCATTATAAGCGCTCCTGTAGCACTCTCAGCTGGGATCTTACGCTGCATTATAAGCGCTCCTGTAACACTCTCAGCTGGGATCTTAGGCTGCATTATAAGCGCTCCTGTAGCACTCTCAGCTGGGATCTTAGGCTGCATTATAAGCGCTCCTGTGGCACTCTCAGCTGGGATCTTAGGCTGCATTATAAGCGCTCCTGTAGCACTCTCAGCTGGGATCTTAGGCTGCATTATAAGCGCTCCTGTAGCACTCTCAGCTGGGATCTTAGGCTGCATTATAAGCGCTCCTGTAGCACTCTCAGCTGGGATCTTAGGCTGCATTATAAGCGCTCCTGTAGCACTCTCAGCGGGGATCTTAGGCTGCATTATAAGCGCTCCTGTAGCACTCTCAGCTGGGATCTTAGGCTGCATTATAAGCGCTCCTGTGGCACTCTCCGCGGGGATCTTAGGCTGCATTATAAGCGCTCCTGTAGCACTCTCAGCTGGGATCTTAGGCTGCATTATGAGCGCTCCTGTAGCACTCTCAGCTGGGATCTTAGGCTGCATTATAAGCGCTCCTGTAGCACTCTCAGCTGGGATCTTAGGCTGCATTATAAGCACTCCTGTGGCACTCTCAGCTGGGATCTTACGGTGTTCGTGACGACTGCGTTGTTGGCTCTAATGTTGTAGGCTTTTTTTGGTGATGCACAGTTGTCATAATGTGTAAAATTTAAACCTATGTATAACCAATAGGTGGTCATGTAGTTATTTAGCTATAGGCTACTTCGCTTTTCTCTCTTTCTTGCTCCTCTGCCCATTGCACCCCCTGTTTTAAAACCCTAAAATCGCCACTGTAGACGCACTTATATGCGCCGTTAAAATAACATGCAAACAACTGCGACATGACTTTAGACCAGGTTTTTGGTGGTTTTAGCGCAAGCGCTTTCTGCTGGCTCAAGATGGCAATACGCCAAAAATAATCCTGGCCACACCTCATCTTAAGACCAACACGCCCAGTTCACTTGCGATGGGCGCAACATCGCTTGGTATTTAACCGATGTGAGTGCTAGGGGCTATAATGAACCCTGCGCCAGGTGTAAGATAGCAAAGAAACTTGCGTTTGGGTTAGCGCCGGGTGTAAGATAGGGCCCAATGTGGGTCTGGTTTTGCTGTGACCAGTGTTATTTGGGGTTCCCTCCAAAGAAAAAAAAGAGCACTGAATGCTCTTTAATTAAATGTTTGGGAAAAATGAGCAATCCTAAAATCAGCAAAAAATGGTTGTGGTTAAAGACTATAGATACAGCATTTATATGGAGACAAAAAAATTTTTTTTACATAACACTTGATGAAAGATGCAGAATAAAAGTATTGCTTTTCCTTAAAAATAAATATTGATTATGAATGTAACATTGCAAAAATAGTTTTACGGGCCTTAAAAGAGCGCAGTGTTTATCTCTGTCTAAGAGGTCAGAGTTTGGTTCCCGGTGTTGTGCTGTTGGAAATATTCCATTGGTCACCTATAAACTGTATTACCTGTGACAGCATGGACTTGTATGAATTTGTACTGAATATATTAGAAAACACTGTGTAAGCACTAAATGAATATTGTAGAGGCACACTGAGGAAAACCCCCCCTGTAAAAATCATGAGTTGTCATGAAGTAAGAAATAAGGGAGCTGATGGCTAGCAGATGCTCAGAACTAACAGAAACCCGAACCGGGGGGGCTCCGAGGGAGGGGGGGCTCTGGGAGAGGAGATTCTCCGGTCACAGTGACATATACTCATCTGTATCTTGTATTTTTATTCTCTATGCACGAAGGCATTTTGTTTTGGGATGCTTAGACTGTTGCGCCACAATGATTTAATGGTCTTAATATGTCAACTCAGGACAAAACGGAAGCTTGGGTGATTTCCAAAAGGGGGGTGAAGATAGCCCACTGTGTTTTTCAAAGAATCAGCACATTTGGGGTTATAGGGGTTAACCAATTGAAATGATGCTAAGCACATTTGGGGTTATAGGGGTTAACCAATTGAAATGATGCTAAATGACGGAACCATGGTGGCGTACAGTAGTGACACACCTGCAGGGGCGGAGATTTGGGTTGGATTTTTGGAGAAGGGGATGGACTGTGTGCTAGAAATAATGTATAAATGGAGATGTAAATGTAACCACTTTGAACACTTCTGCAGAAGCTGTTTCGGCTTTAAGAGTTTCTGTGTATTAAAGTCTGATTATTCTGGAAGATTCTGCCTCCATCCTCTTTATTGAAGAACTTATAAAAATTAGGACTGAAAGCTGAAAACTTAGAATTCTTGTCGCTTGGAAACCACGACAAACTTGGCGTCACAAACAGGATTGGAAGAAGGTCCAAGGCCTTGCTGACCAGGCGGAGGGAGCGGTTGCGGTCCAGACGAGACGGGGGGCAGAGACGGTCATTTCCAAACCGGTTGACTGAGAAATCACAAGAGCCTCTTTCACACATGCAATACGGAACATTACCGGAAAAGTTGATCCAGCAATATTCCGGAATGTTCCGTATTAACCCCTTTCACACATGCAGCCTTATCTGTAAATTTTCCGGAACATTGCCAGATAGGGGTCATGTGTGAATAAGAGCCAAAGTCGAAATTCCGGAATATCCGCGCCGGCAATTTGCCGGCAAAAGACCTAGTGAGGTTTCCGTAATTGGTAGCGTTCATACAACCAACGCTCTACCCTATGTTGCTAGGATACGTTTGTTTACTTACTAGCTACTGAAAAATGGCGGGTGATGAAGTGACAGAGTGTGCAGTTGTACTACAGTTACTCTTGTTTATTTATACATTTTCGAGGCAAACGCTGTCAATAATACCTCTGTTCCAATCACGAAACACCATTCCTAAACAAAAACTTAACGAAAGAATCAGGATAAGTCGGGAACAACTCCGCTTTAGGTTGGCTCAAAGCCGGAGACGTCGCCTGTGGCGGTTGGAGGCTGTACGAGAATGTGGCTCGGGGCTCGGCGAGACGAATGTGGGTACGGGAGCGACCCCATGGCAAAGTCTTCTGGTCTAGTGTCATGAATAATTTTGACGACGGGCAGTGGGTTTGTGATGGGTTCACTCACGTCGCCGTGTTTACGTCAGAATGTTGTGCGTGATTGATCCGGTAATGTTCTGGCTTTCTTCACACATCGATACGGAACTTTTACGGAAATCTCACTAGGTCTTTTGCCGGCAAATTGCCGGCGCGGATATTCCGGAATTTCGACTTCGGCTCTTATTCACACATGACCCCTATCTGGCAATGTTCCGGAAAATTTACGGATAAGGCTGCATGTGTGAAAGGGGTTAAGGTAAACGAAATTAATGTTATATCGCTTTAAAAATCCTTGTTGAAAGTATATGTAGATATAGTGTGGAAATAAGGCTCTCTCTCTCCCCTTCCTTGGTCTGTAAAACCAGTAACCAGCGACCTTACCAATTTAAAGATCCTGTGTTTTAAAAATTATAGAGTAAAGTAATAAAACTGTATAAGAGGACGGCAGCAATCTGAAGGAATAAAGCGCATGCGTAACAGATACAGTATGAAAGTGTGAAATTGTGGGTGACCTGGGCAGAGGGTGCTATATAACCGCTAACTGCAGGTGTGGCCGAGCGCGAGACGTCTGGACTGGGTTTGTTGCAGACGTGGAATCAGCGTATAGTATACAGTTAGGGATATAATCACGTTTAAAGGGTCCGAGGAAGGACATTGTTGGGATATAGAGAATACAGGGGTATGACTCGCACGGTGTAAGAAACACGAAGGTTTTGCCACTAGGT
>CM056381.1:32779337-32794337 GCA_029718625.1 Synaphobranchus kaupii | reverse complement strand
TGGCTATAATAAAATGTCAGGCGCAGAAGAAAGGAAATTATTTTGTAGTTAAAGGAAACAATAAAGTAGATGAAATAGCCAAACAAGCGTCAGGATGTAAAATTGCTATTATTGCACCCGCACAGGTGGCAGTGCATTCGATACCAACTCTGAGATGTTAACAGGAAGGACAATGCCAGTACCTAGGATAAGGGGGCCCTCAGGGGGTCCAACCTTACAGGTATTAGAATTGGAGCTCAGAGAATATATGAAACAACTAACCACTATCCATTAGACTATATTCGAACAGGAAAGAGCTAACGAGCAAGAGAATCCAGCAGAAGGGCACCACTTGAGGCCTGGTGACCTGGTCTACGTCAGGACGTTCCGGAAACGGTGGAACGAGCAAAGGAGAGAAGGTCCATTCCGGATCACCAGAACATCACCAACAGCTCTACAAGTAGAGGGCAGTAACTTGTGGTATCATTTAAACCATTGTACACGAGCTGTAGGAGGAGAACAGGAAGATGAGCAAAGTGAGACTCAGGAAGGTGACGATAGGCAACCCCCACATCAGGAGGGGGCAGAATCCGACAGCCAACAGGGTGAGAATAGGGAAGTGTGGGAGGGGGATGAACAGCCTGGGCCTAGTGGGATTTCTGCTGTACCTCAACTGGCTAGCAGCTCTGATATTGGCAGGAGCCCCAGCAGTGAGCTCAGAGGAAATGGGGGGGGGGGATAGACTTAATCAGCCTGAACTGGACAGAGATGAGGCAGGAGCTGCAGGAGGAGTTGGGAGTGGGCGGGCTGAATCTGATGGGACTGAATCTGACACAACTGATAGACATACTGGGTTTGGCCAATTGGACTTTGATGACTTGGTCACCCTGGAATTGGGGGACATCCACCCCACCGACAGCAGCCCCAGACACCGACAGACCTGTCACTCCCAGTGGAGATATTGACAGCAATGACGAGTCAGACTAAAGATAACTCAGACGATGACGACGGAGAAGGCAGTGGTGATATGACTGATGTGTTAAGTGTAAATAATACTAAAAATAAGAATGAAACTGATGAAAATCCGGAACAAACCAAAACCCGATGGCCAATATTTGGAATAGTTTTTACAATGATAGGGTTAATATTAGTGTGTACATTAGGATTACTAACAGACGTGGAGGACGATCACAAGAGAGGGCAGTTAGCAGGAGTTATACTGGCCTTCATAGTGGTGATATTGGTAGGATCCTGTATAATGTTCATTATGTCAGAAGATCAAACGGTGATGGAACCAATTAAAACGATTAAGAAATGAGAAATCGAATTAGATCCTAGCCAACTCCACTCTCTAAAGCGAGCGAGGACATATACAGTAGGTGGTGGAAATGGGCCAACTATACAGCAAAAATGCAGACCTCAGAGAATTGTGTAGTATGTGCTGAGGCAAGGCCCATATATACGGCAATCCCTAACCCGTATGATTATGTGGGGTGTGCGCAATACCTCAGAAATACGTCTCATAGCGAAACACCGATATGTCCTATACAATGTTTAGATCAAACAACGATATGTCCTATACAATGTTTAGCTCAAACAACGATATGTCCTATACAATGTTTAGATCAAACACCGATATGTCCTATACAATGTTTAGATCAAACACCGATATGTCCTATACAATGTTTAGCTCAAACACCGATATGTCCTATACAATGTTTAGATCAAACAACGATATGTCCTATACAATGTTTAGCTCAAACAACGATATGTCCTATACAATGTTTAGCTCAAACAACGATATGTCCTATACAATGTTTAGATCAAACACCGATATGTCCTATACAATGTTTAGCTCAAACACCGATATGTCCTATACAATGTTTAGCTCAAACGCCGATATGTCCTATACAATGTTTAGCTCAAACACCGATATGTCCTATACAATGTTTAGATCAAACACCGATATGTCCTATACAATGTTTAGCTCAAACACCGATATGTCCTATACAATGTTTAGCTCAAACACCGATATGTCCTATACAATGTTTAGCTCAAACACCGATATGTCCTATACAATGTTTAGCTCAAACACCGATATGTCCTATACAATGTTTAGCTCAAACACCGATATGTCCTATACAATGTTTAGCTCAAACACCGATATGTCCTATACAATGTTTAGATCAAATAGACTCCTCACAGGGAAGGTATAACCAAGAAAAGTGCAAAAAATGGGGCCTGTACATGGGAAAGAATGGAGCCCAAATTAATCTAAAACGTGTTAGGTTGTTAAATTCCTCCTATAAGTGCTATAGAGTGGAAAATGGAACTGTACAAATGGGAGAATTTGAAGGAAAATGCCACAATACGTGGATATGCGACGCAAGGAAACCGGACCTGTATGCAAAATATAGCAAAAAGCTGACCACTTCAATATTGATACCAAATTGTCGTACCCTAATACATGCGGATCGAAACATAGCAGATATGTTCTGGATGTGTGGAGGAGGAGGACTATATAATGTGTTGCCGTGTAATTGGACAGGGACATGTGCTAGGGTAATGCTAATGGACCCGACGGTAGTAATATACCCAAAAACACCCCAGAGAACAAAGAGGGCCTATGAGCCTGATCCACACGTGTGGATAGATATCATAGGACAGCCCAGAGGAATCCCAAATGAGTACAAGGCCAGAAATGAAATCGCAGCAGGGTTTGAATCAATCTTCCTGTGGGGCAGTCCCACTAAAAACGCAGAGTGGATAAATTACATATATTATAATCAGCAGAGATTTGTCAATTACACTGAAGATGCGCTGACTGCACTAGGAGAACAGCTAGCTGCTACCAGCAGAATGACTGGACAAAACAGACAGGCCTTAGACTGGATACTGTCAGAAAGAGGTGGAGTGTGTGTTCTTTTCGGGGACCACTGTTGTACTTACAGGTGCAGCTTAAAAAATTAGAATATCATTTCATTTCACTTTCAGAAAGTGAAACTCATATATTATATAGATTCATTACACAGAGTGAAATATTTCAAGCCTTTATTTCTTGTAATTTTGATGATTAATGGCTTACAGCTAATGAAAACCCAAAATTCAGTGTCTCAGAAAATTAGAATATTGTGAAAAAGTTCAGTATTGGAAACTCATGGGGCCCTATCTTGGCGATCTTGGCGCTTAGTCTAAGCGCATGGCGCTAAGTCCATTTAGGGCGTGTCCAAGTCCACTTTTGCTATTTTAATGGCGTGTTTTTTTGGCGCTAAGCACGGCGCATGGCGCAACTGGGCTGAACCTAGTCGCTTCATTAATTATAGGTGTGTCTTGGGCGTGACATTCAATAAACCAATCAAAATGTCATATCCCATTCCCTTTAAAAGCCTGCTTTTCCACCTTGGCGGATTGCTTATGATGGCGAAACAGACATGCTCGTGCGTGTTTAGTGTGATCAAGGAATAGGCTAAATGGAGTATGATCAATATTATTCGGACTAACCATTAGCCTATGAGTTCCCGGTAATTCCAGACAGGGCTGTTATTTTACAAAATATGTGCGGTTAAATTTCGCTAAAAGGACCTGCAACAGCTGAGAATAAGCTATCAATGGCTTCAGTCTCACCTTAGAAAACGCCAAATTAGCCTGCTTGTTCAGCGAATTTCGTTTGATTATGCAATGAAAGTGTCAAACATCAATTCCAAGAGGCTGTTCTCATGGGGTTCTCGAAGTTCAAGCTTCATCCAAAGTTCATTAGGCTACCTGCATAGTAGGCTAATATTGATTAATAACATACATACCGTTATTTTGCCTTAATGATGACACTAAATAGCCTACAATAAAGCTGTCAGGTTCGCAACCCATAAGTTCACGCATATTTCCCCTTGTTTAATAATGTCCTGTTTATGGAAATGTGACCAACCTGTTTTACTCGTAGCGTAATCCTTTAAAACAATCCACTTTCCCAGGAAGACCGTGAACTTACAGCAGGGGAAACAGAGAACATGCAGCTCACGTGCAGAGAATGGCATTAAAATTAATTGTGAATTAATTGTGTAACGTGCTGCAAATTTGTTTTAGTTTCTAATTAGACGCTTAGTTCTCTTTAAAATCGTTTTGCTCAGTTAAGGAATAACGGGTGAAATCAGCTGGGTTTTAAACGGTGAGAGTATGGAAACCTGGTCACTGTAATTTAAAAAAATATGAAGGACGAAGAATAGCTAAGGTTACAATTTAGTTAACATGGTGACATCTCCGTTTTTTAACCATAGGCTATCGAAAAAAACCTTATGCACAGCGAATTCGCTGTAGCCTAGGCTATTTGAAAAACAATAAATGCAATATTCACTGGACAAGGTTTTGAACTTTTTTCAGTCACAAACCATTCTATTTACTTACAGGCTGTATTCATAGATAAACAGCTGTATTGTAATGACATCTGAAGCGCATTTTCATAACTTAAATGTCCGTCTATTGCCGTGCGCGAGTTTTCCATTGAATGACAATTCACGCATTAGGTGCAAAGACAATTCGCGCATTAGGCTTGATAGCTATAGGTGTTATCAGCTCCTTTTTAATGGATAGCCATTGTCCCGTACCATCGCACATCGCCTGGATGTTGATGGAGTGGGCTGAGAGCAATGTAATGTGGCATTGTTTCCCTTCGCTGAGGGAAAGGTATGTTGACCTATGGAACCTTTTATTATTATGCATTTTTGATATAGCCTACACAATAATAATATTTCACATTGTGATCTAGATATTTTAGTCATGCCTGTGCACGCCCCTGTGTGTAACAGACAGGAGGGTATGCGCGTTGTGCACACGCCTATGTAGACGCACTTATATGCGCCGTTAAAATAGCATGTAAACAACTGCGACATGACTTTAGACCAGGTTTGTGGTGGTTCTAGCGCAAGCGCTTTCTGCTGGCTCAAGATAGCAATACGCCAAAAAGAATCCTGGCCACTCCTCATCTTAAGATCAACACGCCCAGTTCACTAATGATGGCGCAAGACTAGTTAATGGCGCAATGCTAGTTAAACGGCGGAAGCGTTAGGCGTTATTATGGACCTAGCGCCGGGTGTAGGATAGCAAAGACACTTGCGTTTGCGTTAGCGCCGCTTTGCGCCGGGTGTAAGATAGGGCCCCTGGTGTCACACTCTAATCAGCTAATTAACTCAAAACACCTGCAAAGGTTTCCTGAGCCTTTAAATCGTCTCTCAGTCTGGTTCAATAGGCTACACAATCATGGGGAAGACTGCTGACTTGACAGATGTCCAGAAGACAGTCACTGACACCCTCCACAAGGAGGGTAAGCCACAAAAGGTCATTGCTAAAGAAGCTGGTTGTTCACAGAGTGCTGTATCCAAGCATATTCATAGAAAGTTGAGTGGAAGGAAAAAGTGTGGTAGGAAAAGGTGCACAAGCAACAGGGATAACCGCAGCCTTGAGAGGATTGTCAAGCAAAATCCATTCAAGAATTTGGGGGAGCTTCACAAGGAGTGGACTGAGGCTGGAGTCAGTGCATCAAGAGCCACCACGCACAGACGAATCCAGGACATGGGCTACAAATGTCGCATTCCTCGTGTCAAGCCACTCCTGAACCAGAGACAACGTCAGAAGCGTCGTACCTGGGCTAAGGAGAAAAAGAACTGGACTGTTGCTCAGTGGTCCAAAGTCCTCTTTTCAGATGAAAGTAAATTTTGCATTTCATTTGGAAATCAAGGTCCCAGAAGAAGAGTGGAGAGGCACAGAATCCACGTTGCTTGAAGTCCAGTGGGAAGTTTCCACAGTCAGTGATGATTTGGGGTGCCATGTCATCTGCTGGTGTTGGTTCACTGTGTTTTTTGAAGTCCACAGTCAACGCAGCTATCTACCAGGAAATTTTAGAGCACTTCATGCTTCCTTCTGCTGACAAGCTTTATGGAGATGTTGATTTCATTTTCCAGCAGGACTTGGCACCTGCCCACACTGCCAAAAGTACCAAAAGCTGGTTCAATGACCATGGTATTACTGTGCTTGATTGGCCAGCAAACTCGCCTGACCTGAACCCCATAGAGAATCTATGGGGTATTGTCAAGAGGAAGATGAGAGACACCAGACCCAACAATGCAGACGACCTGAAGGCCGCTATCAAAGCAACCTGGGCTTCCATTACACCTCAGCAGTGCCACAGGCTGATCGCCTCCATGCCACGCCGCATTGATGCAGTAATTCATGCAAAAGGATCCCCAACCAAGTATTGAGTGCATAGAAATTAACATACTTTTCAGAAGGCTGACATTTCTGTTTAAAATATCCTTTTTTATTGATCTTATGTAATATTCTAATTTTCTGAGACACTGAATTTTGGGTTTTCATTAGCTGTAAGCCATTAATCATCAAAATTACAAGAAATAAAGGCTTGAAATATTTCACTCTGTGTAATGAATCTATATAATATATGAGTTTCACTTTCTGAAATGAGTGACAAAAAAAACTTTTTCACGATATTCTAATTTTTTGAGCTGCACCTGTATATCCCGAACAACACTTCACCCAATGGAACATTCACACAGGCAATGATGAAGCTCAAGGGGCTCAGACAGGAAGTGACAGACAATGCAGGATTTGGACATGAGATCTGGGGCTGGTTGCACAAGAACCTCGGAAACTGGGGAGCATGGTTTGCCAAGGCAGGTGCAATAATTCTGGTGACACTGATATGTGTGGCAATACTGCTGTGTTGTTTGTTACCTGTTCTGAGATCTTTTCTCACCAGAATTGTGGGGGCATATCCGCTGGTTATAGCAGTGAATGAAGCAGCGGAAGAGCATCGTCTGGGGCTCGTGAAACACCAGAAAGTGAAAACTGAGACCACCACTGTTCAGTTGACTAAATATGAGAATGTGGAAAACCCCACATATGAGCAGCCTGACTACTATGGGTAGGATGTAAGAGAGGTGCAATCTTTTTGTCCTTCCTAGACCAGAGTGGGAGGTTTTTTGGTTGTGCATCTCAGGAATTTTTAGTCACTTCTGGAGCGGGCAAACAAAGAAATTATAGTTAAACATAGATAATTTAGGAAACTGCGCTATATAGCAGACTATATACTTAGTTTAGATGTCTCTGAATGCCTGCCCCAGACATGGCTGAAAATAATTTGAATAAGTGTGTTTATGGTACAATAGGATGTGAAAGAGCCCATTATGAAGATCAGTAAGGAAATATAATCATCATATTAATCATATTATTTTCTGTATTCGTTACAGCTGTGGGTGCTGAGCTGGAGGGGCAGCCAAGGACGGTGATGGCATCAGAGAGAAGCGGAAGGCAGAGTGGTACTACTGCCTTTGAAACTGAGTGCGGACCCCTTGGCTGGCCAGCTGGCTGGCATCCCGGCAAGACTGTTCAACCCGGCGTACCTCACATATAATACACATATATACAGCCACATATACAGTAACATATACTTATACTACATTTACTTATTGGACTACGCATGGTGCCAGAAGGGCAGAATTAATATGTATGGTGGCAGCGTCAATGGAATGGTGTATGTGAGGCTCATCAAGCCTCAAAGGGGGGATTTGTTGGAAATATTCCATTGGTCACCTATAAACTGTATTACCTGTGACAGCATGGACTTGTATGAATTTGTACTGAATATATTAGAAAACACTGTGTAAGCACTAAATGAATATTGTAGAGGCACACTGAGGAAAACCCCCCCTGTAAAAATCATGAGTTGTCATGAAGTAAGAAATAAGGGAGCTGATGGCTAGCAGATGCTCAGAACTAAGAGAAACCCGAACCGGGGGGGCTCCGAGGGAGGGGGGGCTCTGGGAGAGGAGATTCTCTGGTCACAGTGACATATACTCATCTGTATCTTGTATTTTTATTCTCTATGCACGAAGGCATTTTGTTTTGGGATGCTTAGACTGTTGCGCCACGATGATTTAATGGTCTTAATATGTAAACTCAGGACAAAACGGAAGCTTGGGTGATTTCCAAAAGGGGGGTGAAGATAGCCCACTGTGTTTTTCAAAGAATCAGCACATTTGGGGTTATAGGGGTTAACCAATTGAAATGATGCTAAGCACATTTGGGGTTATAGGGGTTAACCAATTGAAATGATGCTAAATGACGGAACCATGGTGGCGTACAGTAGTGACACACCTGCAGGGGCGGAGATTTGGGTTGGATTTTTGGAGAAGGGGATGGACTGTGTGCTAGAAATAATGTATAAATGGAGATGTAAATGTAACCACTTTGAACACTTCTGCAGAAGCTGTTTCGGCTTTAAGAGTTTCTGTGTATTAAAGTCTGATTATTCTGGAAGATTCTGCCTCCATCCTCTTTATTGAAGAACTTATAAAAATTAGGACTGAAAGCTGAAAACTTAGAATTCTTGTCGCTTGGAAACCACGACAGTGCCGCTCGTTTTTTCGGCTTCCGTGCAGATCTCTACCCCCCTTCACTATAACCGCGCTAGCTAAGCTATGCGGTATGCTATGAACGCCTTGTCCTTCTCTTTTATTTCATTTCTCCAGTTAAAATGAAAACGATAATGGATCGGATTGTAGTTATGAAATGCAATCTCCATATGAGACACTAGAGGGGGTGAAATGCTGTATCTACAGCCTTTAACAACTTGCTAAGTAAGTGAACACAGGCTTTGTTAATCAAGCTCTGTGCGCGTGTCTGCACCAATGAGGAAAAAACACTGCTCCGTGCGCACCAATCGTAAAATGGCGAGGCGCCCGGAGTGGATAAACGCGAGGCGCCTGGTGCACAAGCTGTTAAAATGCGTCCAGTGTGATCGCAGCCTTACGGACGGAGATAATGGACGGATACAAAGAACATCAAACAATGATAATAGCAAAAAGAAACACCGTTGCCAACATCAAAAAACTCTTGATATCTTATTTTCTGGTACTCTTACAAGTGATACTATGACGTCTCTGCATTTGAATGGATCTCTATGGGAATTGGGGGGTGGGACTAGTTTTAGCTGTAAATTATGCTGGAACAGTATGAAATACATGATTGGTAAAATGGCTGTTAGTCATCAAGGTATAGTACAGTATCGCTTGTAAGAGTACCAGAAAATAAGATATCAAGAGTCTTCATGTTTTTGGGTCACAGACATCAGGAAGTCATGGCATGCAAAGGATATGCGACCAAATATTTAAAATTTAAAGGCACAGTCAACTTAGTGTATGTAAACTTCTGACCCACTGGAATTGTGATATAGTGAATTAAAAGTGAAATAATCTGTCTGTAAATAATTGTTGGACAAATTACTTCTGTCATGCACAAAGTAGATGTCCTAACTGACTTGCCAACACTATAGTTTGCTAACATGAAATCTGTGGAGTGGTTAAAAATTAGTTTTAATGACTTCAGCTGTAGATGTCATTGCCAAAATAGTGCCTGAGTGCGCTCTGAGTTTTTCTGATGTTATATAAACCGTGATTTTCAGTTAGGAGAGCTCACAATGCACTTGAAGGGGCAGTTATCTATGCAAAACTTAACATAAGTGACTATGTTGGTGTATTGTTAAAGATGGACAGAGGAATCTTTAAACACACCCCAGCACTGGGGGTGGCTCACTGTGTTCTGTGTCCTCTGTGTCATGATGAGTGAGATGATTACTAGATTAATATGATTTATTAACACAGTGAAAAGTACTAATTTGTAACTGCTGCTCTACACGATGCATTTAGCATAATTGAGAAGTGTCATGAGTGAGTGACGTTATGCACCAGATGCTGCGCACCACCAATCAATCCCAGATAGACTGAGATCACAATCAGACATCACCAATCAATCCCAGATAGACTGAGATCACAATCAGACATCACCAATCAATCCCAGATAGACTGAGATCACAATCAGACATCACCAATCAATCCCAGATAGACTGAGATCACAATCAGACATCACCAATCAATCCCAGATAGACTGAGATCACAATCAGATATCACCAATCAATCCCAGATAGACGGAGATCACAATCGGACATCACCGATCAATCCCAGATAGACTGAGATCACAATCAGACATCACCAATCAATCCCAGATAGACTGAGATCACAATTGGACATCACCAATCAATCCCAGATCAAACCATATCTCCCCTTTTCCAAAGAGAAAATAAAGAATGTTTTCTCAGCCTCTCTAGCTAAACATTTCTCTGTGGACTGTTTGAACACAAAACAATTTAGCATTTTTAAACACATTTTCTGTTCTTTGAGTTCTCTGAACAATCGATTGTAAACTAGGACATTGTCCTCCATCCGCAGCAACATAGGGATTATTCTGCCCTTAAACAGTTGCTGTTCATATAACTCAACAGTCACTTTTTTTACTCTTACAACAGTTTCTTTGCTCTTTTCTGAACTTGAGTCTTTTGACTTTTTTTAAAAATTGTCTGTGAACCTGAGAGGGGTTTTAACCTCTTGACCTCTCAGTCAGTTTCACAGCCCTAGAGGCGGTAGGCTGCGCAGTAGATCTTGGTGGGGTGAATCACCGGCTGGGCCTGAGGTCTGGTCTCTCCTGTTGATTGAGGGACTCCTCCATCGCTGGTGTGGTGTCTCTGGAGAAGGTCCTGTTGATTGAGGGACTCCTCCATCGCTGGTGTGGTGTCTCTGGAGAAGGTCCTGTTGATTGAGGGACTCCTCCATCGCTGGTGTGGTGTCTCTGGAGAAGGTCCTGTTGATTGAGGGACTCCTCCATCGCTGGTGTGGTGTCTCTGGAGAAGGTCCTGTTGATTGAGGGACTCCTCCATCGCTGGTGTGGTGTCTCTGGAGAAGGTCCTGTTGATTGAGGGACTCCTCCATCGCTGGTGTGGTGTCTCTGGAGAAGGTCCTGTTGATTGAGGGACTCCTCCATCACTGGTGTGGTGTCTCTGGAGAAGGTCCTGTTGATTGAGGGACTCCTCCATCGCTGGTGTGGTGTCTCTGGAGAAGGTCCTGTTGATTGAGGGACTCCTCCATCGCTGGTGTGGTGTCTCTGGAGAAGGTCCTGTTGATTGAGGGACTCCTCCATCGCTGGTGTGGTGTCTCTGGAGAAGGTCCTGTTGAGTGAAGGACTCCTCCATCGCTGGTGTGGTGTCTCTGGAGAAGGTCCCGTTGATTGAGGGACTCCTCCATCGCTGGTGTGGTGTCTCTGGAAAAGATAACTCTGGGACAGCCTGAAGAGGTCTCCTTTTCCGACGAGTGACTGTACCAGCGTCTGTTCTGATCACGTAGGTTCTTGGCTCAGGAGATTGACCTATGACCTTGGCTGGTGTTTTCCAGCCTCTCTCTCCATGTAGTTTCACTCTCACATTTTGACCAGGGTGTAGATCAGGCAGAGCAGGTGCTGAGTGTCGGCGTTTATAGAAGAACTGGTCGGCTTCCTTTGCTTTCCTGTCCTTCTCTAGCACTTGTTCATAGCTGATGAGCTTAGGCTTTGCTTTCCTGTCCTTCTCTAGCACTTGTTCATGGCTGATGTGCTTAAGCTTTGCTTTCCTGTCCTTCTCTAGCACTTGTTCATGGTTGAACCTGGCAGTGACGGTAGCTGTGCCGTTCTCCGTGTAGAATCCTTGCAGTGACGGTAGCTGTGCCGTTCTCCGTGTAGAATCCTTGCAGTGACGGTAGCTGTGCCGTTCTCCGTGTAGAATCCTTGCAGTGAAGGTAGCTGTGCCGTTCTCCGTGTAGAATCCTTGCAGTGACGGTAGCTGTGCCGTTCTCCGTGTAGAATCCTTGCAGTGACGGTAGCTGTGCCGTTCTCCGTGTAGAATCCTTGCAGTGACGGTAGCTGTGGCGTTCTCCGTGGCCAGCCGTTCCTGATGAAACTGATGACCATCTGGAGGTCTGCGTCATTACGTACAGCCTCTCTGACCTCATCCAGTCTGTGTGCTGATATGGGTCTGCTTGTCACCACAGCCTCCACAAATGCCTGAACATCCTCCTCTGTGTCAGACATGATCTCCTCTCTCAGTGGGCTTCTTTTTTCTTTTTTAAAATAAGTAATAATAATTAAAAAATCAATAATTAAATATAAAAAATAAAAAATAATAAGAATTTTTTTAAAGGGGGATTAAAAGCTAAACCAGGGAGAATAATGAGGTGAGAGCAGTAACCAAAGACAGCGCAGGAGTTATCATGGAAAGTGGGGGAGAGAGGGAGGGAAGGTGGGTATATCAGGCACAGATGGGAGGGTGCATATTAATGAAGTATCTTCACTGTATTAGCAGGCCCATTACCGGTTCCCACCTCTTAAGGAAGCCTCAGCGAGTGTGTTATTTGCTCCATTTCATAGAGTTCCCAAACTATTTGAATCCAAAGATTGTATGTGGGAGGGTCAGGTTTAGCTTATAATTTAGATTATAACACACTTCAGGGCTGCTATTAGCAAGATCTGTAATAAATAATTTGTAGACCTCCCCTCTAAACCTTCCGGTATTACCCCTAATATGGCTACCCTTGGGTCCTTTGGGATATCATGATGAAACACTATATGGCCAAAAATATCCGGACACCCCTTGATCTGGGGCTGATTTTCTTCCTGCTGTACCTCAGCCTCCCATCTCTCTCTTATCTGTAATGAATTAGCAACTGATGTTCCTGCTGTACCTCAGCCTCCCATCTCTCTCTTATCTGTAATGAATTAGCAACTGATGTTCCTGCTGTACCTCAGCCTCCCATCTCTCTTTTCTCTGTAATGAATTAGTTGGATTCATACATAAAAACTTCTGATATAAACTAGAGATGACCTTTATGTCTACATTTCACATTTGTAAATGCATCAGGTATTGCTGCACTATAGTGGGTTTTACAACTTTACCCCACTCCGTATGTGTTGCTAAAAAAATGTCTCAATTGTAAATATGTAAATCAATCTGTCCTGGGGAGGTGAAATTTCTCTTTTCATTGATTGAATGACTTAAGGCTTCCATCTCTGATGAGTTGGTATAGATATTGGAGCCCATAATTGGACCCATTTTTAAATCCCACATCCATATGGGACAGTATGAAATCCTTAATTGAGCCTATGCTGGATTTAAAGAGACAGCGTCTGAGAAAGGCCGGCCGGAGCCACACCCCTGGGGCCTACAGCTCCTGAATCAGCCCAAATGTGCCCAGGACCAGATTCTGTCCGCGCCCAAGGCATCACAAACACCTTCCTCACGCTGGCTCATATCGCCCAATGAAAACGGCTATGTAAACGCTGCGCACTGCGTGTTGGGAGTATCAAACGTACCGTTGGGCATTCTTCACAGTATCGAATCAGCAGGCTTTGGTTTCAATCTCTGATGTGCGCACATCAGAATTTAGCGCATCCTAAAGGTGCTTTAGAGCGAACGCGAGCAGGTTCCACGTTTCTGTTCATCTCCCTGCGGGGTCTCCACAGATGAGGCGAGGCGTATTTTTTCTTAGATTTATTTCCGCGTACGGAAAAACACGCTCCTGTGGCCAGTCTGACATTTATCTAAAATGAGTCACAGCAGTGTGTTGGTTGAATCACAGTCAGCAAATGGAGAGTATGAATATGGCCACCATCTTTATTTCTCCACTGTCTCCTCTCCTCTACAAACTATAGAAAAGTGATTAAAAACAGAAAAATTAAATAAAACAAGGCAAACATATTTTTCACAACATAAGATTAAAAAAAACAGATTCAAGAAAATTAATGAAAGCAGGTTAAATAAAATATCTACAGAGACAGCATTATCATTTAAGGCTCCATCTGATTGGAATAATTTACCTTATTTGCGATCTATTACTTATTTTGGTTTGTTTAAAACTACTTTATTTTCATATCGGAAAACCAATTGCTCATGTTTTTAATTCTTTGTGTCCCTTACTATTATTATTATTTGTATGTATATATATATATATATATATGTATATTGTTTTGTTGATGTACCACCCAAACTGTTGACTGGTTATTGAAGTCTAACTCTTGTGTATTGTAAATGAGATGTGACATCTCAAGGGGCTTATCCTGCCAATGAATAATAAACGTCTATATATTATATCAAGCAGAAATAAAGCAGGTACTTCTCCTTTTTGGAGAAATGGACCTTTATCTCTCAGTTTACCATCTCAAAACTGCAATAGCAGCACTCTCAGGTTTTATTTCTCCTTTATTGTTTTTGGCCCTTATCCTTCTGTTTTCTGTTCTTTTTCATGTGAGTTTAACTGAGGTGACAGACGACATGTTCATCTCCCCACTGTAATCCAGGGAAGGTTTGTGATCAAGGCACAGAAAGGAGGATTTGAGGAGGGCAAAGCAACACTTTTACATTCTTCACATGGATTAATCGAATGCTCCTGGCAACAAGCCTATTGCCACACAAAAGACTGTCGGGACAGCATGTTTCTCACTGAAGATCCTCTCTCACATTCTAACATGGACGAGTGAAGCAGGCTGCTGCTTTCTGCCCTCTAGTGGTAAAACAGCGGTACTGTCATTTAGGGGGTGCCATAAACTTATGAAAAGAATAAAATGGTTTACTCTGGACGTGCTGTACATTACATTACAGGCATTTAGCGGACGCTCTTATCCAAAGCGACTTACACAACGTTTTAGCATTTTTTACAAATTATCCATTTATACAGCTGGATATATACTGAAGCGATTCAGGTTAAGCACCTTGCTCAAGGGTACAACGGCAGTGTCCTACCTGGGAATCGAAGTCCAGTTCCTTAACCATTATACTACGCTGCCGCCCACTGTAAACCAGTCTTGTACAACCAACGCATGGTGGAAACTCACACTGTCCCAGACAAGGATAAACATCGGCAGAGCATTTGGCTCAACTCCTTGAAATGTTTTGTTAAAGTTTTTGGAGGAAACAATATAATAAAAATATAAAAAGAGGAATGTATTGAGCTCTGCTATCATGTGAAAATGGGTTCTAGCCCGACACACTATCCTCACAGGCATGTCACTCACTCTCCAGTGTTCTAGCCCAGGTGTGTGTAATCAGCTCATTTAATCACTTGCCTCTTCCAAGCAGGTGAGACCACACCCCTTTCACACGAG
>CM056381.1:32769337-32774337 GCA_029718625.1 Synaphobranchus kaupii | reverse complement strand
ATTTTAAAAATTTAATGTGACATCAATTTGACCTTTAAAATGTGGCGTAGTGTCTTATTCTACCAAGAGGAGGAAGAGGAACATGCTCTTAGTTCTGTGGAGTGTACAGAACTCTTTTGTCTGTTTTCACATTAGAAACATTGACATTAGTGTTATATTTAGTCACATTGGAGCCCTTTTTGATTGAAGGGGTTTGTGTTTGTACTCACCCCAGTGTCTGTAGTTTACAGTGTAGGTCCTCCAGTCCAGCAGAGAGCGCTCTCACTCCTGAATCCTGCAGCTCATTGTCTCTGAGCTCCAGATCTCTCAGCTCTGAGTGAGGAGAACGCAGGACTGAGGCCAGAACATCACAGCAGCCCTCTGTGAGATTACACCAACCCAGCCTGTGGAGAGACCACACACACACACACACACACACACACACACACACACACACACACACACACACACACACACACAATTGAAATGCACTGCTGATTGTAATTTCCTATTTGCTCATTCTGATCCTGGGAAGTACACACCAAAACAGGGAGTGTAAATTAGGTTCATAAAGTATTCCCACTAATCCACAAAAGTCTAAGGCTTCGGTTACACTAGTCAATTCTATGCGACTTCTAACATCCAATATCGCTTGGCTGCATGTAGTCTGGACGTAATCCGCCCTCTCAAAACGCGTTAACTGGAAAAACGTCAATAATCAGTCCCATGTTTTACTCCAGGTCTCTCACTCAGGCTTCTGTACTGAGAGACTGGGCAACGACTCAAAAATTTTTTATATCTTCAGCTACATTATGTAGATATACTTGTGCCATTACATGTTGATTCATCTAAACAACGCCAAAGTAATGAACATGCACGTTATTAACGCTACTGTTACACAACACACTGAAGCCCTGCACGTTATTATAGCTAAGGTTTCAACTCATAGCGTTACACAACACACTGTAGCCCTGCACGTTATTATAGCTTCTGTTTCAACTCATAGCGTTACACAACACACTGTAGCCCGCTCCACTCGGCTTCCCCCCAGAATATCTTAATGAGCAGCCGGTTAAAGCTCGTGTTGTTGTCCTCTGAAAACTTAAACCTTTATATAATGTTGAAATTTTGTTTAATTTAATTAATTTGCTTATTTATTATTGATAGCAGGGCCGTTTCTAGACTGCTCTGATTGGGGGGGCATCAAGAGATGTTGATGGGGCACAAGAGCGAACAAAGTAGCAGGGGGTCTGGGTGTCCCCCAGAAAATTTTCAACATTTTAAAACTCATTTCCTGCATTTCTACACACCCTCACACAGGGTATTTTCAAAAATAAAAAAGTTTGTGAACATTTTGGAGAAGATTTTTTTTCAAAGCCCTATAGAGGCGAGATTTCAGATGCTTTCATATAAAATTAAAACCATGGTACACGCTCAGAAAAAAAGGTATGAATAGTATTGAATAGTATAGTATTGAATAGTCTTGAATCATTTACTCCAATACTTGAGAGCGAGCTAATTCAGTTCGTTTCTTCTTCAAAATCATCCACCTGTCTTCTAGACCCCATACCCACAAAGTTATTGAAGGAGATATTGCCTATGCTCATCAAACCAATTATTCATTTAATTAACTCATCATTGCTATCGGGCCATGTTCCTACATCCTTTAAATTGGCAGAAATCAAGCCACTACTTAAGAAACCAAATTTGGATCCCACTGTCCTGGCCAATTATAGACCCATTTCAAACCTCCCATTTTTATCAAAGATTCTTGAGAAATGTGTAGCGCAACAGCTTTTTTCATTTTTACATACTTATAATGTGTATGAGAGGTTTCAATCTGGGTTTAGGAAGCACCATAGCACCGAGACCGCCCTTGCCCTAGTAATGAATGACTTGTTCCTCTCTCTGGACTGTGGCTGTATTTCTATTCTTGTTTTACTTGACCTGAGCGCTGCCTTTGATTCTATAGACCATAATATTCTCCTCTGCAGGTTAGAAAATTTAGTTGGTCTTACCGGGCATGCTCTTATGTGGTTTAAATCTTATCTCTATGATAGATCCCAGTTTGTGAGGGTAAACAGTCAGTCCTCTGAATTTTCTAAGGTGAACTTTGGAGTACCACAAGGATCGGTCTTGGGTCCTCTGCTCTTTTCTCTTTACATGCTCCCTCTTGGGAACATTATAAGCAGACATGGTGTTAACTACCACTGCTACGCAGATGACACACAACTTTATATATCAGTTAAGCCAGGTGAAGTTGACCAGTTGTCTAAACTAGAGACCTGTCTCAAAGATGTAAAGGCCTGGATGACCCAAAATTTCCTCTTATTGAACTCAGATAAGACTGAGATATTAGTATTAGGTCCCAAATCCCTTCGAGATAAATTCTTACAGCTTCCCTTAAATTTAGATTGCTTCTCTGTCCTCCCCTAACAAGGTTGTTAAAAACCTTGGTGTAATTATTGATTCAGATCTCTCCTTTCAGCCCCATATTAACAATATCACAAGAATGGCCTTCTTCCACCTGAGGAATATATCTAAATTAAGGAAGGTGTTGTCCCTGGAGGATGCTGAAAAAATGGTTCATGCCTTTGTAACCTCTCGACTAGATTACTGCAATGCATTATTGTCTGGTTGCACTGGCTCAGCCCTGAATAGCCTCCAACTTGTACAGAATGCAGCCGCTAGGGTTCTTACTAGAACCCAAGAAATGGGAGCACATCAGCCCGGTGCTCAAAACTCTTCATTGGCTGCCTGTCAAATTCAGAATTGACTACAAGATTTTACTTCTAGCGTTTAAAGCTTTAAATGGCTTGGCCCCTGAATATCTGAGTGACTTACTCATTCCTTACTGTCCTCCTAGATTACTTCGCTCTCAAAATGCTGGCTATTTGAAAATTCCTATTATATCTAAAATTACAATGGGTGGCAGAGCCTTCTCTTTTCAGAGCCCCTTTTTTATGGAATAATCTTCCCATGTATGTACGGGCCTGCAGACACACTTTCTGTCTTTAAGTGTAGGCCTAAAAACGTACCTCTTTAGTCAATCCTATAGTTTAAGGATGTCGGGGGGGGGGGGGGGGCTAACCTTCTCTTTTCCTCTCTCACCCCTGAGCTGCAGATTACTCCGGCCCGTCCCCCTCTCACCCTGAGTTTGCAGGACTGCTCCAGTTATGCCCCTCACCCTGAGTTTGCAGACTGCTTCGGACCCGTCCCCCCTTTGGTCATACCACAGCTATGCGGATGACACACAAATTTACCTGTCATTTACTCCTGATGACTACAACCCTATTGACTCCCTATACAAATGTTTAAAGCAAGTTAACAGCTGGATGTGTCCAAAACTTTCTCCAGCTAAACAAAGACAAAACCGAAATTATTGTTTTCGGGAGCAAAGAAACGAGACAAAAAATAGCTCTCCACCTTGACACTCTTGGTTTACGAACAACCTTGCAGGCCAGAAACCTAGGTGTACTCTTTGACTCTGATCTCAATTTTGATAACCATGTCAAGTCAATAACCAAATCTGCCTTTTATCATCTAAGAATATAGCAAGAGTCAAAGGGTTTATGTCTAAACAAGACCTAGAAACCCTCATTCATGCCTTCATTTCAAGTAGGGTTGATTACTGTAATGCTCTTTTCACTGGTCTCTCAAAAAAGTCCATTAAACGGCTCAACTTATACAAAACGCTGCTGCCAGGCTTCTTACAAGGACTAAAAGAAGTGCACACATTACTCCAATCCTTAGATCATTACACTGGCTTCCAGTCCAGTATAGAATAGATTTCAAAGTGATGCTAATAGTTTATAAATCACTCAACGGCTTAGGACCAAAATACATCTTGGAAATGCTCAGGCCATATAAACCAAACAGATCTCTCAGATCTTTGGGATCGGATCAGCTCATTGTGCCCAAGGTTAAAACAAAAAATGGGGAGGCAGCCTTTAGTTTTTACGCTACCCATAGCTGGAACCTTTTACCCTACGACCTTAGACATGCCTCTTGTATTATGTCTTTTTAAATCTGGTCTGAAAACTTTGCTCTTCTCACGGGCCTTTAACTGAA
Source organism: Synaphobranchus kaupii (assembly GCA_029718625.1). NCBI lineage: Eukaryota > Metazoa > Chordata > Actinopteri > Anguilliformes > Synaphobranchidae > Synaphobranchus > Synaphobranchus kaupii. Next base: position 32,770,287 of record CM056381.1, on the reverse strand, counting down.
ATTTTGCTGTATTGTACCGCATTTTATTGTACTTTTATTAAGCCCAGCCGGTATTTTTAACTCTATTGTTTCTTGTTTTATTTATCCTAGAGTGTTCTATTAGCTCCTGTCTGTCTACTAAAAAGACAGAGGCACTTCTATCTTTTCTAATTTATTTATTTTTAAGCTTATTCATCCTTTAAAGCTGTTTTATCTTTTATTTATTTTTTATCTCTTTTTATTATTTGTTTTATTCCTTTCTTTTTCTGCACCGCATATACTTAGATAAATACTGTTATCTGATGTCAGTTGTTGCCTGTTATCTGTTGAGCACCTGAAAAGTCCTCTATAAAGAGTCCGCTCAACTTAAATAGTTTGATTAGAAGTCTGATTAGTGACCGACGGGTCCGTCACTCTGTGGAGTGATTCAATCTGTGGAGGCTGTATGCTGCCTCCCACCCATGGGCTAATACGTAAAAAGAGGCCGTAGTGCGCTCAACTTGAGGCTGTAGTGCGCTCAACTTAAAAGTTTGATTAGTGACCGACGGGTCCGTCACTCTATGGAGTGATTCAAACTGTGGAGGCTGTATGCTGCTCCCACCCATGGGCTAATAATATTTTTACAAAGTCCTGCAGCGTAGCTGGCAGGCACCTGCAGCGGACCTGGCAGGTATAATATCACCCAGAGAGAGAGGCTGTACGGTGCGTAGCAGATTGCAGGGTAGCAGGCTGTTTGTGGTAGGAGTGTTTGTTGGGTATTTGTTTTGTGGGGCCCAACCAGTATTGCGTTTTATTATAAACTGTTTTAACTTCTTATTAACATTGTTTCAATTCTAATTTACTTTTTATATAATGTCTTTCTATGTCTTATGTAAAGCACTTTGAGTTGCCTTGTGTATGAAAATGTGCTATACAAATAAACTTGACTTGACTTGACTTGACTTGGTTTATCCTCCCGACTTCACGCAACA